>OY720048.1:4672441-5029327 GCA_963082485.1 Eudonia mercurella
AATTTGGCACCGCGGAATGGAGCTAAAAACGGGCAAATTCCAGATTCATAAGTCCGGGTGATTGAGCGCCGGATGACTTAAGTGAAAAACGAATATTCATTTTTATCGAAAATCAATTCTGCGTCGGTTTCGACGTCGAATTCTGCCGCCGAACAATGATGTGAAATTGTTGAAATGGCATATTTCGTTACCTAGTTTTGTACCTTTTGCCTTTGCATTCTCAGCAGAATCATGTTTTATGCCCTTGCGAAAATTAACAAGAGAATAATAAACTTGATTTAAAAACAAAAAGTACAAACCGTTAAAAAAAATACAAAATATGCCTTGAAACCAGTTTGTGTCAGCTAAAGTCTAAAAAAAGGTGGAAAAGGCAAATTTATAATAAATATTTTTCCAGCCATGGTAAGATCCTCGTTCAAAACCTAATTTTGGCATCAAGACAAGAGGCATTGTCTTAATATGAGCTACGGCAACTTTGGTCATGGTGCAAATTGGTCTTAAGTGTAAGAAGTGCAGTTTAGTCACAATTATGTTACTAAGCTGTGTTCCAATTTGAAATTACTAATATTAAAGAGGTGTTTGAGATTAGCGGAATATAACCCAGATACATGGAGTTAAAGGATGAACGAAAAAGCTCGAAGATACAGTGCATTGTGCGGGTCGTAATCTTGCAAGTATTTTTTATTTTTTATGTACTTGTGTGGTCAATAAATGTTTCTCTCTCTCAAGTTAAGCTACATATACTCGTATGTCGGGTCACAGGATGGGTAATGATTCTATCTCCACATATGCTAGTGGTATTGTTAGTATGAGAAAACCTGAGTCTAATAGTGGGACATGTCACAAACACATTACTCAAAAACATAAAAACTTTTTAGAAATTTAATGTTTATTTTTCTGATAACAAAAAAATATAAAGTGAGTTCCCATAGTAGGTGCTCCACTGTTGTATGGAAATGTTCCAGACTGGCGCACTGTTGATGTTAAGCAGACGGCCCGCGAGATTCGTGAGTAATCTCACGAGAACACTGTTTATTTTGTTAACGTTTATGAGAAAACCCTGTCAATGGACATGCCTCTTAATTAAAATGGTAATTGGGCAGTTGTTTTAGTTAAGATTGATTTAAGATGTTTGAATTAATAACATGTAGCTATAACTATATCTACACAACGTGTAACAGAAGGGTGTGGTCAAAGTGAAAAGATCCAAAGTGTATCCCATCTAGAACTTGTATGTGTTGTTATTAACGGGGTGCAGCGCGGAATTTGAGAATTTACGTGTTTTTAAGTCACTGGAGCTAGGCGCTGAATAGGTCTTATACATTAAAAGGACTAGTATAGGTTAGCTTGATCCTTTCACAAGGTCATGATTGTCTTGGAATTTGAAACAAATACCCCGAAACTGTATAAACAATACGTAAAATAAAGATATCTAAAAACTTATTTCTTCAGAAACATTGTAAATATAGCACAAAGAAACAATGATCCGACATCAAAATGTTTGTATTGATATTCCGCAGGGCACTGTTGTCTTATTTTTCAATAAAAAAACATGAATATGAAAATATTAAGACTTTTCTTATTTTTTACCCAAACGCCTATGATTTTACGAAAGTAAACATTGCTGTAATGAAATCACCAGCCTACTCTGTACAGATATTAGTGTGCGTGCGTATTCTTGTCGTGCGCCGTTGTCACACCACTGCCACGCGCCGCTCGCTCGCTATCATAAAGTGACTTGAAACTCGCAGTTTTGCGTCCGCGCTGCATCCTCTTAAGACATAATTATTAACTTTAATTTGTCATGTAATGGTAAATAAAATATTTATATTAGTGAAGTCATGCGCGTCAGGCGCGCATAAGCAAGCAGCAGTGATCATAAATGTAAGTACACACAGGTTACTAAACCACTAGGGCTGAGACATGTTTATTTTGATGTGACGTCACAATAGAAATATTTATCAAAAAATCACATAACACATTCAAGTTAATAATCATGACTTAGTAACTCTGCATACAACATCTAAATCGGATACACTTTGGATCTTTTCATTTTGACCGCACCTTTCTGTTACACGTATAACCAGAAAGCACTGTGTCGGCAGACCTCCAACAAGGTAGACCGACGATCTGGTGAAGGTCGCGGGATGCCGCTGGATGCGAGCAGCACAAAACCGGTCGTTGTGGAGATCCTTTGGGGAGGCCTTTGTCTAGCAGTGGGCGTCTTTTGACGTCTTTTGAGATGATGATGATGAGAATGATGATAAATATTAAAACCTATATTATCACCATTGATCGGAGTAGGTAGATTGATTTTACGTACTCGCATCATGAATAGTCATAGAAATCATAACATGGATAAGCCTTTTTTCCGGGATTTATATAAAAAAATAACTGAATTGAACGATAAATACTTTATATTGCCAAGAAAAGTACATTTAAAGTGTACGTTACAAAAAACAAGGTTAACACTTTAACAGCCGACTATTTTAAAGTGCGCCTTTCCTGGTACGCCGGCAATTTTTGGCGATATTGTAAGATTTATAAAATAAAAACTATTTGTAATACTACTATCTATATATATTTTTTTATTCATTACACCGAGGTTACACGCAAATCACGTACCACGGACGTCATTTTAAAACAAACGCTAAGAAAGTAAATGCCGTACAGAGGACGTTATCAGCGTCCTGAGACGATCCCACCCACCCGTACCCAGTACGTGATCGGCTGTTAAAGTGTTAAATTAATATTGGTAAATCGTCAATATTTACTTGCATCACGGAATTTTGTGAGTAAGACGAACATCAATAGAACCGTGCGTCAGTAGGATAGCGGAGAGGTAAGTCCCATTTTTCGTCGCACGCGTCACAGTAACTATTATACGTTTGCTACTTTTTACTCAAGTTTAGCCAGGCCATAGTTATTTTACTATAGAAGGCCTATCACCTATATACTATTAAAAAAGACAGCAAAAGGGTTAAACATTTCTTATTCCTATTGATGTATTATTTATTCTACACATTACAACATTTGAAATTCCTTAAAAAAATCTTAATAATTTCAAAATCTCGGAGGCATATCCATACTAATATATACGTGCCAGTTCATTGACCCCAAATCAATCTACCTACTCCGATCACTGATTATCACTGTATTTTTGACTTATCCCTGAGGCAGAGCATTAATGGTAGGTACTAGCTGTTACAGCCTTATTATTCGTCGGGTCTCCCTATTTGTTGTCTATTTGTTGTTCTCCTTATCCCAGCCCAGCCCCAGCAGTGGGGACATAATGAGCTGGTGATGATGATGACTAGCTTTTTGGTGAGTTTACATCCCTCCCCCAAAGAACCTTTTGTAGCTTGAGAAGAGTCCACATATCCTGAAGTCGCTCCTGGTTCTGGAGTATGCTTTAAATTTTTCTCCTCGAAAAAAAGTGTTTTGTAGCCTTTACTAGCTTGTTATATTTTTCAGCGACAATTTTATGATGTTCCCTATTAAAATTGTTAATACTGTTTGGAGAATGTATCCTTTTAAGTTGGGCTGTTAACAAACTTGTAGAACGTCAAAGCGACTATGACAATAAACATATATTTTACAAATTATTGTTGGTGTAAAACTATGTAGCTTTTAAAGAATATTTAAATAATGGAAACAAATGAAAATGGAACAAGGAGGTTTCGTTTCGACAAAAGAATTCCCAATTTTAAATTTTAAAAATGGAACGTAAGTATACCTTTTTTGTGGGAATATGACTGACAGAACGCCGGAGCGTAAGTATTTTAAAACATCAATCCGGGAACGCGGGGCAATAAAATCAATCATTTTGTACGTAACGACTTCGGTAGATATGAAATTTTTACATTTGCCCTCGTCCGACGGTTTAACCGCTTCAGTTTTGGCTTAAAAATAGACGTTTTGAGTGCTCCAACCAGATAAGTTAGATGGATGCCGTGTTTTAAAGCAGACGAATGGTTTATACTTTTTTAGGGTACTATTATTTAATTTGTGTAATGATAAACTAAACCTGTGTATTTTTAGTTACGGGGTAAGCTCAAGTGCGAGACAAATCTTAAATTATACGAAGCTTAAATATTAGCAAATTTTTAACTTTAAAATTATTTTATTATGACGTGAACCTTTTACAAGATCCGTGGTCACAAAATACCGAATGAAGAAAAAGTGAATCCATGTAAAGGTTTTTAGTTTTATTCAATATGTAATTTGTGTAAACTTTAGAAATAAAACATTATTTATTCGCATGAGAAACGACAATTTAGAAAATACCCCTTCCATTTATTACAAATAATGCTTCATAATTGTAGCTATGATAAATCCTTAAAGCAAATAATTAGTTCTTGTTGAAATATTAATAACCCTTTCAGCACGCACTTAACTAAATATGCGTTGACACTTTAAAAAATCTAGCGGTCGCGGATTTATGTTTCGCGGTGTCGAATCGGTCTCGATCGTTCCTGCAAGCAATGCCTATGCCTTACACGCTTCAGACTTCAGAGACGCGTCGGTACTCGTACAAGACAGGAGCCATGTTTATGGACGGTCGACGAGGAAGACGTGAGTGTTTGGTTTTATTGATTAATTGGTAATTTAAGTTATGATTCGCATTTATTTAATTTGTTTAGATGTCCTTTTAACATAATACAACAAAATATTACAATAATTATCCAAATTTACCACTAAAATTAGCCATTTAATTGTTAACGCAAGAGCATGCGTTATCGTTTTATATTATGCTTTTAAGGTAATAATTTGATCCTTACTACTTAATTTTTTAATTTTTATTTTTAGGTGTTAATTGCTACACTTAAGCTGAATTAAATATTTTTATATAAAAATATTTACTTACTACTTACATTTAACATTTTTTCAACAGGCTTAGCTTTAAACGAGACATTGGTCCAAGAATTGATCGGGAATGGGTGCGTATCCGATTTAAAAGAGGAATCGGATGAAGAACAAGTTTACGAAGCTCTTCGGTTACTGGAAAATTATCCTGATGATCCACAGAATGGCGAACATAGGGAGTCTGATACAGAAATGGATGTCCATTTAGCACAACTGCGTCAAGAAAATATAACAGAGCATAACACCCCTAGAGACCAGCCAGCATCAACCAGTCGCCAATCAGCGCAAGAAAGACGAAGAATTTGGCGCGCAACAAATTTCGAAAACAAATTCACGATTTTCCACCTAGATATGCAGCTAATGAGGTAAAGACTCCTCTACAATATTTTGAAGTATATCTTAATAACGAATTCTTTGAAAATGTGATTCATTGTACCAATACGTCTTATAATGCGTAAAACAGGATTAGTTTTTTTAAACACTTCTAGCGAGGAAATACGAAAGTTATTTGGAATATTCTTGGTTAGGGTTGTATTCCTTACCCTCGTATTCACATGTATTGGAGAACCGGCCTCAGACTTGAGGTCGTTGCTGATAAACTACCGAGAGATCGTTAGTTCTTACTGAGAAACAACTTGCATGTCGTAGACTCAGATGCACCACCATCCGAAAACACTAATCCCTTGTGGAAAGTTCAGCCAATCTTAGATACTGTAAGGAATGCTTGTAAGTTAATCGAACTATCCTGGCAGATACTCCATCGACGAACAGATAATATCCTTCACAGGCAAGTGTAAGTTTCGCGTTCTTATCAAGAATAAGCCTTAGACCTCTTGGACTCAAAAATTCAAGCGATGGCCTAATGAAGGTTGGATGATTTGAGATGTACTATCCAAATAATCTAACCTTTACAGAGAGACACCTTGGAGAAGGACCTGCAGTAATCTTGGCTTTAGCGAAAGATGTTCCCCAGAACAGTTGTTTATATTTTGATAGATATTTTACTACCATACCTCTCTTGGATCGCCTTTCAGGAATGCATGGCACCGGAAAGATCTTAACAGAGTACCTGGTCAAAAGAATTTGGATCTTAAAAAGGATTCGTTAAAGAAACGTGGGGATGTAGTATAATTTCACAGGATGTTGTACTAGTCAAATGGAAAGACAACAAAGCTGTCCTAGCTGCTTCTAACTGCACGGGTGGAGATCAAACCACAAAAGTTCCCAGGTGAGATAAAAAGGAGAAAAAAAAAAATATGTACCAGTTCTTGCACCACAGATAATTCTCAGTTATAATCAAAATATGGGCGGCGTGAATGTTCTAGATCAGCTTTTGGAATATTATCGAATCTTTCAAAAAACCAAACAATGGACAGTAAAGGTTTTGATGCATTTTGTCGATCTGGCGACTGCAAACTCGTGGAAGCAATAAGAACGATTGTGACAGTAAAAGGATAAAGTATAAGAACTTGTTGTGGTTTAGGTTAGATCTTGCTGATGCTCTAATTGCCTCTGTTTCTCACACCAATCAAGTTTCAGGAGATCAAGATATTGTTCCTGAACCATCAAACAAAAGATATCGACCGGCTGTGGCTCCATCGCTAGACAAACGATACGATAATTTTAACCATTTACCTCATTTTGATATTCTTTCTACAGATAGGAAATGCAAGTTTGAGACCTGTACATCTTCTACTAATATCCGTTATATGAAGTGCAAAGTTTATTTGTGTCTAGTAAGAAATAAAAACTGCTTTCTAACTTACCATACTAAATGATTATTTGTGACTGATAGATTGTAATGTAACTAAGAAGACTGATTAGCTAGTTATTTTTAGAATGTTTGTTTGATTATAATTACCTATGTTATTAAAAATATTTTCGTAAAGTTATATTTACGTTAGTATTGTAAGTTAGTATTGATAATAATTGTTCTAAAAGTGCCATAATTTGAGAATACCTTCAATGTAAGTTTTTGAATTCGGGGAGCTCGATGGCGCAGTGATTAACGCGCCCGGTCTGCGAGTGCTGAGGTTAAGCAACTTTCGCAAGGGCCGGTCATCGGATGGATGACCAAAAATGTATCTCGAGCTCGTGCTTCGGAAGGCACGTAAAGCCGTTGGTCCCGGCTGCATTAGCAGTCGTTAACAACCACCAATCCGCACTGGCTAATCTGGCGTTATGACCTGACGTAGATGGTCCCTTGTGCTTGCGCAAGGATGTCTGACACCTTTAGCTTTATAACAGTAAGGTTGGTAGGGTCAGGATAAACTTTAAAGTCGTGTGGAGTTGGGTTGTCGTGCTGAAAGTGATAAAGGATATCCATAACAACTACAGTCATTAAACAACAGACGGAAATGTAAACAATACAGTAGCTATGTCGTATATTTCATTTGAGAGATGGCGATGATAAAATGTGTGACCAAAGTGCTATTAAATATGGTGCCGGGAATACTCGTATTCAGCGGCAAGACAAGTGATTTAAACCTAGTATTTCAATAGAAACAGGTCGTTATGCTGAAAAGTTTAGTTACCAGTGCTATTCTAAATGTATGTTCATTTATTTTATAGTTCAATTTTCTTTACAAATTGTTTGAAAATGGAAACAATATTATACAAGATACATTTTAATCCGTTTCAATGATGCAATCACTATTTTCACCTTACGTTTGTAACAAAATAAACTTAGGAGCTGACATATTCATGTTGGACAAAAACCTCTTTAAAAATAAAAAATAAAATAGTTTCTCTCGATATAAAGCGTTGTACACGGTGTACCATCATGATACAATACCAATAATAACTTCACCATACAAGTTCTCTCTTTTTGTACTGCTACACGGATCTCTTATTAGAAAAAAGAGGAAGCAGCCATTTGCAGACCCAAAAGTGAAACATTTTTTTCAATACAAATCTTAATTATTTAAAAACATTTCACCGTTTAATAAACCCAATTGAATTTGACATTGACGGAGCGTTGCGCGCAAGCTATATACGTCCATTCGTTCACATTCCATTAGACAACTGTAGTAGGAGTCTGTGATTAATTATTACGGAGAAATCTGACCAGTGATTATGTTTTATAAACTTTTTGCTTCCAACTTTTTTTGGGAACATAGAAAAGTAGCCGATGAATAACTTTTATACGGAGCTATAGCTTTTGTATGCGGCTTTGCACAGTACAAATTCGGTCTAGTAATTCGTTTGTTGTATTGGTAATATTGGTATAGATAATAATGTCAATTAAACAGAAAAACTTTTTCTAAATCTAATAAGATTTATTTTTCACAATTTTGTACCTCTAAATGAGGACTTATTAGATGAAAAAAATCTTATTCCAATTACAAAAAAAACACAATAAGTACTCATTTGTATTTGTTCCGAGTTGTAATTGAGTAGGACCTACAAAGTGGAACCGCAAATAAAATAAAAAAAGAAAAGTCAAACGTGTTCGCAATTCAAATTCGCATCCTTCAAAAAGATGTTCCAACAGAAATCAATTCACTTATTCTCCAAATTCCGATAGTTCATGTCAACGATACTAAAGCCCATATTTAGTGGGACAATGGCGGGCGTGGCTCTCAAGCTAGCGTCGAATAATTATACTCCCCCCTCCGCCCCTCTACCCCCCTTTGCCCCCTCCCAACGCGTGCCTTCATTGAGCATTGTCTTGGAGATGTGACCCTTGACGCGTCTTGCAAATGATGTTAGTACTAATTTATACTCTTCCGCCTCCTTTCTCTGCGATGAAAACCAATGACAAATGAGAATTACTATTTTTAAGCTTTAAACAAGAAACTTTGCTATAGTTTAAAAAAAAAATCATACTTAAGATATATTAAAATGAAAAATGTGTCATGTTTTTTTAAAAATCAATTGTGAACGAGCTTTGTACAAAATCTGATATTAAAAGCGACGCTGAAAATAAAAGAAATTTTAAATTTAGAACGATCACGTTCACTGGTGCAGATTGTAGACTGTTTAAATAAAATAAAAAAATTAAATTTGTTTACGCTCACACCAATTATCTAGCCCAAGATAAGATTCTATTGAAACTCGTTAATATGCTTAAACTAGATAACGGATAAATATACATAAACACAGAAAAACACCCAGACCCGAAATCAATTCAGAAAAACAGTTTACTCTAAATTGACCCGACCGGGAATTGACCCGGGACCTCAGAGATGGCGCGACGCCTGACCCGGCGCGCTAACCACTCGACTACTAGACAAAATGTAAAACTAAAGAGCGAACTATGTTTCTATTTACTTATCATAGTGTTAAAGAATGTCGACAGTTTACCGGCCACCCTGGGCGCCTTATTGCGAATAGGCCGCGGCGCACGTGCCCTCCGCATACCTACACACTGCCTTACGTAACGCCACACGCGCTCAGAATTTCAGAATTGCGATTTCTCTATCAACTCACCTTTCATACGCCATGCTTTTACAACAATACAATTGCTAGACAATTTATTGCCCACTAAAATTCGTCTAGACAAAAAACGCGAGCCTCATTTAAATTTCGAACGTAACAAAAATTCTTATCTTCAAACAGACGTTCTAAATACAAAATATGAGTGAAGCAATTGAAAAAGGAAACGAACCAAGTTCATATTACCGACGCGTTCCAAATTCAAGAGAGTATTCAAATATCGAACCGAGATGGATTATGACGGGCGCGGGGCGAGCGCTGGAACACATCTTGATACGCTACAAATCATATTTTTTTTCTTTTTTTTTCCTCTCTCACGATAGACTTCACTTTTATGATACCAGTTACTCTATTATTCGATATTTAAATTGCAAACCAGTTTTTAGAATTCCTACAATACATTTATATTACCTATCAATTTGTATGTTTCATAAAGTTGAATTCTCTACCCAAACATTCAATCAACCAAAATTTGAATAAAATATTACTCAAACTTATAAAATCATAATCTCGTACAGAACAAGCTTCGTTTCGGCGGCGATATGATCCCGTTGATTGATGGGTGACCACGCTGCGTATGTATTCAATTCGTTTAGCTTATCTAGAGCTCCGCGTTATTGATTTAGAAGTATGTTTACAGATCAGTGAATATTGGTCATGTTTCTAAGTGTGTTGACCCCGGGCATGTACCTACCAGGCCGATGTTTTGAACTTAATTAAAAAAGTATAAAGTATTTATTGCGTGTCAAGTAACGCCCACCGTGCTTGTCGGGCAATTGTGGATAGCTTATATATCTAGTACCCATTATTTGACTCAAATCTCCGTTAACTGTTTTATTATCGTTTTCTAGTATGAAAGATATTTCGTGGTATTCGTCCGATTTCCTGCTCAAGTGTCAGCTTCTATGACGCAGCCTGTCAAAAGCTTCGTGACTCAAGTTTCTGGATTTCTGGACTTATTACCGCTTTAGATTGGTTCTAATTTAAAATGCAAGTTCTATTTTCAAATAAGAAATTTGAATATGAACTGTAACGTTCGAAGATGGAATGCTCCCTGTGTTTGTGATTCGTTTGAAAATGGAACGTCTTGTTCTTATTATGAATGCGTTAAGGATGCGCAAGAGCATGCGTCTGACGGTTTAGTAACTGATGCATTAATGCCTCGAATGTTTTTTTTTGTTCGACGCCCGGAGATTGGTCATTACACATCTGAATATGTGCTCCTCAAAAAAAGTCGGATCACGATTCGGTAAAAAGTCGAAACGAGTCTCGCTTGTGATGTAAGTGGATAGCAAACGTGCTCTTTATGTTATTAGAATTTGAAGTTTCCGGATTGATTTGAAAGTTTTCGAGAGACGGAGACTCATGAGCGATCAATAAATTGATTATGAACTCTTTACGATTTACGTTGAGTCGATAAAGCTGCACAAACAGAATCAAAGGATCACGTAATAGCGAAGATTATCAATTATCACGAAGTTGTTGGTAGGAGTAAGTCGTAAACCGTTCTATAAACTCTTTTATTGGTGTGCTGAGATGAATATTAAATCCTGTACTAACAATTAAAAATGTTTTAGAGGTGTCTATAATTTACAGAGCGAAATGAACTTATATTAAACTGTTTTTAATATTTTAGTCTGTCTGCCATTTCTGATCATATTTTAATGAAATATTAAATAAGACACAGACGTTATTGCTGTTTTCAGTATGTGCATAGTTTTATTTTGATATTTTAATAAATTTGCATCAACTTTTGAAATGTTACGCTGGATTTACAAAATTTCATCTTCTCCTGATTGAATTTATCGAAAATTGTACACAAATAACAAAACAACAGCTAACAACAATACATTTACGTAATAAATTGAAATCAATACGAAACTACGCAACAAGCATCCGACTCCTCATAATTAAACTCCATATTCCTCAAACTCGAGAATTAACCCCAATTGAAGGATCGTACTATTTAAATGGCTGGTAACTATTCAGCTTTCTGGAAGCGTGTGAGTCGTGTGACACGTCACTTTAATCTATTCGCTTCTGCGAGAGAATAAGATGTTCCAATTTCGAATGTGAAACGTTCGATTTTTAAAATCAAACTGTTCCATGTTCAATTTTGTTATTTTCTTTTGCTTACGGGATAGTTCGTTGGTTTTCTTTTTATTCAGGTACAAAGTAATTTATTTAAATCAAAATAATTGTATCTTTGTTTGTCCGGTACTCTTTCATATTCCATTCATCTGATTGCGATGAAATTTTAGTAATTTGTTGTGCGCACGCCCGCGAAGGTTTTCTAGTTGGTGATACTATCACCATATCATTAAGAGTGTGTCGCGTATTGCGCGTATTACGCGTATTGTTCATGTATTGCGATAATTATAACATTAAAAACCATCAAGTACCGAAGAGATATATAGATTTGCGTTATGTGGCAAATTTTATCTCTGACATACAACATTTGTTGGACCGACGACCAACAAGGCGGACCGACGATCTGGTGAACGTCGCGGGAAGCCGTTGGATGCGAGCAGCACAAAACCGGTCGTTGTGGAGATCCTTGGGGGAGGCCTTTGTCCAGCAGTGGACGTATTTTGGCTGAGATGATGATGACAAATGTTATCACATTTGTTTGAATGTGATTAATGTCTCATTTAAATTATGTTGCGTTTTTATGCCTTTAGAAGCAGATTTAAATTATAGAACAATTTAAATTGAGGTCAAGTCTAGCATACGATTTCTAATTAAAATTTGATTTGAGCCGACTAAAATAAATTTTTAAACTAGATGTCAAGACAAATTTGTCACCAGTGTCAATTGGCGATAAGTATGTTATTCTCAATACCTAACACCAAGCAGAAGTTATATTTAAACATTAAAAAATATACATGTTTTCGAACTAGAGTCTCCCCTTACAAAAGAATACCGTTTAGCTAAAAATAATAAATCGCTTTATTAAATTCTCAACGTTGTCTCACAAACCGGAGTATGAAGTTTAACACCGCGCGTCCGCCTTCTTAAAAGACTCGTTAAAAAGTTACATATCTTATAATTATTATTTTGTTGTTAGCGACCGGAATTTCCGACAGCTCAAACAACAATTTCTCATCGAAATACCGTCAAACGGCATTTGAATCGAGTGTAACATTGACTATAGCTCCTGCTGGTTGAAGTTATCTTCTTTAAATAACCCTCATCATCATTTCAGGTCCCCACTGTTGGGGCACGAGCCTTCTCAATGGATGGATAGGGAGAACGAGCCATTAAACTTGACGCGCCCAGTGCTGATTATGGTTGCTAGTGCAGTTGGGATCAAAGGCTTTACATGCCTTTTGAAGCGCAGAGGAGCTCGAGATGATACATTTTGGGTCACCCATCAGATGAGCGATCTTTCCGAAAGTTGCTTAATCTTTACCACGGTACTGTAGCAACCGGGACTCCTTGCTCGGGCATACTTACTGGCAGTCGTTGTGGCCTGCGTTCAAACTTAGTAGAAGAAAAAGATGGAAGAGAAAAAGAAGAACATCGCGGACTCGGTGACGGGCCGCGACGACGAATAGGTTGTTATTATCACACGTTAAAAGTAATATAAATATTTGAAGCTATAAAGCATTATTATTCTATAGAATATAGCGCGGTCTGCGATTATAAAGGGGGTTTTATAAAACCCCCTTTATAATCGCAGACCGCGCGCTAACCACTATAGCATAGTAGAATAACTATGACTATAGGTACTTACCATCGAGCTCCACGCTAAATAAGCCTACGGCGATATCATTTTAGAGGTAGTCACACTATAAGGACACGCATCCTCTTTAGGAACTCTATGAGAAAATGAGGACTTTCGATCACCACGGCTTGAGGAATCTTTTAGTTTCTCGCCGCCAACAAATGTCCGGTTATGCTGTAAAGGGCATCTGCGGCCAACAGCAAAAATAAAAATAAAAAACACTATAGACGTCTTTATTACTGAAGTCCCCCATTTAAGATCTATAGCTGTCATCATTGTTACACTTAATTCAAAAGTAACCCCGTTCCTTGGAACGCGCTTTTGTAACACACACGCAGCTATAAAATTATCATAAACCAGACACACAAGTACCTAATAATCTCATATTTGAGCCTGTCCCGGCCGCCATCTTTAAAAACAATGAACGTTATTGTCTCTTCTTAATTCCATTTTTGAAAAAATAATCCATTTCGCGTTTCATCGAGAGAGGCTCATTGATTATATGCTTGTAAGCTAACATGTAGCTTTAGCCTTCGTGCTTAAAGCTTAAATTAGTTCGAACGATTCAAATTGCTGCAAAAGCAGCTGTACTTTCAAAGGTTTATTTGCTTAACCTAAAAGGGATCTTATCTCTTGGCGTAAAGAGCTGAAATTGCATACTAATTGGTTTAAAGCAATTGAATGCGAATAAGAAAGGGACGGCAGTATGTTGAAAGAAGATGGAATTAATGCACGATCCTGCAATGTTATTATGATAATTATGTGAGTACAAAATTGAAACATATCGATTTAATATTAGCGATTTTTTATGAGTTTAAAATGTTTGGATACTGGTAGAAACTAAATAATTTTATAGTTCAAATTGCATATTTAAACATTTGGAAAACTTTAATTTGAAAATGTTATTTTTACAAAAATGGTTTTAAAAGACGCGTCGCTGAAAATATTTTCTAAATACTTTTTATGCAATTAAAATAAAACAGGAAATGATGCATACAGTTAGACTTTTGTCTAATCCCCTCTAGCCAACCTTGCTTTGTGGAATATGAGACTTATTCTTCCAAAGTAAGTTTCCACCACATTAAAGTTAGTAATGTGGGAAACTCTGGGATCAGTATTGGAACTTTTATAAGCTGATGATGAAGATTGATGTAAAGCAATAGGGCTTGAGATAGTATAGATAACGTAATATATGCTTATAGAAAAGAGAAGACATAAATTGAGACATGGATCGTCTCATTAGTGCAATAAGTACAATTGACAAATGTCAGAAATAATTAAATTAACAATTAAATTTGCAATAAAATAAATTGCCTACCTATTTACAATTGTAAATAAGTCTTAATATAAGCCGTATAAGGGCTGTTGCTAGACGATGTGACAGACAGACGGACGGGTGATCCGACCCCGATTATGGACAGAAAACTATCCAGATACAACTTAAACGATTCCTGATGAAGCGAACGTATCGTAATTACACAAGAAATCTATCTATACAGCATTGGAACCCAACAGGGTTTGTAACAGGCAATATATTTATATATTTTCGTTTATATCATCATCATCATCTCAGCCAATAAACGTTGTATAAATCTGTAGGCTCTGTTCATCAAATTGCTCATGACAAATTTTGGGATAAATATTCGTTTTATGACTCACTGACACCATTTCTACGAATTTTTGTCTGTCTATCTGTCTGTATCATCATCATCATCATCAGCTCATTTTATGTCCCCACTGTTGGGGTACGAGCCTTCCCTATGGATGGATTAGGCCCAGTGCGGATTGGTGGTTGTTAACGACTGCTAATGCAGCCGGGTCCAACGGCTTTACGTGCCTTCCGAAGCACGGAGGAGCTCGAGATGATACATTTTTGATCACCCATCCGATGACCGGCCTTTACGAAAGTTGCTTAACCTCAGCACTCGCAGACCGGGCGCGTTATCCACTGCGTCATCGAGCTCCTCCTCTCCGCCTCTGTCTGTATGTCCTCTCAAGAACGGATAGACCGATCTTGATGAAAATTTGTATGTAATAAGAACATTAGATTGTGCAAATGATGAGCTATATATGATGTTGGTAAACCTAATAATTATTTTATTTAGCATTCATTGATCCATTATTTTGCACAGCGAAGCGGGCGGGTGACGGCTAGTTATATTATATAAAGTCTGTGGCTATAATGGAATACCTATCTTTATTTATGCTTATCCCACCATATTTCTGGACAATATATACGTACGAGACAAATATGTTTAAAATACGTTTTTGTAAAATTTTAACCAACAACCGGTTGACATTATATTTATTGGTAACACGTATTGTTACAAGTGCTTTAAATTAATTTAATATAAGTATATAGGTACATAATTATATATTTTTGAATCTGTACTAATACTAACATTGTGATCACTGTATTGTTGAAAAACTAAATTAAGTAACATTTTCAAATAATCATGACTTTTGACGCCTTCATGCAGCTTGAATACAATTGTACTGGAGTTGAAAATGTTAAAACTGAATTTATTGTATTCTATCAAGCAAATAAATAAAATCACTTACGAAAACAACAAAATTGCAATAAACAAATCAATAAACACTGTTGCCATTGCAAAATTCCATTTGCAAGTAGTTAATATTAACATGTTAAACGCGAAAGAGTAAACAAAAATATTTATAGGATTAGGTTGTTCACATTCGCGCGAATCGTAAACAACACGCTTATACTTATTAGAAGAAAACTAAAAGCATTGTAAATACGACTCAATTATTGTTACAATTTGTAATAAAAATTGACGGAACGAGACGGCGGGCGCGGCACACTATAAAGGTTTCTTGCTAAGATGGAATATTTAAAATCATACCAAAACAATCAAATACGAATAAAAAATTCAACTTCAAGAATGTGAGCTTAAAACTTCTCATTTTGTTCACTCACTTGTTCAATCACTTGTTCAATCACTGCTTATAACTAATACATTTATTGCTTAGAATAATTCTAAGATTTATTGTTGCATAACACAATTGCATAATTTGTATACCATTAATTTAATAACGGTAACAATTTGTGATATAAATTGAAAATGGAACGACGCACGGCGTTACATAAAAGAGGTTTCTCACAAAAATGGAATATTCAAATTGAAGGCGAAACAATGAACAATTTAGAGAACATGCGTTTTCAAAAATGGAACACATCCAGTTCGAAAATGGAACGGCCCGAGTTCGATTTGTTTTGAAAATAGCTCGCGGTTATAATAATTGATTCTGACTTGAAATGCAATTGGATTGGTGTTTTTGAGAAATCGGAAATCGGCGTTCGATCTTTTGAAAATCGAATACGCACTATCGATATGGTTTAAGCGTTCAATGAATCACGTCATATGAGTCAATTTCATTGTTCATACACAATATGCCTCGCTTACATCGGTACTGGTAAATTAGGAAACATCTTTTTTTTATTGGTTATGGTAACGCACTTGGAATTACAATTGGGGTGTAAATGAAACACAATCATACTCAATTCCAGTTACCTGTTGTCGTTAAATTTAAATTGCGATGAATATTTTTAAGAATTGTTTTCCTAATCATTTCAAAGACAATATAAAATCATTATTTTGTATTGCTACTGATAACATTTACTTCTATCGTGTCGTAAGATTGTTAAGTTTTTTTTTATCAAGTTTTTTGTCAATTTCTTGATAAGTGGGACCACTCTGCACCGGATATAAGCAATAAAGTTACTTAAGTCCTTTATGTGGATGCATATGGATTTTATATTGTTTGAAGAGAACACTAGTCAAATATTCAATCATCTGCCCACAGATCAAAAAGCCTCAGTAAACTTAAGTTGTTTTAAAATTAAATTAAAAAGATGGCTTAGAGATAAGGCGTTCTACAGTTTGACTGAATATTTCGGTACAAAAACAGCATAGCGGCTGTTTCTATGTAACATGTACCTACCTACTAAAAATTGCATGCCCGACTAGAGTAAATTGTTTGTTCCCATTATTATGCTCAACAACTGCTATGTATCTACACAATTTTATGGCAATAAAAATTTATCTTATCTTATCTTATCTTATCTTATCTTATCTTATCTTATCTAGTCTTTTCATTGTTTTTGCTGTAAGCTGCCTATGTTCTTTCTAAGGTTACCGGTTATTCTGCTTATAAAAAAGTGTGAGTGAAAAGGTCTGTCCAAGAGTGAGATGTTTACATGTTAAAAAATACCTGTAAAAATATGAGAACAAAGTTAAAATCGAAAACACAATCGTATCTCGAACATTGCCATCGGCTCGTTTCACAAAATAACGCGTTACATAATAAAAATAATTTTAATCACTTCCTTCCATTATCGAAAAGATTGTATCAAAACATTTCCCTGTTCTCGTATTGAGGTCGGTCTTGTGAAAATAAAAATATTAAGTAAATTAAAAAAAATATATTTACAGCGCGGTCACGTGCGCGGCCGGCTCGCATTGTGGCTCGTGACGTCACATCCGTCGCCTGATAAGGCCGTGTCCGGTCGGGATCCGGGTGAATGGATGACCGAATGGTGACCGAATGAACGGGGAACCTTATCCGATTGAGGACGAATTTTTAAGATTGCGATCGTTCGGTGCGCGTGTGCCGTTTCGTTCGATTTCGCTAGCGGCGTTTTGTTTTCACTACTTCGTTGTACTGGAAGTTTAAAACTATAAATAGGTAGCTACAAAAAATATTTTCTTATCTAGTCATCTCATACAATGAAAACATAACTAACAGATAAAAATAAACATCAGACCGAAGGCACTTAGGATTATTCAATTTAATTATTAACATCAGCCCAATGATATTATAAAGGCAGATCTTACATATTTAAAACAAAAGCAAAAAATGGTTCAAAGTTTTTAGTTTGAATTTTTTGCTTGATGCCTTAAACGGTATTTTCAGCTTCACCGGGCTTTTTTGGGGGCGGCGAGAAACTAAAAGGGTTCCTGAAGCCGTGTGAAACGAATCACCAATCAGGTTTTCTAGAGGGAACGGCATCACGCACTAGTGCGTGTGCTCGTGCCCTACTAGATTCTCCGAGGGGTTCGGGTCAGATCGGATATGAATTTTGAACGCCGCGTCAGCACCAAGTTATACACATTTTTATATGAACTAACTAGCGACCCGCCGCGGCTTCGCACGGGTGCAATGCTGATACTAAATGCATGTATTTATACATATAAACCTTCCTCTTGAATCACTCTATCTATTTTAAAAAACCGCGTCAAAATCCGTTACGTAGTTTTAAAGATCTAAGCATACATACCTACATAGGGACAGACAGACAGCGGGAAGCGACTTTGTTTTATACTACGTAGTGAAGAATTCAATTTATGCCATTGATAATGAAAATCAGCGTTGCAGTTTGTTGAAGCTGCAACTTATGCTGAGAGGAATCCAGCTCGTTGTAAAATTTTAACGTTATGTACCTACTTATTAGTTTTATTGTTAGAACGTAAGCCTAACTGCTACGCCGAATAAATATTTTAAATGTTGAATTTGATTTTATGATGTAAAAGGATTAAAGGAATAGCGTTATAATTCTAACTAGTGGACCCGGCGGACTTCGTACCGCTTTGACAGTTTCCATTCATTCCTGTAGGAATATCGAGATAAAAGCTATCCTATGTGTTAATCCATGTTATAAACTATCTGTATGCCGAATTTCATCCAAATCCATTTAGTAGTTTTTACGTGAAAGAGTAACAGACATCCACTTTGACAGTTTCCATTCATTCCCGTGGGAATATCGGGATAAAAACTATCCTATGTGTTAATCCAGGTTATAAACTATCTGTATGCCGAATTTCATCCAAATCCATTCAGTAGTTTTTACGTGAAAGAGTAACAAACATCCATCCATACTTACAAACATTCGCGTTTATAATATTAGTAGGACATGTAGGCGTGTTTGATTTGGCATAGTTAAAGTTTATAATGGAGAAGGAGTCCCGAAATATATGGAAATTATATGTATAATTATGTGTTACATTACATTGTCATATATATTTTGTAAACTCCGGTCGAATTTCGACCACTTTGCGTCCACTAGTTAAACTTTAATGTGAAGACACTGTACAGGTGGGTTACTCTTGAAACACAATTGCAATAATCAATATCCAATCCCAAATTTTAAAAATTCAAATGGCACTCTTGAAAGCGATAATAGCGCTACATTGGAATTAAATTGCGTGAAAATTGAGTGAACAAATTATTATCGAGATGGGGCGTTTCAAAATTGCGAAACTTATCCCAATATCGATACATATCAATCGCATTGGAATTGTATTGAGATTGAGTTTGCGTCAAGAGTAGCCTACCAGGAGACGTTTTGCGTAAAACGAAATGATTAAACTAGTTGACGTTATTGTTTTCTAAAGTTTACGCACGAACACTACACATTGAAATGAAACAACTTTTACGGATCTACTCGCGTTTATTTTACACATTAATTTTTAATGTTTATCCTGACGTTTCGAACCCTTTGCAGGGTCCGTGGTCACAAGGAGACTTTGAAGGAGTAGTTGACATTGATAGGATACCCAGTTCGTCAATAGCTAACCACTATTAAAAATTAAATTATGATTCTGGACAGAAAATAAAATCTCTGAATGCTATATATAATCAAAAAGTTTTGTAGTACAATAAGTACTACAAAACTTTTTAATAATAATAATAATAACAACATCACATAGACAGTTACAGTATAAAGTTACAAAAGAAAAAAAAAACAGCTTAAAGTTGAAGTATCTCTCTGCCTCCTAGGTTAGGAAGACCTGTATTCTAGGAGACAGATCCTTCCTTTTCTTAATTTCTAAAATACTAATATTATCTCACAAACATAAAAGTGAATGAATGTGTATATTTATGTGTGTGATGAGGGCGTGTGTGTGTGTGTGAGAGGATGTGTGTATGTGTGAGGGGATGTGTTTGTGTGTGGATGTGTATGTGTGTTCAGATAGGTATTTGTATTCATTCATTTTTATTTTTTTGATTTTATACTATTAAACTCGTTTTATTCATTCGATATTATGTTATGTTATTAGAACTAATGTTTAATAAGAAGGCTAGGATTTTCTTCGTTCCTTATCAGAATATCGAAATTAATAAATGTTTTAAGAGAAAAGACGTTTGCGTTAATATCCATAATTAATTTCTATTTGAAAAAGTATGATATATATATATATAGAATATATAGAATGATATTATAATATACCTACTATTCGTCTTCTTCTTCTTTTACACTTATATCCTATAATGTAGTAAATGATAATTTACTTGTAACTGTCTTTGTTTGTAAACATTACGTAATAGGTAAGTAATTTACAAAAAATATATATATTCTAAAACTACCGTTAAAATATTGGACATTTACAAAATAAAGTTAAAGTTAGAGAAAAACTACAAATTTCCAACAAATAGCCATAAAAAATACTGACTGCATCGAATCGTATTTAAACGAGGAAATCTACAACATTAAAATAATACAAAATTTATGAAAGGAGATGTTTAATTTTATGCCAAAACCCTGTATATTTACAAAAAAAAAGTGTAAAGAATACATGTCGCACCTTCAGAATTAAAGAGACTCATTCCGAAATTCGGAGATTTTTACTTTGAGTCACGAAACGACTTTAAACAACTATGTTCATCGACTCATATTAAAAGAAAGACTTTCTGCAGCGCAGAGAAAGAGACACTAACACTTCGGTCTGTTTCACGCCGCCCGCGCCCTCTACCCCTGCGTCTATTTCGTTTTAAAGAGACGCAAGCAGTAGTGAGTCGCGAGTACAACGAGCAAGTCGCTGCGTGTTCGTATTTGTAAAGACCCATTTGTAATTAGGCCGGTACACGACTGAAAAGTAAGGTATGCACACGTAACTATTTTTAATAAAGTGTAGACCTACTACTGATTGAGTCTGTTGTATAGCAAAAAAATTCTATGCAGCTGTGACCTATTCGTTATTGAGTTACTGCTATACTGAAAATAATTAAAATTTAATGAAAATATTCAGAATTAGAGAGACCTAAATACCAAAAAGTCTTTTTAAAAAACAATGATTTTAATCAAAAAGAGACCCAAATTGGTAGTAAATTTAAATAAATAAAAATATAATATTATAATTTCTTATTTTACTATTTATTGATTTAGATAATCTAGATAAATAAGTCGAGCATTCAATGTTATTAAAATAAATTGGATATTTGAAAAGTACAGCTAAATATCTCCCATTATCTACAAAATGTATAGATTTGTGAATCTTTAATCGACGTTTTCTAAAAACTTGTCTTTTTGAGATAGGCCTCTTTAATTCTGAAGGTGCGATGTATTCAGTTAAATACTTCAATACGCTTTATCATTTTTTATGTAAAAATGTAAAAAGAAACCGAAAGACATACGTTGTTTTGACAGCTACTTGACATTGGCAGAATACCGCTGCTATCACGAAAATTGATTTATTTTAGTGTTTCAGATAATTCTGACATAAAAACTATTAATTTATTTGAAGAAAATCATTTCGAATAAGCTTATTTCATACATTAGCTATCTTTCGGTATTGTGTACAAGGTGTTGGCATTTTCTCCATACAAAATTAAACATCTCCTTTGTACGTGTGCACAGCACAAAAACAAATTGTAAAATACAAGATTTTAAAATGACAACCGCATATAATGGACAGTGAATTATTACAATTACATGACAAAAGCTTTTTGACAGGCGTTAATATTTAGTTCCTTGCGCCTATAAAAAAAAACTAATATTATCATAAATTTGATCGTGGTTCAAATTTTGCGTTGCGAAAAAAACAAAGACTTTAATTAGATGCATATATTTGTAAAATAGGTACACATACAATAGGTACATAAAAAAATGATATTACATAGAATCTAATAATAATCTGTCGGTGGTCGAAGTTGTCACTTACTGGGTTCCATGTAATGGACACCGGAGACGTGGCAGGTCAAAGCGGAGATGAGGGAACGAATTGATCACTTTATTACCAGTGTGGTATGAGGTGGCCCTGGATAGAGAAGAGTGGAGACTCAGAGGCGATACCTTTGCCTAGCATTACGTCACTATAAGAGGAGCTCGATGGCGCAGTGGTTAACGCGCCCGGTCTGCGAGTGCTGAGGTTAAGCAACTTTCGCAAAGGCCGGTCATCGGATGGGTGACCAAAATTTATCATCTCGAGCTCCTCCGTGCTTCGGAAGGCACGTAAAGCCGTTGGTCCCGGCTGCATTAGCAGTCGTTAACAACCACCAATCCGCACTGGGCCCGCGTGGTGGTTTATGGCCCGTTCTCCCTATCCATCCATAGGGAAGGCTCGTGCCCCAGCAGTGGAGACATAAAATGAGCTGATGATGATGGAAGTCACTATAATAGGCTATTAAAAAATTGTTACAAAGATAAAATGAACGCGAGTAGATCTGCATAAGTTGTACAAACCAACAATGGTACAAACTTATGATGAAGGTCCGTACAAAGTCTTTCATTGCATTGCTAAATCAAAAAAGAGGTATAAATCGAAGTTTATTCCGTTAACACGTCTTTATCTTAGCCTCCCAACATAATTCCAGTTCGGGTGTGTCATTTATTTCTTATAATGTTATCTTTTAACATGCCGTTGTCGTACATTGCCAACCAAATTGTTGGGCATACATCATGCGAATGTTTAATATTGCACGAAGGTTAAACAGACAGACAAACAGACGTTTTGTATTTATTGCGAGCGAGCGTACAGGTTTTTTAGTTTGCGCTTGTGGCTTGGCTCAAATTCGCTTTCGAAATTAGGTACAATTTAATTGAACCCATGACACTTCTTTCGTGTTCGATAAGTATTCAAATTTACCGCCAATATAGTTTTGTTTTGTTTTGTGTGTACGCTTTGACGTACTTTTAAAAACAAAATGCTTTTGTAATATTTATTATTGTTATTATTATTATCAGCAACTACTTTCCCACTGCAGGGTAAAGGCCTGTCTCTCCCTCTTGTCTCTGTCCTGAGCTAGTTCGTTCCAATTCCTCAAGTACTTACTTATATTTAATTATTGTTTAATTATATCCAAAGTTTTAAGAGATTCTTTTTTTAATTGTTATTATAACTTGAAGAAAACTATGCAATCTAATAAGAACTTATATGTAAGTTTTCCATCAAGATTAAGAAATTTCAAACAGACCTAACATTGAAATCTTGTAAGTTCGACATATTGAACGTCTGCGCGGAATCGAACGACTTACCGTTGGCAAACGTGATCTTTTAACCACCCAACCCAACCTCTGACCCGTTGCGGAAGATTTGCTCCGTCTGATTCTGTCGCTTTTGTCATATTATTCAGATTTTGTTGTTCCAACGACAATATTTAAAATTACATTACATTCAACTTATTTTACAATAGAAAAGTATTACAATTTAATTAAACATTACTACTCTAGCTTTTCTGGATTTTAATAAACAAAATCATCTAGGTACCTATGTTTCAATTTTTAATATGGAATCTTAAATATTCCGCTATGCTATTATAGATCGATTAACAGAAATTAAAAGTTATTGGTAAGAACGATAATTAAAAAAATATGTTGAGTATGTAACATTATGTATGCAAGTTATTTTACTTAAAGCACACAACAGGATAGCTTAGCAGGATAGCTTAGCTAGATGGTTACTTGAACCTATTTCCAGCATTATTTTTAATAAGAGCGGTGTAGCTGCATACGCAAAGATAAGCAAGGAAAAAAGTTATTTACTTCTATTATTAATTTACTTAAGGGGGTGCAGCGCGGACGCAAAACTGCGAGTTTCAAGTTTCTTTATGATAGCGAGCGAGCGGCGCGTGGCAGTGGTGTGACAATGGCACACGACTACGAATACGCACGCACACTAATATCTGTACAGAGTAGGCGGGTGATTTAATTAGAGCAATGTTTACTTTCGTAAAATCATAGGCGTTTGGGTAAAAAATAATAAAAGTCTTAATATTTTCGTATTCATAATTTTTAATTGAAAAATAACACAACAGCGGCCTGCGGAATATCAATACAAACATTTTGATGTCGGATCATTGTTTCATTTGTGCTATATTTACAAAGTTTCTGAAGAAATAAGTTTTTAGATATCATTACTTTTACGTATTGTTTATGCAGTTTCTGGGTATTTGTTTCAAATTCCAAGACTACCATGGCCTTGTGAAAAGATCAAGCTAACCTACACTAGTCCTTTTAATGTGTATGACCTATTCAGCGCCTAGCACCAGTGACTTTAAAACACGTAAATTTTCGAAATTCCGCGTTAAAAATAAAATAAAAATAAAATAAAAATATTGTAACAAAAGTATTGTGAGAACATTGAGGAAGAGCGGGGTCTCCTATAACAGATATACATAGTTATACTTTTTTAAATCCCTCTGTTACTGAATAAACATTTTTAATTTTGATTTTTGATTTTAATTTTTCAGGCTGTAAGGTGTATCATGGAGGCGCTATCTAAAGCGTAGAACAACCTGTATCATTGCATGTGATAACGAAATAATAAATGATATGATTTGATTTGAAAATGTATTAATACAAACATGTTTTAAAACAATGAATTTATATATTTATATTAATGAAATTATATATTGTTTGAAATATAAATGTAATCATAGGTCATGGAAAGCTCACGTCGTCTTTTGTTTTAACTTTTGTTTATTTTTTTTATTTTATTTGTACAGACAGCATAGCTGTAAGCTTGTTTTTAAATATCCTTATCGGGTCATGTAACATACTTACTACAACAATTTTATATAAAAACCTTTTTTATGTAAATATTGAATATTTTCATAAATTTCAAAACAGTTTAAATTAAACCTTCTTAGTAACATACCTGTGGTATTTACGTTTTTCTATGTAAGATAAATACTTTAATCTCAACATGAATAAAGTCATGTTTGACATAAAGCTTAGAACTATACACACTTAGTAACGGAAGGGACTTAAAATAAGTTTTAATTTTTTTTCAACTATTCCTTTTTCATTTTATAGATTTTTTTAATGAATCCAAATTACTATAAATATTGAAGGAAAAAGCAAAAGATTCGGTTCAAATAGGATAATTAGACGTAAGTGCAAGATTTTGCCAAATTGTTGCGGAAGGCTTTGAAGGAGGTCTGCTTTCAGAAGCGGACTAACTAAGATATATTCTGTATAATAAATATTAATAAAAAAAAACTGAAAACATATTTTAACATTTAAATCATAAGAAAACAGAACCTTTACTGTAGAAGTAAAATCAAACATTATACATTATCTACTTGCGTTTATTTTATATATAATATAATATAATAAACATTACATTTCAAACCCTTTACTGTATCCGCAGTCACAGGGGACTGATGATATAGTGGATAGAGAAGAGTGGAGACTCAGAGGCGATACCTTTGCCTAGCATTATATAGTGTAGTATTAGTCACTATAAGAGGAGCTCGATGGCTCAGTGGTTAACGCGCCCGGTCTGCGAGTGCTGAGGTTAAGCAACATTCGCAAAGGCCGGTCATCGGATGGGTGACCAAAATTTATCATCTCGAGCTCCTCCGTGCTTCGGAAGACACGTAAAGCCGTTGGTCCCGGCTGCATTAGCAGTCGTTAACAACCACCAATCCGCACTGGGCCCGCGTGGTGGTTTATGGCCCGTTCTCCCTATCCATCCATAGGGAAGGCTCGTGCCCCAGCAGTGGGGACATTAAATGAGCTGATGATGATGATGATAATATTCCAGAATACTCTTCAAAAGGTTTCAAAACTTAATACTTTATTTACGTAAACTTGCCTGAACAGGTTAGTCACTACAACAAAATGTACCTAACTGTGATCCTTAATTTCAAAGTATACTTAACTTTAAACTTAAATGTGGTTCTTGTCCCTTTAAATTAAATATAAAACACAGAGATTACCATTACTCCACACTTAATAAAAACTAAATAAGTCTGGGTAGGTACCTAGTAATAAAATTACAATAAAATTAATCATAAAGTTCAATTAAATGTGCTTAAAATTACGCTCACATTATCGTGATATTTTGCTTGAAATATATTTTATCTATCGTTAGTGAAAATATGCTTTAAGCGAACGCAAGAAGTTATGTGTGGGTACTGATCTCCAAACTTCATAGTAATCTTATCTTATTTCTTTCAAAGTATGAAAATGGCACTAAAATACGGGTTCGTGGGTTAGGCCCCCGGTGTGTGACGCCCCCGTGGTGGAGGCACCCGATTTTCAATTAAGTTATAACAGCCGATTTTGTCGTAATAAAAGTCATTTGTACCAGATACAGTCAGCGACAAAGTGTTTCTGAACTAAATAAGTAATTTAATTTACGATATGCAGTTTTTTTTTTATAGATTGCACGGCAATGGTATATTTTTAAAGCTCTCTTTGATAAAGTTAATGCGAACACAAGAATAATAAATGAAACATTGTTATAAGTTTACGCTGTTATTTATTACTAGTATATGTGTATACATATATGTACATATATGTTATATTTTATCTTACCAAAGTGCAGGTATTCCGTCTTATTAATATATTAGCCCGACTTATTAAAACCTTTACAGGTATAACGTAAGTTGTCAGTAAAAGACTCGTGAAGAGAGGAAATAACCAATAAAGGAAACAAAGGAATAGATCCTTTTAAAGTATTCCTTCCATCATGAAGCTTATTAGATTAGGACATCTATTAATTAATTTAATATAAGTAGCTTAATTAAATCTATATAAATAAAAATGAATGTTGCTAAGCGCAAAACTCGAGAACGGCTGAACGGATTTGGATAAAACTTTTCACATAGACAGACCATGACCGGGACTAGGACATAGGACTTTTTATCCCGGTAACAGGTTCCTGTGGGATAGTATAGTCTTCGCGAACGAAGTCGCGGGCGACAAGTAGTTATAAATATATTTATTCATCATCCTAATCTTTCCAACTTGAGATATTCCATGTTTTGTTCCTGACATGTAAACTTCATTTCAAATTAGAGTAAGGCCCGATTTTTCAATCCTCAGTTAAGTTTTATCCAAAGAATAACATTGCCATTGTGACATACCTATTTCCTAAAGAGAATCTGTCATTACGTCAAAATTATTCAATGAATAAATTTTAACTGATGATTGAAAAATCAGCCCTAAAAGAGACAGAGCACAGAATAACTATTTAAAGCTTATACTCTGTTTATTAGAACGGGGGTATAAGGTATAAGGCCCAGGTTCCCACTTCAATAATAGCACTGGATTAAGGGGCAAATAACCCACCAGCCCACCACCCTGGCCTAATATAGGTCGGTGGGTCGTAACGACTGCTATCTTACGAAAACAACCAACCATCGGCTAAACCAGCCTTCTGAAGCACGGAGTAAGCATACCATCATCTCACATCAGCTGCTCATTTTATGTTCCCACTGTTGGGGCACGAGCCGTCCCTATTGATGAGAACACCAGGGAGAACAGACCATAAACCCCCGCGCGGGCCCAGTGCGGATTGGTGGTTGTCAACGACTGCTAATGCAGCCGGGACCAACGGCTTTACGTGCCTTCCAAAGCACCATCATGTTATAATGTTATAGAAATTCAGTTATGAAGCAATTTAATAGTCTGGGTTACATAGTTTAAATTATTGTTTTTTAAAGTTTACGCGAACACTACACATTGAATGAAACAACTTTTACGAATCTACTCGCGTTTATTTTACACATTACTTTTGAATGCTTATCCTGACGTTTCGACCCCTTGCCGGGTACGGGGTCACAGGGAGACTGAGGTGTTGGTCGTCTCATAATTAGTTAGTAGCTTGTATACCCTCATTTAAATTAAATCAGGTGCGTTCCGTTTTACGCAGAAGAGCTTACAGTATCTTTTGGTCTGGCAGTATGGTGTTGGGGCTGGGATTTAATATTTTGTATGATGGGATCCCAAGCTGGTGGTAGATTCCAACCATCTTCTCTATTGAAGTAAGGATGTTTTTTAATTTCAATAGCCTCGAGTATCATCTTAGGGATGAATCGTTGTTCTTTAGCGAGTATTTGTGGTTTATCAAATCGGATGTAATGGTTGGGCCCTTCTAGGGCATGTTCGCATACTGCAGACTTATTTTCGCGCCTTTGCTTGACTTAAATTAGTTTAAAAGTTGGATAGTATTCGGTATGCTTGCGACTTATTGAAGTTTAAGTTACATTACAGTACCTACCTTAGAAAACGGTTAACATTAAATAGGTTTATAGCTAAATTAGAATGATATTTTTTTTGTAATTAATAAGTAAAGTGTAAAAACGATATATTAACTATAGCTTGTTTATCTATGTATGTGTTGTATGCACGTTGCTTCATAAACATACTTAGTTAATTAATATTTTTAAGCCATGATGACTTTCTTTTCCAACTATAGCTAGGGTTGGCTGGAGAGATCTCTTTTAGAGATAAGCTCGCCCTTGTATATGTTTTTTTTTTATAATGTAATTTATTCTGTGATTTCAATGTGCAATAAAGGATTCAAGTATTGTTTTCTAAAGTTTACGCGAACGCTACACATTCAGTAAAATAAAACAACTTTTAGGGATCTACTCCCGTTTATATAAAATAAACCAGTGTGTAAAATAAACGCGAGTAGATACGTAAAAAATGTTATATTTACATAAATATGTCTTCAGCATACTGGCAAATATCTAGTTTAATTATTATCAAAACAATAATCACCAATTAGGTAATAAAAGACAATCGAAAACTTCAAAACTCGAACAATAGAAAAAAAAGCTTTTAATAATCTCGAAATTTACGTTTTATACAAAAGTTTATTTTTCAGTAGTTTTCTTTTAAATTATCATCATCTAAGCAGGCCAATGAAAAACTTACTTATAACTTAATTTTTTTAAGTTACAATTATAATTATTATATAAAAAATATTAGATATAAACACTTACCTTATTCTAGAACATCCAAATTCGAAAATAAAGCGCGAAATTATAATCACGGCGATCACACACAATGTCACTCGTGTTTACCACCGAATGTCACACACACATAAAGCACTTCGGTTTACAAAAGCACAGTTCTCAAACAACAACAAAAAAAATAATGTTTTTGTACTAAACTTCTATTTACAACCTAAAAAAAAGTTCATAGATCAAGTTCAGGGCGCGCGGGAAATGTCGAAAGTCTTCTGAAAAAGCGCTCCGACACACGGGAAATGCAGTAGTCGCGCGCGCAATACACACGCGACTGAAAAAAATCGCCACATCTGCGTAAGACTCGGAAACTAAATCAAAATACTGGCTAGGAGAGGGACGAGTCAAGCGAGGCCCCACCCTACCCCCACCAGGCCGCCGACACGCAAAAAACATTCATAAAAACCGCGCGACTCCACCGCGAAATTATAAATTGTTTATATCACGACAAAAATGTAAACCTCAACGCGCTCATCTCGACAAAGCCCTAGATTAAGCAAAACATTAAACAATTAAAGAGTCACACAATAGAATTCCGACAATGTCGAAATATTTAAAACAATACACGGTTTAATTTGTACGAATCATAATAATAAACACTGGCCGGTTGCGGTTGTTATCGAAAATAAAATCGGCGCATTCGTTTGTTAAAGGCGATTATGAACGTTTTCCTTTTTTGAAAATGGAACCGGTCAGATTTCGGGTTGCCGGGATCGAGTTTTCCCGCGCTCCTGCGATTCGAATGTGGAATGCGTACGTTTGGAACGTGGGGCGACCGTTCGCCGCAGCCACTCAGCCACGAATACGGAGGATCGCGCGAGATCTCGCCGCTCGCTTTTTTTTCCGCCAAAAAACTCTGTAAAGGGTTCTTTTATAGGATTAAAGTAAGACGCGTAGTTTTTTTCATAAAGAGCGTTTGCATTGAACTAGCTGGTATTATGTTAACCGTTCACCTTTGGCCGATTCAAAGACTGCACTGTTTGGATTTATAAGTATAATAAGTCAGCTGTTTCTCTTAAACGTGTTTCGTGTTTGGAGAAAAACTTTTTGACTGAGGAAATTATTAACATTGTATTGCTGTTAAGTATTACAATTGTTTTTTATTGTTAATGAAGTCTTACATTTCCTGTACAGAACGTTACCTTGTCGAATTTAATAATACATTGACTTCTTTTGACTCAATTTGTTTTTCTTCTTTGGTTAATTGTTAATTAGCTGGAGTCAATGTTTTCTTAAAAGATTTGTATTTATATATTGCATTATTTTTTAAATATTAAATTAACAATTTAAGACCAAACGTGTTACGTTTACACAGCTACAAAATGTAATCTACATTCAGTATTGACTCTAGAAAAAGCTACAGAATAATTTCCTTATACCTAACTGTAAATATATTTGTGCTTTTTAAGCTAGTTGTGATTTAATATAATTATGTACTTACCCAAAACACGTAATTCAATAATACATAATAGTTTATAGGCTCGCTCTTAAACAAAACATAACTAACACATTAAAAAATAAGTTACAGCAAATTAAAAAAAAAAAATTTATATATTTAAAATGAACTTTTGCAAGTGTTTTTTGAGCCAGTTGTGGAGACTTCGTACCGAGAAAAAACTAGATCGAGACTCAAAGACGTGTATCACACAACACCATCTCATTTTATGTCCCCACTGCTGGAGCACGAGCCTTCCCTATGGATGGATAGGGAGAACGGGCCATACACCACCACGCGGGTCCAGCTCGGTGTGGTGCTTGCTAGCGACTGCTAATGCAGCCGGGACCAACGGCTTAAAAGTAGATATAAAGAGTTAACCTTACAGTTTTTGTGATAAGCACTTAGGATAATGAACAAGTTATCACCAACAGGTGATAATGAGTTGCATATTTGCTCTCTTTCAAGTTATTTCTCATTATATTGACGGCCTGTCATAATATCACCTGTCCGTTTCTGTTAATTACGAAATTCTTAAAGGTGTTATCTCATTCTTAATTGGGACATTGTTTTGTAGTTATTTTGTTTTGCTCTCACCAATGCAGTAGGTATCTTTAACGATACCTATAGGTCGATAGATAAAACGTTTATATATAACTGTATCACATTCTAGCTGACCTGGCGGTTTCCATCATTGAGTTAAATATATCAATGGTTTCCATGACAACAAAACAAACAAATAATTTTGTATTGGAAAATTAAATTGTCGTTTTTAGTAATTTTTTAATATAGTCTATCTATGTTACTCAGCGCTAATGTAGCATTCTAATGGTGAAAGATTTTTTTAAATCGGTCCAGTAGTTTTTGAGTTTTTTCGTTGCAAACATACATACATATATACATACAAAAATACAAAGGTTTCCTCTTTATAATATTAGTGTAGACAACCGCCTTTTAACCGCCTCTGTGGTCTACTGGTTAAGACCACCGGTTTAAACCCAGAGGTCCCAGGTTCGATTCCCAGCGGTGGGTAATGTTTGTGTACTCGGTTTGGTTGATGGTAGGGCTTGTTTGTCCGCCTGGCTAGCTACCACCATCTTATCTAAGTATGTCGCCATAACATCAATGTTTGTAGCATTGTTGTGTTCCGGCAGTTAGAGATAAGATAGCCAGTGCCTCAGTTTGAGGATCCTGGGTGAAGTGCGCTTCCTTCGGCCTTACCGTCACTTAGCATCAGGTGACATGAAGTGCCAAGTGCTTATCCGTAGGTAATAAAAAAAACCGATAAAACTTTTATATATCACTGTATCACACATACAAAACAAAATACAAAATAGAGTAAGCAAAACAATAAACAATAAAGTTTATATGTGTGCTGCAGTGCATAAAGGGTTAAAGTTCTTTGGTTTTAACTAGGGTAGTCATCACCTCTGTGAAACGAGGGTTAGAAAAAATATATATAAAAACATAGGTCGATGGCGCAGTGGTTAATGCGCCCGGTCTGCGATTACTGAGCGCAAAGGCCGGTCATCGGATGGGTGACCAAAAGTTTACCATCTCGAGCTTCTCCGTATTTCGGAAGGCACGTAAAACCGTTGCTCAGGGTAGCAGAATAATATATAAGGTCACATTTTATCAACTGCAAATATTTTGACAAAACATCTTAGATGTTTTGATGATATTTAGCTATATTGATGATAATTAGTTATATCAGAGAAATAAGGTCCTAGCATTTAAAAGAAAATTCAGGCTAGGTTTTTTTTTAACTTTTCCTGTCACAAAAATTGTAATATTTTTAAGAGCGGCCTACTAGTTTTCAAGAAAAACGCTAAAAAGATGTTTCGATTAAAAAAGTAAAATAAAGCACTTTCGGTAGTTCGGATCTTTTGAATTAAAACTACTGAAAGTGCTTTATTTTACTTTTTAATCTAAACGTTTTTAGGCATTTTCCTTGAAAACTAAAGTATAATTTTTTTTATTTTTTTCATAAAAATAGTTTATATAAGTTGCTGAATTTATCCTCAAAATATTTGCAGTTGATAAAAAGTGACCTTATATAGGATATTTACTACTTCATTCCTGCTTATTTTATGACCCCATTGCTGTGGCACGAGCCTTCCATGTGGATAGAAACAAGAACGGGCTATGAACCACCACGCGAGCTTGGTGTGGATTGGTGGTTGTATTACATCCGGGACCAACGGCTTCACGTGCCTTCCAAAGCACGGACTAAGCAGTTGTTACCACTTTACTTTAGATATTTTTGACACCGACCGTGCGCACACGCATGTGCGTATACAGTTCCAGCGCTCGAGCCATTGTCCGCTGCCAAACTATGCGGCGGGCGATAAATCCACACGTTTTGCTGTATCTCAAACTCAAGACGGACGCGTGCGCTAGCGCGAACTGTCCCCCGTTCGATTCCCGGCGCGCGAAATGTCACCGTTTATTTTTGCGCCCGCGCTCGTCGGCGCGTTTCGTTTGTTTCAGCGGTTGTTGCGTTTGCGCCAATGTTGGTGGCGATAGGCAAATGTTTGTGGTGGGCGGGGCTTAGAGTTTTCGTTTAGTGGTTTAGCTGCGAATGTGAATGTAGGATTTCGTTGGAGAAGAGACTTGCGCGTTTGGGGTTTAGAATCCGGAATGATTATCGTTTTGGTCGTATATCTAATACTAATACAGCCATGACCTTTATCCTTATAAAAGTTCTTATATCCATATAAAAGTTTTGTGGATATAAGAAGATCAAGTGCGTATTTTATATATGTAATATATATGTAATATTGTATAAGAATTTAAATATGTGAAACTATAAAAATATGACCATCTTATTTTAATACCAACCAAATATGGTTAGAATACTTAGAATACTAAGCAAATAAAAATATTATATTCTATTCTATTCAACTTTTCGTGCCTAACTAATTAGTCAACGATCTCTCTACTAGTGGTAGTAATCTAATAATAATTTAAGCCCTCTGTAAAGTCGACCCGAACTTTCTAGATATTATATTTCGCTATTTCTTATAGTTTCGCATTTCATTATCCACGGACTCTTAAAAAACTCATTTTGTAAACCTATTAAAATAATTATAAATAAGTATCGTATATCACCAGTATCCAACACTTTAAGCCTAGTTATCAGCACCAGATATCGTCGTCAAAAACAAATACTTAATAAAAGATTTTCAATTAAATTTTACTGGGATGATAGTAAGCAAAAAGTGGTCTTTATTCAAATGTTACTAAAGTTAAAAATCAGTTGCTGGCATCTTTTTTCAAAGATTCAAGGCAAAGTGCCATTCATTGGATCCTGTCTAACACTACTGGACTACCCTATGTAAATACTAAACACAATTATTCTAACTAGAGAATACCAAAGTGTAATTTTAAACCATCTTTTTTAAATATTTTACGGGGAAGCACAGTGCCTTGATCTCACCTGATGTTAAGTGATGATAAGGCCAATGATGGAAGCGCACTTCGCCCGGGATCCTCAACTAGTGAGGCACTGGCTCTCTTATCTCTAAGCTGCAACACAACAATGCTACAAACATTGATGTTATGGCGACATATTTAGATAAGGTGGTGGTAGCTAGCCAGGCGGACAAGCAAGCTCTACCACCAATCAAACTGAGTGCACAAACAAAACCCGGGACTTTTGGGTCTAAACCGGTGCTCTTAACCTCTAGACCACAGAGGCGATATAAAACTATCGTGACTATTAAATAAACTACTTATATGTATGTATGACCGCTAACAACTATGCCCAAACCATTGTTTATAGCACATTTTCACAAGTAATCAACATATTTCAATAACATAGTATCGACATAGGTACAGCAATAACATATGTGCGTGAGAACAATGCTACCGACCTTTCCAATTTATTAAACACAAGCAGACCCGGCGGACTTCGTACCGCTTTGACAGTTTCCATCATTGAGTTAAATATATACCAATGGTTTCCATGACAACAAAACAAACAAATCATTTTGTATTGGAAAATTAAATTGTCGTTTTTAGATTTATATCGTTGTCGTTTATATATTTATTATTTTTTTTTTATTATTTTTTTAAATATCTATTTTACTTAGCGCTAATGTAGCATTCTAATGGTGAAAGAATTTTTTAAATCGGTCCAGTAGTTTTTGAGTTTATTCGTTGCAAACATACATACATACAAAAATACAAAGGTTTCCTCTTTATAATATAAGTATAAATTAGAATTATCACATCGTAAATAATTTTAGAGGAGCTCGATGGCGCAGTGGTTAACTCGCCCGGTCGGCGACTGCTGAGGTTAAACAACTTTCGCAAAGGCCGGCCATCGGATGGGTGACCAAAAATGTATCATTTCGAGCTCCTCCGTGCTTATGATGATGATGATGTAATATATTTGGTATTACGCAAACAATCGCGTTTCAATTTTCAACCTTATATATTTGCATTTAAAGGGTATAGGTATTGTACCAACATTGTGTGTTCCTACAATTTGCATAAATTAATTAAATTAATTTTATTTATTAATCTCTATCAGCAACGTAGAAAATAATATGTTTGGAATGGTAATTACATGCAAGCTAGTTGTGTCAATATTTTATGCCCTTTGAAGTTTCGGCTAATTAATAAAACTAGTGGTCGCCCAGTGGTCGATATTCGACCGTAATTTTATTAAGGCTGCACGGATTGTATCCTAAGCAATGAAAAATTAAAAAAGATCGAATGTGAGTTTGGACTGGCATTGATAGATGACTGCCGCATTAAAGACAAACAATACGTGTGTGTCAATACATGGTAGTGTGTGTAATGTTGTTTTTGTTGATTTAATGTATTTTTTATAGATAGTAAAAAAAAAACCTTCGGATAACCTTCTCTATATAAACTATAAGTGTGCGAAATTTCATACTCCTCCGTCCGCGCAATTTTCGTAAAAAAGGGAAAAAAGTTTTTGCTTCACGTATTAGTATATAGATTAAATATTATTTTATCCTGACTCTTATGGGGTCAAAGTTTATTGAAACCTGTTAGAGGGTCCGTGGTCACCGGAAAACCGAGGTGTTGGTCTTCTCATAACTAATCTCTATTAATTAGTTACGTACAAATCAACCACATCTCAGTTTCCCTGTGACCACGAACCCTGTAAGGAGTTCGACACTTCAGGATAATATAATACTTAAAATTAAAAGCTTAAATAAACATGATACTAAATATAATCGCCTCTCTGGTCTAGTGGTTAAGACCATCGGCTTCAACCCAGCGGTCCCGGGTTCGATTCCCAGCGGGGGTTACATGTTTGTGTACTCAGTTTGGTTAGTGGTAGGGCTTGTTTGCCCGCCTGGCTAGCTACCACCATCTTATGTAAATATGGCTCCATAACAGCAATGTTTGTAGCATTGTTGTGTTCCGGCAGCTAGAGATAAGATCCACATCATCATCATCTAATGAAGTGCGCTTCCACCATTGGCCTTATTATCGCTTAACATCAGGTGAATTAAGGCACTGCGTTAACCTGTAATATATAAAAAAATCGTAGTAAGTTCACAAAAGAATATTATTAAAGCACAACTATTCAACACCATCACAGTTGATTAAAAATACCTATATACATTTAATATTTTTAATCATCTATCGTTATTATTGTTAGATCCTTCGGCTCGTGACTACGTACGCATACAGTGAGCCGTACCAGACAGACGGACAGACAGAGACGTGACGAAATTATTACGCATTATCGCAGTCTGCATAATTAATGACGTTCCGGGTATGCAGCTGATTTGTGCGGACTGCAACGAAAGTAGCGAAACACTTTAATACTACTCTTCGCATCTGGGATTTACTTATCTGATGATGACGATGATGAAGAGCAGATTTGTCAGCTGTTTTTACCATTGAAAATGGTTATCAGATGCAAATCGCCTGAGACGTATTTTTGGCCATAGCTTCGAGGATTTTAAAAGAATCGAGATGAAATGAATACCAAGAGTTGAGGAATTTATCGAGACACGTGTGAGCGTTTGAATTTTGAAAATCGGCTGGAAACTTTTTTTGGAATTTTTAAAAATGTAAAGAAATTCGGGTTTTTTGGGGGGTGTTTGTATACTAAATTGTAAATAATTAAAAAAAAAACAGACTTAAGAAAAAATTTAAAAAAGAGTCCTAGGGTATTAGTTTAGCTACAAAATGGTGAAAAAATTTTGAAAATCGGTTAATAATTGTGACCTGTAGGTGGTCCTTTTAGATTTGGTATTGTAGAAAAACGGGTGTAGCTTCTTTGATTATTGACCGATCGTCATGGTAATGGTGTTAAAAGATGCGAATGCAGGCGAGAAGTGCATTCAAGTTGGAATTGTGTTATTTAAAATTACAAGTTTTTTTTTTCGTAAATTGTTGTATTCATTTTCAATGCGCGATCCTTGCGGGGACTGCGAAATCTGTGATTTTTTTTAATGTAGGAGTACTCACTCGGGTTCCTCAAAGACTACTGAGGAATTGGCTATCTTATTAACGTCAATTAATTTGAATCAGGCACGTTCCGTTGTACGCAAAACGACTTTGGTACAGTGTCTTACGCACTTAGTTGAATTATTCGCTCGGTGGTCTAAAATCAACCGTAATTGATTTATATTCGACTAAAATAAACTGTATGTGCCTTACAAATAAACAAAGAATAACCCAAGTAACAAATTATCGTTGTATAATAGTTGAGTAAACGTTTTACATTTCCTGTTGGTTCTACAAAGTGGGTCGTCTAAACGTAGGTAGACGTTTATACAACGCGAAATAGGCCCAAATTAAAGGACATTATTGTTATTTACAAGTTAAATAAAAGTCAGTCAAGAACTTTTCAACGATGCTTAAATGTTAAATAAAAAAATTCGACCTACTTATTGGTTACATAATGGATATATCCTGACTATAAAATGTTTTTGTTTTGTTTAAATATAATTTTAACGCGAATTTTGTTGCGAAACAAATTACAAAAACACAAATGTTGAAAAAAATTCCACGAGCAGGATTTGAACCTGCACCCTTCTGACATACCGCGTCAGGCGCTCTCCCAGTTGAGCTATCGTGGTTCTAACCAGCCCGCCGAAATTATTCAACACTATTCACTTTTTTACTTTGAAAGCCAAAGGCGCCGATTCAATGTCAACAACTACTGTCTTTAACATCCGATCATAATATTTTTACAAATACTTTTTTCAACATTTGTTTTTTTTATATCCTTACTGTTATCGAACCACTGAAGTCCTATATCAGTTGCATAGACATTAGAAAATTACTGAAATGTCGGTTAAGTGTTTAACATCGACTTTTATTGTACACTTTCAGTCCACGCCATTTTTTTTCGTTCCTGTGATGTTTGCTGGAAAAGTGCGTGTTATCAAAAACAAAATTTAAGTTAAGTATAATTTTCTTAACTAATTTTACATTTACTTTAATTTATTATTTTACATTTTTTTTAAATTTATTTAATGGAATTTTTGAATTAATTATAATATGATCAAATTCAAATTTAACTTAATGTAATAATATGTAACTGTGAATATGGACCATGGTCTGAATTAAAAACATTTTATTTTATTTATTTTTTATTTATTTAACAATGTTAAACAATACACGAACAGATTGTAAGGAAAATAAATGTGTGCAGTGCACCTAGTTCTTATAGGACCTTTAGTTTTATGGTGAAATATAGGTGTGTTGTTGTAAATTTTTTTACGCCCCCTTCGAATTCCCTGAAATTCGGACCTTATTCTTTGTTTCTTTGTAAGGCACTATACGTAAGAAGACACATCATATTTTTTTCACTTCTCTAGGTATTTTATTTTATTCGGGATAACAACAGCTTAAATACTAAAAACTTTACAAATGTGTCTAATCATAACGAAGCCAATAACAGTTATCCACATAATATTAATAAAAACAGATACTATGTGTCTTTTTAAATAGAAAAATTTATATCATAGGTACATCAGTGACACAAGATTAGACTAATTAAGTATATTCAACTATGCCATATAGCTTATTACCGTCCCACTCTAGGCAAAGGCTACAATTGAAGGCTACAAGGCACTACAATTAATGGATAATGTATAAAAAAAAAAAATTGTAGTTGGTTCGCAACAAAATTTGCGTTAAAATTATTTGAACATGGATAATGTATAGATACCGCACTCATATAACCACCAATTCACCACGATCGAAGCCGCGTGCCGCTGCGAGTGTAACTATCACGCAAAACGGATCTTACTGTGTCTTACACTAAAGTTGCGCGCTGGTTAGAACCACGATAGCTCAATTGAAAGAGCACCTTACCCGGTATGTCAGAAGGGTGCAGGTTCAAATCCTGCTCGTGGAAATTTTTTCAACATTTGTGTTTTTGTAATTTGTTTCGCAACTAAATTTGCGTTAAAAATTATTTTAACATTTTATAATAATGTAGCTTGCCTACTTCTTAACTGATCTTCAGTATTTGTAAAAATATTATGATCGGATGTTAATGACGGTAGTTGTTGACATTGAATGGGCGCCTTTGGCTTTCAAAGTAAAAAGTAAATAGTGTTGAATAATTTCGACGGGCTGGTTAGAACCACGATAGCTCAATTGGAAGAGCACCTAACCCGGTATGTCAGAAGGGTGCAGGTTCAAATCCTGCTCGTGGAAATTTTTTCAACATTTGTGTTTTTGTAATCGTCACCTGAGTTCTAACACCGCAGAAGTCGAAAATTATTTATTTTGACTTTTGCATGTCATTCGATAGAGAATAGAAAGACGCACCTCTAGCCCTTTCAGACCGAGCTGATACGGTTGTGCGCTTCGACCACGATCAAATTTGACCCTTAACGCCAATACTCGTAGTTGCGCTTGTTTGTGTTAGACCGGATTTTGTTAATTTTTTTAAATTTTTTTATAAACATAAAATTAAAAAAAAATATTTAAAAGTTGGAAGCCGGCGGCGCGGCGTTCCAAAGAAATATAATATTTTTATTATATATTTTTTTTATTAGTCGACGACTCGTTATTAGTCGACGCCCGGCGGTTTTAAGTCGAGATTCCGTCCGAGGGACGTCGCAATCTCGTTCTGAAAGGGCTAGCTAGACCAATAAGCAGAAGAAACAGGGATTTTAACCAATGGAAGCGTTTTATTTTGAAAACAAAAACATAATTATTATGATCGCGATATTATATAAAAAGGCAAGATATTTTTGCTCTCCTGAAAAGTTGTCATTTTTGACTTCCGCAGTGTTAGAAGCGAAACTTGGTAACCTTGAAACCTGAAAACATTAACTACTGAATACTGAGTTACTGGATATCTTCTAACTGCCGGAACACAAAAGTGCTTCACTAATGCCACTGTCAACAGCTGTTTTAAATCGCGTTCCGTTTTACGCAAAACGTCTCTTGTACAGTGTCTTTTGCTATAACACTGACTCATATTTACTTTTGTTTAAGAATTTTCAAAAAAAAATTAAAAATGATTTTATTCAGTTTAGGCTACAAATAGCTCTTATGAACGTCATTATGCTATCGGTTCGTAAGTCTACTCTGGGCGGGACCTTGTACTGAGAAGAACCGGCAAGCAACTCAGCAAGTATAAATATAATGAGCAATCAATATTAAAAGTTACAAAGAACCTATAGCGAGGTTAGCATAATAGTAAAATGTCACAGCGTTACACAGCAAAGCTTGATATCGCATTCATATAACCGCCAATTCAACACGAGCGAAGCCGCGTGCTTCCCCGAGTGCAGTCATCACGTATCGAACAGTCTGCATAATAACCGCCTGCGCATGTGTGCAGTGATACTATCCACACATGACTTGTTGTCCGTGTAGGAGATAAATCATACCAATGTATTTGTGATCGAGCGAGAGAAGTGTTGGGGTAACGTGGCTTAGTGAAGCTATCGAAGAAAATTAAAATCGATGAACTATAAAACTTATAAAGAGTAATTGTCGACGGCATAATTACGTTCGGCAAAGATATTGTTTAAAAATTTTAATTGAGAAACAAAATAACCTTTAAATTTACCGATCTTATCGATATGATAGTAATAATTATTAACGGCATTATTACAGTATCGGGACAGTTGCACGCACCACCAAATTGTCGGATACCTAATGATAACGAAAAAATATTTCAAAAATGTTAAAAAAAGTTAAATTATTGCTTACGGACTGGTGAGCCACCTGATGGTAAGTGGTTGTCACCGCCCATCGATATCTGTAGCATTCAAGAAGCTGCCTATGCGTACTGTCTTTGAAAATCCTATTTACACACTTCCTAAAGAACCTCATGTTATAATCTCTCTGGGAGTCCGTTCCACATCTTACAGGAAGGAATTAACAAAATCAGGTAGGGGAGAGAGGGGCTTGTTGTAACAATTTTTGATAAAATTAATATATCTTGAGATGTATTGTTTAAATTACTGCCAACTAAACATTGATTGATGCTCCAACTATTCTTCTATTAAGTCAAATTGAAAAAATATCAAATCTACAGGTAACTTTTTCACTATTACATTTTTTATTAAAAAAGGGAGGTGTTACAACTTACCCCGTACTTGGGGTTTGTTGTAACATCCATTGGGGCAAGAACTAACAGTAATAAAAACGAGAATTAACACCATTAATAATTTATTTTTTTACGAATTAAACCACTTTACTTTTGTTTTCATCAAAAAATAATATGTATTCTTAACTGTATTATATAATCTTAACAATTCTTAACATACTTTTCATATAATCAACAAATTCTGGAGTCTTCATAGACAGGTGAGAATTTCTGCGCCTGAAATTTTGGAACCAGTCAGGACCAGCACTCTTATTTTGATACCAAGAAAGGGGAATATTTTTAGCACCAAGTTGCACAGCACATTGGTAAGCTAGTTTCCTTACTTCCATAGGTAGTAATTCAAAATATATTTCGGCAAGCTATATGAAGATATTTTACATTCTTCTTCTGTTGTGAATACTTGTCTAGACTCGACATAGTCAACTTTTGGACTTTCGTTATTCTTCTTTTTCTTAATGTATCTGTAAAGAGATACGTGTCATAGACCGAAATTCTTACACGCCTTCCGAATACTACAGTTGCTTTCCAAAACTTCAGCTGCAGCTAACTCATATATTTCCTGGCTTTATGTTGCTCGCTCCGACTTTCTCTTATTTATACTCTCTCATTCTAAAACAAAACCAATTAGGTAAATTACATTACAAATAATAACCGTAACATACAACAATATGGGGGCAAGTTGTAACATGTTACAACAAACCCCAAAATTTTGTTACAATTAACCCCAACGTATAATTCTAAATATTTATCACAATAACTATTTAATCAACTTAGTAATCTCGACAACTGTGACACAACATCATAAATAGATAAATTTTAACACCAAATAAAATACAGAACGCTTAAATTAGTCGATAATTGTAAATGAAACCAAAAATGTACGAAAGTAAAAATATACGTTACCTGGCAACAATGAAGCACTTGTGCACATCCACTAACTGCGCCGCCTGGCGGGACATTGGCTGTGATGTCGTGGCGCGGCGCGGTATAACGGTAAGATTCAGTCGTAGAAATACGTTAAAAAAGTTTAAATTCCTAGTGAAAAAGCCCTGTTACTACTTACCCCTGCTACAACAAGCCCCTCGCTCCTTAATAATTACTCCAATTATAAAAAAAACAATCAAACCTGAAATCAAAAAAAGGAGGAAAAATTGGTCTTTAATAATTTATAGTAGAATGCATTATACAATAGAAATATTATCTTTTAGTCATTGTTTAAATAAAAGTTTTGAACTTACACCCCAAAGGGGTAATATTGCCTGCATACTTAGAAAACAGCTTGAGGACATTTATTTGTTTTGCATCAATATTTGTTTGTTATCTTAGTTACTTAACTATATAAATTAGTTCATTTACTTTCAAACAGATCGGTAATGTAAATAGAATTACCAAAAGTGCATCGACTTACAATAATCATCGACATATCACCGTGCCCAGCGGCCGAACATCCCTATGTATCTTCAATCGTATGCCCTTATACAAACGGCGCGCGCCAGTGTGCGTGAATGCATTTCTTTCTCGTATTGTAATTTATTGGACTGTAACGAAGTTAATTATTGCGATTTTTGTATTAAACGTTGGAAATTATTTTTAGCTGGCTGCGCGCATATGCGTCCGTACGCTTTTTTACCAAGAAACGGCTTGTATCGGCGCGTCGATATGTGATATTAAATGTACAATAAGTTTTCTCGATACACGGAATAAAGAATGCATAAATGTTCGTGTGCTTTTGTTTTTGTTGTCGACGTTCTTTTGTTTCTCTTTGGTGGATAGCTATAGGTTTTGATTGCTTTCAATTTTAACCGTCTCTGTTGTGTAGTAGTATAGACCACTGATCAGAGTCTCGGGTTCGATCCCATGAAGGTTTGGTTGGTGGTAGGGCTTGTTTAAGTCCACCTGGTTAGCTACAACAATTCTTATATAAGTATGTCGTCATAATATGTTTGTAGTATTGTTTTGTAGACGGTTTCTTAGTAATTAAGGATTCGGCGTGAAGTGCGCTTTGGTGAGATAAAGGCTAAATGCTATACGTAATAATGAGGGTAGGAACAGATTTTTTAAATTTTCTTTCTATTCTATTAAAAATTACTTAAAATACGACATTTTTTTCTGTAGTACATACTGCTAATTACTTCACAATATTTTTTATACTTTTTTTTAAAATCGGCGGTCTGTCTGATACGGTGACGTCACGTCGTCCGATATAAGCCGACTGCCAGCGAACTAAGCGTGTTTTAAGTAAACTAATTATGTACAATAACTTTGTAAATACTTATCGTATCGAAGTGAAACAAAAACTATACGTCTTGGAATAACGTCTTCTATAATTAGGTACAGGGTAAAAAAAAACTTTGAGGAGCTCGATGGCGCAGCGGCTAGCGCGTTCGGCTTGCGATCTTGCCCGCTAAGCAACTTTCGCAATGCCGGGTCGCCTGATGGGTGACCAATTAAAAACATCTCGAGCTCCTCCGTGCTTCGGAAGGCACGTTAAGCCGTTGGTCTCGGTTGTTGTCGTAAGATGGCAGTCGTTAAAACCCACCAACCCGCATTGGGCCAGCGTGGTGGGTTATGGCCCAATATCCCCACGTGCTACTGATCATGTGGGAGGCCTGTGCCCAGCAGTGGGACGCTTATAGGCTGATGATGATGATGATGAAAAAAAAACTTAAAAAAAAAATCTTTCTTAAGTCCATTATCATCTCGTTGTATTGATGACATGATTGTTCGGTGCATTGCCGAACATTTAAGTTTTGCATACACAGCAGAACGGCGCTTGGCCGAAACTAGGTCATTTGCCGTCGTGTACGGTCATCAAATCATTTACGTAATTTAGTGTACTAGTGTCGCCCAGTGTTCGAAATTCGACGTAATTTTATTAAGGCTGCACGGATTGTATCCTAAGCATTGAAAAAATATAAAAGATAGAATGTGAGTTTGAATTGGCATTGACAGATGTCGGCCGCATTAAAGACAAACAATACGTCTCAGTGTCAAATACATATGCGTGTGTGTCAAATTCATGGTAGTGTGTGTAGTGTTGTTTTTGTTGGTTTAATGTATTTTTTATGCATAATTTAAAAAAAATATTAACATTTGGATAACCTTCTCTATATAAACTATAAGTGTGCGAAATTTCATACTCCTCCGTCCCGCGCAAGTTTGGTAAAAACGGGTACAAAGTATTTGCTTCACGTATTAATATACTTATAGATATTTCACCGCGGAAACAATCGCATGCACTGATCAACATTTATTATCATTTAAACAGTTTAAGAACATTTATAACATATAATAAACTTTCTTCTCATTTTACAAACCTAACAATCTTAGCATTTAACATTCCACTAAGCTCAGGCGCCCAACATATGGTCCTTCGAGCTGTACAGTGGAGTACAGTGGTGCGTCAATTTGGTGAACTATCAAGCAACAGTGACATTCAAAGCGGCTGTGCCTACCTGCTTGTTGACGTCGGCTGTGAAAGGATCCGTAGTTAATGTAAAGAAATCATTAGAAGTTTTTTATCTGACTGTACAAAGCAGCTATTTTTATTGGTGTCCGAATCGTCAGTGAAAATCAAATAAAATTAAAAAGTGTCAATTGGGACACTGTGTCCGAATATAATGTGTCCGAAACGTCACCTAGCCAACATAACTTGGCTTGGTAGCCGGGTGACTTCATCTTCAGTGTCAAACAAGTAAGATCGTTTTTTTTGGCAATGGCAAATATAACTGGCACTAGGCATCAAATTTAACACGCTAATTGTGTTAGCGGTCGTTAACACCCATTACCTAATCCATTAATAACTGAGACATCGTTCGTTAACGATGTTCTGGTTCGTTGTAAGCTGAATCTCCCCTAATCTTTTAAAGTTGAAAGGATTGAGACCAGCTGCTTAAATTTTCAAATTGGTTGCACTTGGCTTTCATCTCACCTGTTATTAGGTGATGATAAGACCGAAGAATGAAGCGCACTTTACCCAGAACCCTCAACTACTGAGGCACTGGCTATCTTTTCTCTAGCTGCCGGAACACAACAATATGCTACAAAAATTGATGTTATAGCGACATATTTAGATAAGATGGTGGTAGCTAGCCAGGCGGACAAACAAGCCCTACCACCAACCAAACGAGTACAAACATAGTAGGTACCCTTCGCTGGGAATCGAAACCATGGCATCTGAATCTGAGACCGGTGATCTCAACCACTAAGTTAAAGTCAATGATTTTCGGTACAACATGCTTCCATAATGGGAATCCAACCTGAAGCCTCGAATTTTACCAATAAAGATGTATATTTTATTACAGTATTAGACATTTGCAAAGCTTTTTTACTTACCTAACTCACTCTATCATCATCATCATCTCAGCCAAAAGACGTCCACTGCTGGACAAGGCCTCCCCCAAGGATACATGAGGGGATTTGCCATAATCGCCACGCTTAGCAGGCGGGTTGGCGATCGCAGTAAATTAATTGAGAGTTAACCTCAGAGAGATGCTGCTGCCCATCCTCTGGAATGGTCCCTTAGTCGGCTTTTACGACATCCACGGGAAGATATGGGGTGGTGCAATTCTTTATCCCCGGCACCACAGAGGGAAACTCACTCTATATCGATTTGGAATTAAACTCACTAGAATAAAACAGAAATTACTAACAATACCTAGTAGTAATATCTATTATTAATAAAAGTATCATAAAACTCTTTTCTCCTCTTTTATTCCCAAGAAAATCGGTCTTATAACAAAATATATAAAAAACCTGTCGATTTAATCAAAAACAAATATAATATTGAAAAAAAAACAACAATGACAAAAAAGACTGTATCGAATTTCACGTATATCCGCAGGGTTAAACTCGGTTCACAAGTTCGGCACCTCATCACGGAACGGGGTCACGTTTTCAATTAAAAAAATATATATACAAAAATTTTAAATCTAAAAAAGAAATTCGCTAAAAAACGCTTAAATAAAAGGGCCACTTTCAAAATGATCCACTTTTTGTTGCCGGGTTAAAAGATAACCCTGAAATTGACAAAATTGGGGTGAATCGTGGGAATTGGTACTGGTTTTAAAGAAATGCCTTTATCTGCTCAGCGTCTTGGGGTACGCGTCCGCGAATATTTAATAAATAATCCAACCAAGGTTAATATGAGTTGAGACTGTTTTTTTACTTACAACTTTTGTCCAGAGATTTATAGGGTACAATTAATTTCGGTAATAGTGTAACTGAATAATGTATATCAGGGAACCGCTAATTTATACTTGAACTAGCTGTGCCCTGCGGTTTCACCCGCGTTAATTAGCGACTGTTCCACTCCTATTAGTCATAGCGTGATGTAATATAGCCTATAGCCTTCCTCAATAAATGGACTATTCAACACAAAAAGAATTTTTCAATTCGAACCAGTAGTTCCTGAGATTAGCGCGTTCAAACAAACAAACAAACAAACAAACTCTTCAGCTTTATAATATTAGTATAGATTTAATATTAATTATTATTGTATGCAGGTATAATGATTTTATTCTTTTGAATAGGTTTTTTTTACAGTATAACATGGTGGGTTGGTGACATTCTTTTGTTTTATATCACAATGGGGCAATCCTTCCCTGGACTGGACTGCGACTGTGGGCTCTCTTACATCGGACAAACAAAGAGAAGTGTAGGAACCCGCGTTAAAGAACATATAGCTGACGTCAAGCATAGGCGCGAAAATAAGTCTGCAGTATGCGGACATGCCCTAGAGGGGCCCGATCATTACATCAGATTTGATAAACCACAAATACTCGCTAGAGAACAACGATCCATCCTTAGGATGATACGCCAGGCTATTGAAATAAAAAAACATCCTAATTTTAATAGAGAATATGGTTGGAATCTACCACCAGCCTGGGATCCCATCATACAAAATATTAAATCCCAGCACCAACACCATACTGCCAGACCAAAAGATACTGTAAGCTCTTTCTGCGTAAAACGGAACGCACCTGATTAAATTTAAATGAGGGTATACAAGCTACTAACTAATTATGAGACGACCAACACCTCAGTCTCCCTGTGACCACGGACCCTGCAAAGGGTTCGAAACATCAGGATAAACATTAAAAAGTAATGTGTAAAATAAACACGAGTAGGTCCGTAAAAGTTGTTTCATTTAAATCAATTCTTCCCTTTCATCTCACCTGATGTTAATAACGGTTTGGCTGATGGTGGAAGCTTTTTTACTGCTAACAGAGCGAATGCTACTAACACTTGTGACACTTATGATGACAGACTTAGAGGAGATGGTTGTAGCCAGCTAGGCGGACTTACTACTAACCGTACCGAGTACCTTTAGACTAAGTCCGGTGGTCAAATTGCTAGAACAAGATTCGCGATTTAAATATTAACTGTTAAACTAATTATAAGTACTAAAACAAATACAATGCCTAACATTTGTATTTCGAAACCAATATAAATATTTGTTACGATTTTAACGGCATCTTTTAGGTCTAACTCATTGATAACCACTGCCTGGGATCTTATTCCTAGGTCAGAGCCATTTCCAATTGCTTGCCTTATGTATCAAATATTATAATTATAATGTATGTAGGTAATTTTTTTTTAAAGAATCAATAAATGTTTTAATTATTAACTTGCTTACAATAATTTGAAGTACTATCAATCGATATTAATTTCATTAAGAAATCTTTTCAAACTCCGAAACCACTATCCATTCAATGTTGTGTCCGAATCTGAACACATAAAAAAACATATTCATTCGCGTTACAAAACTATTAAAAATATAAATTTCTTATTGATCTACAATAACTTAACCCTACAGCCGGAACAATGAAATCACCGGTCGAAGTGACCCAGGGTCACACAGGTATCACGTTACCAAGAAACACACATTTCTGGAATTCGAACTTCAAAATTCGCAATGCCACAATGAGAATCATGACCTCATTGTCGAAATAGACCCAAGATTATAGTGACCCTATGAATAGCCGGCACTGAATGGCTTGACTTATGACCCCGACGACCTTTTCCTTTTTTTACTGGTCAAAGAGGGGCATCTTGCCCACAATTGCGGACAATGGCTTCTGATTGCGTACGACGCAATAAAAAAATATATTGACAAAACTGACATAAGAAAAAATGATATGCAGCGATAGTTTTGTGATTGAAAAGTAATTATATATTGTATTGTGGTTATTTGTAGTAATGTTGATAGTTTTGATGATTATGATTGATTAAGCTTTAAATAGTTATTATTTGATACCCAATACAGATAAAAATACATTAGTTCACAATACTTATATTTATTTAAATTCATAATAAAAGTTCGGGCACTTATTGATTAATGGTCTTCTATTTCCCAACGATTGATAGTTCAAAGTATTAAAGAAGAAAACGATATAATACTATCAGATATCATAAAGTATTTCCCATATAGTAAAAAAGCTACAGTTCCTTTGTGAAGAACCGTTATTGAATCCTCTTAAAGTTTCCTACAACGGAAGAAATTCTATAAAAATCTCAAATTACGCTAAACAGTTATAAATCAAGTCGCGAAAAATTTTAAAATCGAAAAAAACTATCTCACGCGTCTCGCATCATCTGTTGCTTCCTAAAAGGGGTGAATTCGACAATTTTTTGAACCGAACATAATAGTTAACGGTACCCTCGCCAACAGTTAGATAAAAAACGCGGAAGATCGGAAAAAGGGAGTGTTTCAAACCGTATCTAACTCTTTCCCATGGGTCTTAACCTTGGCGAACTTTTTTATTAAAAAATCAGACACCTTTGCCATCTTTTCGGCTTTTTTTGGCACGACCTCGTGTTTTTTTATTGAGCAGCCGACGAGCGGGTCCGGGGTCGCTATTGTACTTGCCCCGCGCTATTGTATCTGTGTAAGATTTAGCAGGTGGGTCAGATGTACCCCTACAGTATTTTTGGATCATAAAGAATCTTTTCTTAAATCGGTTTCGTCGTATCATAATATAGATGGCAACCAATTATTGTTAATTTATATGTGTTTTATAATTCTGACGCCTCGGTGGCCGAGAAGCAAAACTTTGGGCCCGAGATCCGGAAGTGCTGGGCTGAAACCCTAGGTGGGGCAGTGTGTTTCAGATTTTTCGATGCGTAGCCCAATTTGATAACCAATCCGTGTTTGTCAAGCGTGGTGATTAATCCAATACCCATCAATTGCAGTGATGACTTGATTTCAATGATAGAGACCTTTGCCCAGCAATGGGATAGTTATAGGCTAATTACTATCTAATACTTTATCTTCTTATAGGTATATGTATATATATATTCTTTATTGCATAAAAGACTCACATACAGAGAATATTTTACAAAAAAATGGCGAGCAAAGGTGGATTTATCTCTAAAAGAGATCTCTTCCAACCAACCTAAGATGGAATGGGAGCATCATGTTTAAAAGGAAGCGACAAAAGTGCAAACAAAAATATATATCAGGTTCAATACATATAGGTACAATACATATACTACAATATTCTTAAAAACTACATAAACATAGGTACATAATAATACTACATTAATATGAACATATATATAATAATAATATTGCCGGTGGCAACCTAGGTTGAGTTTTTTATAATATCTTATAATGTTATATGTTTCTATACTTATATGTTTTTATATAAAATATTGTAAAAATTTTCTTAAGATGTATATTAAATAAAGATAATAATAATATTAATTCACATGGATATAACATAGTGCCTATGATTGCGATGATATGAGTCAGTCTTTTCTCTATAAGTTACTCAAAAAGTATAGTATCATTGAACATTACTAATTGTTCGTATCTTTAATTGAAATATGTGTTCATTGCAAAACCGGCAGGTTCGTTCAAAACTGGTGGTTTAATGAAACGATTACCAATACCTTTTAATGGGCTAAAAACTCGACCGGATCCCCATAATCATCTTTATACACAAGAATTCCACATACGTACAAAACCTGACCACCTTTTCAAAACGTATGAGCCAAGAAAAACCATGACAATGTTCTCACTTCGCCACGAACATACATCTACGTATTACATGTAATATTGAACATGTTGTTACGCGATTCTCGTTCTTATTTTGTCGCTGATAGGGTCGTTAAAATCGTCGATCGCGAAGTAACAACGTTAACATAACGCACGCAAAAAGTTCGGTGATCGAAATAGGTGTAATTACTGAGTTCGCTAAGCCGCGCGGCGCGCTGCCGAATTTTCCTAAAATTACGCAGCATCGGACACCCGCCCGGCAAAAAGAGTGCATTTTTGGAAATACATTCGGTCGACCGGTCGATGCGATCGGTGTTTTAAGTGGTTGAAATGAGTTTTGATTCTGTTTTCACAGTAATAAGCTATTAAGAGTTTGATTAGTTGTTCAAAATTTAAAAAAAGGTAGGTAGAAAATATTATAGGCTCCTCCAGGAATATATGGCCAGGTCTTCCCGGCTTTCACAACATCCGAACCGATGATAGGATAATGGCACGAATGTTCCATTTAATTCCTAATCACTGGTTAATAAAACCAGTAATCGACACTTGTTCCCATTAATTATAAAAAAATAGGGGTAAGAAACAGTTTTTTTATTTTCCCAAAAAATTTATACAGACCTAAGTTTATCATAATAATATATATAAATTTATCATATAACGGTGTTTATCAGTGCTTTACTTATAAACTGGACGCAACACTACCGAGTTATGTTATACCAAAGCTCGCGCAGCAACGAAACGCAATAATGGCGCGCCTCCCAAATAGCGTGCATACTTTAAAATAACAAAAATGTCAGATTTGTTAAAATTTTGAAAATTAATAACGAGGTCGGCGCGCCTGCTCCCTTTTTGCTGACGCTCTCAGCTACCTTAATTAGAAATATTTTGTGAATCGGACCGCTTTTTACAGACGCTCCATTATTTGGATTTAGAACGGTCAACTCGTCAAATTTTCCTATTTTTTTATTACCCCTAAGCTTCCGTCAATTATGTACCCCGAATAATTGCCCGAATCATCTCGCCTGAGGAGCTCGATGGCGCAGTGGTTAATGCGCCCGGTCTGCGAGTGCTGAGGTTAAACAACTTTCGCAAAGGCCGGTCATCGGATGGGTGATCAAAATGTATCATCTCGAGCTCCTCCGTGCTTCGGAAGGCACGTTAAGCCGTTGGTCCCGGCTGCATTAGCAGTCGTTAACAACCACCAATCCGCACTGGGCCCGCGTGGTGGTTTATGGCCCGTCCTCCCTATCCATCCATAGGGAAGTCTCGTGCAACAGCAGTGGGGACATAAATGAGCTGATGATGATCTCGCCTGATGTTAAGTGATGATAAGAGCGAAGGTGGAAGCATTTCACCCAGCATCCTCAACTACTGAGGCGCTATCATATTTCTTGTTGCCGGAACACAACAATGATAACAACGTTATGGCGCCATATTTAGATAAGATGGTGCTAGCTAGCCAAGCGGTCTAAAACAATCCAACCCCCCCATCACCATCCAGACCGAGTACATAAACATGTACCCCCGCTGGTAATCAAACCTGGAACCTCTGGGTCTGAGACAGCCCCCCAATTCTCCCCCTTTCAGATTCGTTTTAGTTCAAAATAAATAGCAGAATTGGGGGGGGCAGGTGTTCTTTACTACCAGACCACAGATGCAATTAAACTAGAAAAACTACACCAAAAATAGTTAGAAATAGGAAAATACTGCTGTATAACCAAAACTAAATTAACATTAACTTGAAAAGCTAAAAAATAAATAAGAATAATTTATAAACATGTACAAATGACATAATTTCTTATTTGCTTTTAGTTTGTCACTAGTGTCAGCACCTCTTGCCGTTTGTGACTCATTTAAACTAGGTGATTTAATCATCACACTATGATTAACTACAAATAAGATTGATTGGCCTCTTGTTTTATTTAAATTAACCGTGTGTTGTTAAAACAACAATGCGTTGTGGCTGTATGGCATAGTTCCAACGGCACCAAAGAGAATCATACTTCTACTTTTGTCTATAGTTTTGTACTTTTTTATTTTTGGCGGTAATCAACTGTCAGTGATTTATGCACGTCGAAAAGTTCATAGTGATAAATAAAAGACTTCTTGGCGGGAAAGTGACGAGACATGTCTGCGGTTTTGTTTTATTTTCTAAAATTTGTATTATGTCGAATATTAATGTGAAATAATGGAGGATTATTAACCGTTAAGTGTTCGTGAGTGTGCATGAGTGTTGGCAAATGAAACAAAACAGTGCAACGTCACTTTTCAAATTCTCTCAAGTCAAGAAGTCCGCCCGAGGACTTAGTAAAGCTCCACATCTTTACTAAGATACTCGAGGGGTTGGGGGGTATATCATTTCTCACTTTTCTCTCATTTCTATTATCATTCATTATCGTAATACAGGAAAAAATATTGTTTATTTATGTAGGTACTTGTAAGAAAAATTACTTTTTCATTAGCTAAATGCTTGTGCAAAGCCATAAAAAATAGACTTAGTCGTTAGTAGTTATGTACTTGTTCGGGTTAAGTTAATTCAATTTTTATTCTCATTTAAGTTGTGAGACAGTAGCTCATGCATATCGTGCTTTGGAAGGCACGTTATGCTGTTGGTCCCCACAATAGAATTTTAATTGCTTAGGGCACTGATCAGTGCTCGCCGCAGATGAGATGGCAACCGTTAAAACATACCCATTCAAATTAGGCCCAGCAACGGTTTGGCGCCGACGGGCGTGGTAGGTGCGAGCTACCCATGAATAGAATATCATCATCATCAGCTCATTTTATGTCCCCACTGTTGGGGCACGAGCCTTCCCTAGAGATGGATAGGGAGAACGGGCCATAAACCACCACGCGGGCCCAGTGCGGATTGGTGGTTGTTAACGACCGCTAATGCAGTCGGGACCAACGTCTTTACGTGCCTTCCGAAGCACGGAGAAGTTCGAGATGATAAAGTTTTGGTCACCTATCCGATGACCGGCCTTTGCGAAAGTTGCTATATAAGTTATTACAATTTGTAGTTACTTGCTGGTGACGATCATTTAGAATCAGGAATGATGGCGATTGAAACTCGCACGCTTAGCGCATTCCACACAAAAAATATGTCAATCTGTGATCAGCGTTGTGGGCTGTATTATTGTCAAAAAGTTTTTTCGATTAAGCATATAATGTAACTGTTAACTTTTCCATAATAAATAAAATAAAAAATAAAATCATGTTTACGAAAATCAGAATTTGTATGTCAAAAAACTCTCTTCGAATTCTACCAGCAAGCGCGTAATACTTTTCGTATTCAATATAACGTGATCGAATAGTGAATGAAATTCACACTAGACACCCAATAGCTCAGTAGTCAGACATTTATAATGATGAAGGTAACTTCAAAACCCGCATGTGGATATTTTCCCATTCTTTGTTATTGTTTTTGAAGTGAAAACTTCTTTAGCGGCGTTGTGCACTTTTTTTGGAATGGGTAAAAAATGTTAAACTTGCGTCAGGACACGTGACCTGATCGAAAATTCGTAAGACGGATGGAGAGTAGAGGAATGGGTAAAAAATGTTAAACTCGCGTCAGGACACGTGACCTGATCGAAAATTCGTAAGACGGATGGAGAGTAGACAGCTGGCGCGGCGTAATATAAATTTTTAATATAACTTAATATAACTTTTTAATGTAATATAAATTGTCATGTTTGTGTACGATAGCCCAATAAATAAATATTGTATTCTACCACATAAATGAGAGTACTTTTATACTGATAATTAAAGCAATTCGTGCAAAATTATTCCCTAACCATTCCAAAATATCAAAAATGCACAACGTTAATATTCAAGTTTTCACTTCTGCCGGCACTCCCAGAGTGCAACCCGTCGTTTTTTTTTACACTATTTCCAAACTAAAGATAAAGGGAAGTTATCAATACAATTTAGTAACATTATAAAAAATATTCATTAGGGTATGTTTCACACATACCTCCCAACTAAAAAAAACCTACTCGAAGTAACGAAAGGAGTAAACGTTAGCGACTTGTCACATCTGCAAAATGGTGTCCTAAAAAGTCGTACCAATAAAATAAATCTGATTCGTAACCCCTTTCTTTAGCGGGGTAAGCCAAGGATTTTTTTGCTGAGCAGCCGGCTGTAACGTGACTCCGCAGTTTTGTCAAAATATTACACTGTTGCATTATTATTTTTTTCATAAAAACTTTTTTTTAAAACCCTTCTTTTTCTTGAAACTTTTTTCCGCAATCTTCGTCGAAGGGTTGCATCATTATGCGACATCCGATATTATTTGCGATCCGAGATAACGGTAATGCCAAGTTTCGATACAAACTTTCGGTTCGACAATTTTTTTTTTATTGAATCTTTTTTATTTTACCTACATATTTTATAGCAAATAAGTATGGTTCAGTCTTAGAATTCTAAGGGTTCAGTATGGTTCAGTTTGGTCAGTAAACGAGTTCTCGAGTGGAGACCGCGTATCGACAAACCTCAGATTCTGTATTTTGAGTGTCAAACGTAATGTAGGACGCCCTCAGAGAAGGCAAGAGCTGGATGAGAGTAACCGCGGATCGTGCTCAGTGTCGTGCACTTGGAGAGTCCTATGTCCAGCAGTGGACTAGTATAGGGTGATGATGATGATAATGAAGTATTTTTGTCATGAACATAAAACTTAGTATTTATTATATTGTTTTTTAAAGTTTACGCGAACACTACACATTGAAATGAAACAACTTTTACGGATCTACTCGCGTTTATTTTACACATTATTTTTTAATGTTTATCCAGACGTTTTGAACCCTTTGCAGGGTCCGTGGTCACAGTGAGACTGAGGTGTTGGCTGTCTCATAATTAGTTAGTAACTTGTATACCCTCATTTAAGGGTAAACATTAAAAAGTAATGTGTAAAATAAACGCGAGTAGATCGGTAAAAGTTATTTCATTAGTATTTATTTTTACTGGGGGTTAATGTTACTCGTGCCCGTAAGCTCACCCTTGAGACCCTACACGTAACCCCTGGGTGGTGCTAAATGAGTGACACTGTCTGAGTGGTAGAGCAACGCTGCGTTGCAGCACGAAATGGGCCTGTTCGCCCGGCGTAATACCACCCTCTCACAGAATATCGGCGTGAAACAATAGCACTCGTTGCTGTTGTGTTTCGTCCGGTGAGTAAAAGTACCGGACGCCCATCTCTCACCCCTCCCTCCTCCCAATTCCTACTCCCTCATCAAATCCGACTCCTTTCTCAAGGCCGGCAACGCATCTGCGATTACTTTGGTTTTGCGGGTGTCCATGGGCGGCGGTGATTGCTTTCCATCAGGTGACCCGCCTGCTGCCTTCTTTTAACATTAAAAAAAAAATTTGTTAACCTTTATTAACATTTTCATGTTGCCCCAAAAAATTTAAAAAACAGAGACATTGTTTTTTTACTCCTCGGTGAAGAGTTTAATCCTCATCTCACCTGATCGTTAGCCAGATAGTATAACCACAGAATACGACTTTTGTATAATGTTTGTATAATGACTGTAAACGAATGGTATACCTACCTACATTAATAAGATAATGTAAATACATAAATTAACAGTTCGTTACGAGTTAGCCTAATACGTAAAGACAATTCAAAAGACATGAAAAGTCACGAAATCGCTGCTCGCACAAAAAGCGAATCAACAAACAAAAGAACACATTCCAAAAACCGCTAAGTCCGCTTCAAACGTAGCATTTCTTTTATTCATAACCGAAAAATGTCGAACTAAAAACTAAAAAGGAAGCAAAAATTTAAAAAGTAACGTTGCTTTAATATTTCCAACTGTTTTTAAAACTCAAAAGAACTATATTCACATTCAGAGCGCGGCGCGTTCTAAATATAAAATTTCTTTTTTGTCAAATAAGGAAGGGTTAAGTTAAAAACATTCTATTTTCGAATTGTTAAAAAGTCCACATTGTATGGAATACGTCAAAACTTCATAGTGAGCGTAGTATATGCAAATGTTTCCAATGAATCTTATTTAGTTTTCTTGTTTCCACAAAGTGGTTGTTTGTTCGTAAATTGTACTTTAAGCAAACATAATTCATTTTTTTAAAGTAACTTTAGCATTCTATTTTCAAAATCAACATTAATTGATAAAGGTTACTAGACCCATACTAGGTCATTTATTTGTTATTCCAAGTACAGACTTTCACATGTTTAAAATTTATTATAACCGATTAAGTACATTATCATTATATATTTATCATTATTATTCTCTTTATTAAACATATTTACAATATAAAATATTATAAAAAACTTAACCTAGGTTGCCACCGGCAGCGAGGATAGACACAAGCTATCGGTGATTAGGGCTTACCGTACCGTCCCTCATAATATATTTCCGGTAGTTATTCGTCTTGACAACTTCATCTTCAATGGCACAGACAAAACCTTCGGTTTCCCCAAAGAGGTCACCGAAACGTAGCCAGTTCACCGAGGCAGGCAAATCTACATCAGGCCCAGTTAGAGCCCGATAGTAGCGCCCGTGTAGCACCTTGCTCTTCCATATGTACTTGCGATCGAGAGTGCTTAGCACCACACTGGTTTGCGCCAATTTTCTGTTGCCAAGGAGAGCGGCGTAAAGTGTCAACTGCCATGACATCCAAATGAATCCCGCACCCATTTATAAAATACAGGTTATTCTAGTATGTTTTAATAGTTTCACCTCTGATCTTACAGTTTAATGGCTCTTTCCAACCGACTGATTGTCTGGAAGAAATCGCTTGAAAGCGATAAGACCGCCAAATTGTAACTTTGTAAATTATTTCTTTTTTGTTCATGTATATGTTTTATAGTGTTGCAATAAAAGTATTATCTATCTATCTAACTATTATAACAATTTGTATACAGTTAGTTATTAAGTATTTGTCTTTAACTGAGCTTGTGATTTAGTTCTGACTGGCCAGTGCTCATATTATGCACGAGAATACAAAAACGGCAGGGTTTAGTTTCACAAAGTCAAGCTTTACATTCGTCATCATCATCAGCATATTTTGGTGCCACTGCTAGGCTCAAGTTTTTCCACATGAGTACCGCATATAAAGAGATCAGGCCATAACCTAACACGCTGGCCCAATGCGACTTGGTGAGTTGTAAAGACTGCTATCTTACGAAAACATCTGAAACCAACCTCCACGGTTTGCCTGCCTTCTGAAGCACAAAAGAGATCGAGATATTTTAATTCCCCCGTCACAGTTACCCATGCAATGACCACGCATTTCAAAAGTTGGCTAGCTACTGAGCAACCAAACTCTCCAACTGCATTAGATTTATAATTATGGATATATATTTTATTATAAGTATTGGAAGAGTGTTGAAAAAAATTCCATGAGTGGGCTTCTAACCTGCACTCTGAAAAAACCTGGTCGCCATCGTGGTTTTGAGGACCTAATAGACTTAATAGACCAACCATTTACAAAAACCATGATGTAAATCATTTTCAAACATTAAACACTGATTTATCTGCATTCACAATGAATACTGTACCAACATTATTCCTTTTTCAAATGATACCAAAGACACAGGAAGCATGAGTTTTTTGTCACTTCCACGTCTCGTCGAAGCCGATTTTGATTGTTCATCTCCCTCCCTCGCTCGCAACCGTAGCAAGTGCGACAAAGCTAGCACCATCTATTCCATTCTCAGGTGTGTTGACAATAACATATGTTAAGAAGATGGCGGCGCAAACGCATATTACACAATTACAATTCTATTTAATTGGTTTTTTTTTCTTTGCGCTCGTTTGTTATGGATTTGGTGGTGGGCGTCGAGTTGCTTGGTACTCGTTAGACAATCGTGGCACTTACATATTCTACATGTCATGATTTTTCTGTGCCCCTTCCATAGTACCATATTTTGTGGCGATTTGAATTGTTAATGTTTCTGAGGAGATAATTATGATAGTTGGTAAATATTTTCAAAAAAATATTTAGATATATGAATACTTCATAAATAACAAATAGCTTTTTTAAATCTTACCGGTCAGCTCAGTGCCTTCATCTCACCAATGTTAAGTGATGATGAGGCTAATGGTAAAAGCGAATTTCACCCGCTATCCTCAACTACTGAGACACTGGCTTCTTGTCTTATCTCTAGCTGCCGGAACACAACAATGCTACAAACATTGATGTTATGGCGACATATTTAAATAAGATGGTTTTAGCTAGCCAGGCGGACAAACAAGCCTTACCACCAACCAAACCGAGTACACAATCACGTACACCCCGCTGGAAATCGAATCCGGGACTTCTGGGTTTCAGACCGGTGGTCGTAACACAGAGTCGGTTGAAAATATAACCCCTTATTTCCTCTGCGGAAAAGCACTGCATCTACCTTTGATTAACGAGGAATTATGCTACCGACACACTTAGATGAGATGGAGGTAGCTAGCCCTGCGGATATGGTACAAGCTTGTTTGACCCGATCCGCTAAGCTCTCCGCTCAAACCTTCTGGATTATCTCGTTCGATAGCCTACCGGCTACTTAACCGCTTTGATAGTGCATTCGGCTCAAATATTCAATTGCGTGAGTGTAACACCCTTCGTAAAGTGCGTGTGCGCGCGTACTAATACGTGCTACAGTTGTAAATAGACATTATCTATTTATTTATTTCGGGACAACAAACAGTTACAATATATTATAAAAACATAAAATCTTACAAATCTGGTATAATCATACCACATCAACATATACAATATTGTAACCCACAACATTATCCACATATTAACAAAGAAGAAGTGTGCAACTATGGATCTTAGGCCACGAAAGCTAATACAATTTTGCATTAAGTACAACAATTCACATATACATTTTTTTGTATTTTTACAAAAAACAGAATATCATGAATATAATGAATACATAATTAATTTTAGCCTTGTTTATTGAGAGTTATTAGATTATTTTTAATTATGTATTATATATTATTTATTACTTATTCTCTATCTCTCTATCTAGTAGACGAAGAGACTTCTACAAGCTCATCTCCATCCCCACGACAATCGTATCGTGGTTACGCCATTAACGTCTGCTCGATTTTCCCCATAGTACCAAGTAAGTCCCCATGGTTCCTATTACAGTCCCACGTCGCTGTACCGGCATTGCCTGCCTAGGACAGCCGATACATTCTGGTATAAAAAAAATATTAAAACGCAGGTCTGGAACCTAAGAAAATAGCATCCAGCGATCACAAAGGGAAGAGCATGATGGCGCAGTGGTTAACGCGCCCGGACTATGATTGCTAAGGTTAAGCATCATTCGCAAAGGCTGTTAATCGGATGGATGACCAAAAATTTAAAATCTCGTGCTACTCCGTGCTTCAGAAGGCACGTAAAGCCGTTGGTCTCGGCTGTATTAGCAGTCGTTAACAACCACCAAACCGCACTGGGCCCGCGTGGGGTTTATGGCCCGTTTTCCCTATCCATCCATAGGGAAGGCTTGTGTCGCAGAAGTGGGGACCTAAAATGAGCCAGCGGTGATGTCGTGATGATCACAAGGGAGGGATATACCCACTTAACACAGGAGGTTCAAAACTAACTACGGCTGTAGGAAATCGACTAGCAAATCTACTAGTACCTACAAGCTCTACCACTAACCAATCCACAGAGTTAATAATATATTTACCTTACTAAATGTTAGTGTTAGGTTCGGTACACTTGCAAATTTATGATCAAAATCTTTTAGTAACATTTCTATTGGTTCATTCGGGTGACAACAATTACGAGAGCACATCTGCACTATTTCCCGACAACTCCAACGCTGGCAATCAATCAAACGACATCGTTTAATCGCGTACAAATTCTGAACTTTAAAAACTTAACAAAGGTGCCGAAATACAATATCTCATTATAAAGTAAAAAAACCAATGAGAAAATACCGAGATTTGACCCAAAAAAATCACCCTTCGTCAAAGGGTTGAAGAGCGAGAGGGCCGATGTTTGTATGGCGTTAGAAAGGGACAGAAGTGCCGCTCAACCCTTTCGCTGCACCTGGATAGTTTTTTGTTCGTAAAGTTTTTGTGTTGAAATTTAAAAAAGTGCAAAATTTCGTTCTGTTGAGGGTCAATATTGATTTTTGGTTTGCTATAAACTGCGTTCACAATGGCAGTTCGTTATCTAACCGTTCAAATGAGGCCATTACTCTTTGACCCTATGACGTATGGTTGACAGTTATTACCAATGTAGTTTTTTCTGGATCACCTAGTTTGCAAAAAACATACATTTATTAATACATTTGCTTACCCGGCAGACTTCGTACCGCATTTTTTTAAATATAGCCTATGTTACTCAGCGCTAATGTAGCATTCTAATGGTGAAAGAATTTTTTAAATAGGTCCAGTAGTTTTGAGTTTATTCGTTGCAAACATACATCTATATATTACGAGCAATACGTGAAGCAAAAACTTAGTACCCCTTTTTACGAAAATTGCGCGGATGGAGGAGTATGAAATTTCGCACACTTATAGTTTATATAGAGAGGGATTGCAGAATGTTAATTTCTTTTTAAATTATGCATAAAAAATACATTAAATCAATAAAACAAAACATTACACACACTACCATGTATTTGACACACACGCAAATAAATACTCTTTTCAAAAATTTCAAAAACGCAAAAGGCGCGGCCGTAATATGTCAATGCCAATTCAAACTCACATTCTATCTTTTTTAATTTTTCATTGCTTAGGATACAATCCGTGCAGCCTTAATAAAATTTCGACCACTGGGCGACCACTAGAACCTACCTACATACAAAAATACAAAGCTTTTATAATAGATTAGTATAGATAATCAAAGTCTGACTTAGGTACTTAGTGACTGACGCATCAACGCCTATCCTAAACTCTCGAACCTAGTCAGTTAAAATTTGCGCAGAGGAGCTCTTAATGATGTAGAAAAGAATTTTTCAAATATCTCGAAATACGGGTATTATCCGCCTCTGTGATCTTGTGGTTTAGACCAAAAGGTCCCAGGTTCGATTTCCAGTGGGGGGTATTATGTTTGGGTACTCGGTTAGGTTGGTGGTACAGCTTGTTTGTCCGGCTGGCTAGCAACCACCATCTTATCTAAATATGTCGCCATAATATCAATGTTTGTAGCATTGTTGTGTTCTGGCAGCTAGAGACAAGATAGCCTCACTAGTTGAGGATCCCGAGTGAAGTGCGCTTCCATCATTGGCCTATCATCACTTAACATCAGGTGAGACCAAGCATACCCGTAAAATATATTTAAAAAAAATCGTTTAAAGTGCACCTAGTCCATTTACTATCTAACGCTAGGCAAAATTATTGCTACAAATTGATGTAAGTATGTAACCTATGTACTTACCAAATAATTGACTTTGGTAATTGGCTTAATCCCAACGCTTTACACAACCTACAAACATTTTACAAACCTGGGGTGTACGTCGAAAAATATGATGAAGATATAAAAATCTGTAATAAACTTAATTCAACAATGTATAGGCTTACACCCGTAAAATGCTATTAACACGCGAAATATCTCTAAACACGAATCGTGAAATTGCTGAAACCTTCAAACAAGAGCCGCAACACGTAACCAACGATAAAAGTATAAATTAAAACGTCTCGGACCGATAGGCCTTAATGCGAGGCCAAAGAGAAAAGGCCAAAAAGGCCAAAAAGCGACACAATCAAATGAAGGACGCACAAAAACGGGGAGAAAAGAGACAAAAAGCAATATGGCGGATTGTTTTTAATTATCGAGTATCGGCATAAATCGATGCCCGTCGCCGTGGGCTGCGCGCACCGATGGGTGCGCACGCGCATGCTCGCTTTATATTTTTATATGAAGTACGAAAGACAATGTAAAAAGGTATTTTTGTTCGTTATTTTGTAGGTAGTTATTAGAAAGTGTTCTTCTATAGTGGTGGGTAAGGCAGTTCTTAGTATTTGACGTTGTAAGGGAATAGACGAAAAATGCCCTTGTTGAATTTCTTGCCGGTTCTTCTCAGTACAACGTCTTTCTTCTGCCTTGTAGACTTACAAATCGATGGCGTAGTGAAATTCATAGGAGCTCAATAATTATAGCATAAGCTGAATAAATAATTTCATTGTCAAAACTAGCTGACCCGGTGGACTTCGTACCGCATTTCTTTTTTTAATATAGCCTATGTTAATCAGCGTTAACGTAGCATTCTAATGGTGAAAGATTTTTTAAATCGGTCCAGTCGTTTTTGAGTTTATTCGTTACAAACACACATACATACAAAAATACAAAGTTTTCCGCTTTATAATATTAGTATAGATAACTATATCAATGTGGCAAGTGTAGTATATAAACTAAATCATTTGTTCGACTTCAATAACAACATTACTGAAAAAATTTGTAAAAAGGTACTTAGCTAAGTTAAAAAAAATTGATGGTAGTAGTCATCAAAAAAACTTTTTTGATTTATGATTATAGTTGAAGTTATTAATTGATAATTAATGTATCAGCCTATAAACCTCCTAGGAATCTGACATAGACAATAGAATTAATAACATGGGCTAATGACCGCCATCTTACGAAAAACGTTACTAGCGAACCCACATATTTGAATTCGATCACCCATCCGAGGAACAGAACAATGCGAAATTGCTTAGCAAGCACGTTCGGAACACTTACCTACGAACTCTTGCCAACTACAAGAAACACTTTTTTAACATTCCTACGTCACAACTAATCTTCTTTCATAAAACGACCACCTATAATGTACGGATGACGTTTTCAATAAATTTTTGGAAAGCTTACCTACACTGCAAAAGCTACTTAGCAGGCATGATCACAAACTAAGTCCTAACACTTGCAAGAACTAACTTTATTGGACGTATCGATAAAGCTAAAAGTTAATTTAATAAAAACACAAATGTTGAAAAAATTTCCATGGGCAAAAATTTGCGTTAAAATTATTTACTTAAACATTTTATAATAACGCCTACTTCTTAACTGATCTTTAGTATTTGTAAACATATTATGATCGGATGTTAATGACGGTAATTGTTGACATTGAATGGGCGCCTTTGGCTTTCAAAGTAAAAAGTAATTGAATAATTTCGGCGGGCTGGTTAGAACCACGATAGCTCAATTGGGAGAGCACCTGACCCGGCATGTCAGAAGGGTGCAGGTTCAAATACTGCTCGTGGAAATTTTTTCAACATTTGTGTTTTTGTAATTTGTTTCGCAACAAAATTTTTGTTAAAATTATTTAAACATTTTAGTTAATTTAATGCCAAGTAATATGCCTTTTAAAATAGTTAGATAGTTAGTAATTATATTACCTACCCATTGTTACTTATCTATGAAATTGCCTATTTCGTACGAAGACATTTAATGAAATTAAAAAAAAACTTAAGTAAATGTAAATGTAAAAAAGTAATGAAAAATGCAAAACCTTCGAAAATCATCATGCAAGAACTAAAATACATAGATACTTTTTATAACAATTTTTTTGTGCCTTTTTTTTTAAATCCCTTACAAGGACCACTCTACGCCATTATTGACCTTGTTTCATACAACTCATGTGTACGGGTGGGGGCGGTATACACATCCAACATATGAATGCACATACACATACACATTGTCGGTCTGTCTGTCCATCCATGCATTTGTCACTGCGCAGCGTATTTATAGTGGGTCTTAGCAAAATCATGATGAGCTAATTTGTATACTGAAATAAACCCAGCTGTTTGCTTGTATAGGTTACAATTGTGTGTTGCTGCGATTCTACGTGCGAATAGTAGTTGATCGTAAATGTAAAGCTGACTTAAGTGTGGTTTGTAACCGGATGGGTGATCAAAAGTGTGGTATTTTCGTCAATACCTATAAAATAGTAGCGATTACTTGAATATCAACGATGAAGCCTAGCAGTGGGTCAGAATAAAGGCTTGTTACTTTTCGGAAGACGAGGGAGAACATAAAAAAAAATACAAGTTCTTTGATCGAATGGTAATTTATTAATACTCGCACTAATATTATGGTAGCAACCGGGAACAACCTTCTCGGTAGCATAATGGTCAGTGCAGCCGCCCGGATTGCTGAAGACCCACGTTCGATTCCTGGCTGGGTCGGGTAGGCATTTAATTTCTTTCACTTTATTTTATTAATATTCACACTAGATACTTAGGGTCACACTTGTCGTAAAACGTCGTATTTTTTAGTAAAGCTAGCAGTGGCGAAGACTCCATACAACCCGATTCCCCTCGGCTTCCCTTTAGAAAATGGTCGACATTTTACTTCATACAGATAAACAGTACTTAATTCTTAACGAGTTATATTCATTCATCAATTTAACACACCACGGTCAACAGATTGGTATTATAGTTACGTCGATAGGTATTGTTTTTGGTGCTAGGTTTTTGATCTGCACAATTATTTTAAAGGGCGGATTTCCTTCTTTAAATTTCCACTTCTCGCCACTGAAAGCTAGTATTTTTATTTGGGAAACAAACAATATTACAATGTAAGCAGGTTTTACCATAAACAATATAAAACAGTGATCAGTAAAATTTCATATTACTATGTAGTAGTTTCTATAATATTATTTTGTAGGTACCGACTAGACATTGTCAATTTGAAACATCTATTTATTAGTAATACGTGAAGCAAAAACTTTGTACCCCTTTTTACGAAAATTGCGCGGACGGAGGAGTATGAAATTTCGCACACTTATAGTTGATATAGAAAAGGATTACAAAAAGTTTTTTTTTTAAATTATGCATAAAAAATACATTACCTAAATCAATAAAACAAACATTACACACACTACCATGTATTTGACACACACGCATAATCTGTCAATGCCAATCCAAACTCACATTGTATCTTTTTTAATTTTTCATTGCTTAGAATACAATCCGTGCAGCCTTAATAATATTACGGTCGAATTTCGACCACTGGGCGACCACTAGTCTTATTAAATATTTGATCTGTTACGTGACACTGTACACAATCACGTTAATTACCTACTAGTTCGTTACTCACATAATTTTTCGCCGAATTTGGCAATGACTTGGCTACCGAAGAAACACAACACATTATATGTGTTATGTTTTCTAATAATAGACGTACTTTAAACGTATACTTACGTATACCTACACTAGAAAACAGTGAAGAGTAAAACTTATAATATTCTGTAGTAGTAGGTAGTACCACTGCTGGGCAAAGGCTTCATCTTTGAAATCAAGTCTTTGCTACAATTAATGAGTGTTAGCTTAATAAATAATAATAAATAAATTTTATTCAGAACTTTTACAGGGTACAGTACAATGAGTGTACGATAACAGCCACAATGGTTTCTCATCTATGTCTGTGTGTGTGTGTGTGTGTGTGTGCAGCTGTTAGCGCCCACCTCCAAAAAATTTAGAAGCATCAAAGCGTTCCGAATGTAACAAAGCTTAAATTAAATTTTAAACATTTTTACAAAATCAGTAAAAGTTAGGTACCTAAGTGTGTAAGTATGTTTGTGTGCGTGGTGTATTTATAGTGTGAGTGTAGTGTGAAAGGGGGAAAATTATAGGAATTAGGGAATGGAATCAAACACAAAATGAGCCTCTTCGCCCTACGATGTTAGTCTTGGGATCGGTGAGCAAATCACTAAGAGGATCAGTATGTGTCGTTATAAAATAGACATTTTAAGAATAAAGTCAGCCAGCGAGTTTCTGTTGTCTAACAAATGCTCAAGAAGTTTATAGTAACCAGTTACTTATATGGATTTTACATTCGCGTAACGTTAGCGGATATACGTTCAGTAATCTGTTTACTTTGTTATATAAGAGGAGTGCGAAAAAATAAAAGTGACGTCTAGCAATGGCTGGTCTACAAATTTCAGATTTGCAGATCCGGTCAGATCTACGTATATTTGCTATGGCTTCATAATTATAAGTTAGTTGGGTGTGCTTGCGTAATACGGTTTGTAGAAGGTAGATTTGGCGAACAGTCAGCACCTCAGTATGTTCATATAATAGAGAAGTAGGAAAAAGAATAGGCTTAAAGCACATTACTTTTAGGATGACCCTCTGGACCCTTTCTATTCGCAAGAATTGAGTTTTACCGGAATTTCCCCAGACTGTAATGCAGTAAGACAGGATTGATTGCCCTAAGGCATAGTAGACTGTTTTGAGCGTTGCGAAATCGAGGACAAACCTAAGATTTTTGAAGATATAAATTAACTTTCTAACACAATTTACAGTAGCATTAATATGTTCTTTCCAAGACAGAAAACTGTCAATCCAGATACCCAGGTATTTGACATGAGTTGTACGAGATTCTTATACAATCACAGTTATCAAACTGACAAGGATGAGCCCTGTGAGCAGTGACTGTATATGAAGAAGGGGGTAAGAGAGATATATTGGGTGCAAAGGTTGGTTTTAATTGGTTTTATTAAGGTTAAGGCTTAATAAGTTTGTATGTAACCAATGCATCACATTGCATAACGCAGACTCGGCATTTCTACAAACTCCATTCCAGTTAGTATCGTGAACTACAAGAGCGGTGTCATCAGCATATCACAATTTGGTAATGAGAGTTTACAGAGGTCGTTAATGTACAAGAGAAAAAGGGTGGGTCCGAGGACACTCCCTTGTGGGACAATTCCGTCCACGACAACACGCTGCGATCGATCGCTGAGGTAACTTTTAAATACGTCATAGCTTAATCAGCACACTTGTCAAATGCGGGTTGATGATCACGATGCTATGCAACAAATAATTAAAAAAAACGAGCGAGCCTTACAGTAGTCGCATTTGATATGTAACATCTCACCTTAGTCATAAGCAATTTTAACATTACATTCTGAAAAAAATCAGGTACAACATAATTTTATAACTATAAAATAAATGCAGTAAATACTCACTAGAAGACATTTTTCATATCAAAATGACCTTTGATAGTCAAATGCTCAGAATAATAAGTCATATATAATAATAGTCATGTCCATAATATCGATTTTAAATTTACAAAATGGCGCGCGCTTTCGCGCTTCCCCAACTTCCTGTTACACTGTTACACATACTTCCGTCCCATTTCACGAAATCACTCCCACAAATTGCTTATACGAGTATAGAAAGCGAGCGGAAAGATGTTACACATCAAAAACACGTTTCGCCCTACTTAGGCATTGAACCTAAGACCTACAATTATCAAGCCGAGCGCTTAACCACCAGCCACCGAGGCGCTCAATGTAAGGTGTTTGTGATTTTTTTTTGTAGTATCCAATACATCATCAACATTTAGTGATGGCACTGTGATTGTATAAGATGGCTTCATACTGAAGTATGGAGATCAGTATACAATTTTTTTTTCAGTATCCATTACAGAAAAACTTATAAAACGTAGGCCTCAGGTGGTCTCTTGCTGAACCAAAGCAGGCGTAAGGCACATTCTGTAAATGCCTACAACGGATTTGTGCACTACAAATGCCCAGTTTACTATAAAATACAGACAACAGAAGGGTATCTTCTTTTTACTCATGAAAAACTCTAAAATCTTTATACAACTGGAAGGATTACAGTTATAGTTAGTCTTTATTATTTAATTGTTAGGCAAACGCCTTCCCCATTCCCGCCACTTCGGAAAATTCAAACCTTTTTTCAAATCATCCGGAAGGAGTATATAGAAGTTTTTCAACAAGCAGGACTTAAACCTACACCTACTGACCTACCGGGTCAGGCGCAATAACAACTCATAGACTATCGTGATGGCGTTGTTCGACTCAATTATAAGAGTCGCTACTTAACGGTTTTTTTTAAATTACTTTTTCGAAAATTTGAACACTGATCGCTACGTGATCGTAACAATTTTTTTTCATATTCTTGGGGGAGGCCTTTATCCAGCTGTAGACTACTTTTGGCTGAGGTGATGATGATGATGATGATGATGATATAGGTTACAGGCTACATTGTGCTTTGATGAAAATCTCAACGCTTTCGGCTTGGAACTACCATCTTATCTAAATTATGTTGCCGTAACATTAAATTTTGTAGCATTATTGTGTTTCGGCAGCTAGAGATAAGATAGCCAGCGCCTCATTAGTTGAGGATTCCGGGTGAAGTGCGCTTCCAACATTGGCATTATATAACATCAGGTGAGAGAAAGGTACTGTGCTTACTTGTAATGTATTAAAAAAAAACTTATGGCGGAAGACCTTGTGCACTGTTAAGAACCGACAAGAAACCTTAAATGCCTTTAAAGGACCAGGCAAGGGCCAGGCCAGGCCAGGCAAGGGCCTTTCTTAAGTGACTTTTGCAATGTCGCATTCTCGGATACGTGACCAAAATTTTTCTTGTTACTCCGTGCCTCAGCTGGCACTTTATCCGCAATTCCGTGGCGTAAGATGGCAATCTTTAAAACCTATCACAACACTCAGTGTCAGATGACGTCATCTCGTGTCGGAGTCCAAAAATCATTTCGGTTCGCTGATTCATTTTATTAATAACCAACTACTTTTATCTTTCTCACAATAGCTATGGTCCCACATGTAGGTAAGTTTAGCTCTCTTTCTCTTTGGCCTTCCCTATGCTGTGTCCTCACTATTTATAACTGGATTCAGTAAGTAAATACCTTAGTAAAGTAAGTAATTAATTAAGAAAGTGTTTGAGTGGTAGAGCCACGATGCGTTGCAGCACGAAATGGGCCGGGTCGCCCGGCGTAATACCACCCTCTCACAGAATATCGGCGTGAAACAATGGCACTCGTTGCTGTTGTGTTTCGTCCGGTGAGTGAAAGTACCGGAGGCCCATCTTTCACCCCTCCCCCTCCCAATTTCTACTCCCTCCTCAAGATCCAACTCCTTCCTCAAGGCCGGCAACGCATCTGCGATTACTTTGGTTTTGCGGATATCCATGGGCGGCGGTGATTACTTTCCATCAAGTGACCCGCCTGCTCGTTTGCCTCCTTTTAACATAAAAAAAGTATTAGCCCAGTCCTACATAAATTAAATCGTTGGTCTCCACAGCATAAAGAAAACCCGGGGGTCGACCGCCTAACTCTCTCGCTTTCGATCGCTTCGAAGGCGAGGCGAGGAGGAGGCGTTATCTTGTCATTTCGAAAGCTATAAGAAAGCAATATCGAAAGCTATAGGCTATAGCTTTCGATATTATTCGATATTATATTTCGATATTATATTAGAGAGCGAGGCGAGGGCCTCGCTTTCAAAGCGATCGAAAGCGAGAGTGTTAGGCGGTTGGGGGGCTGACCTTCTGAACATTTCGAATTCGTCATGTTCTACTCACGATAGCGAGTACATCTTAAAACATTGATTTTTCGTTTATAGTATCAGCATCTCTTTGGGTTTTATAGGATACATTTTGAGGATAACGTTGGTACGCTATTCAATTGAACATAATATATATAACATGGTAATAACCCAGTGATTATTACCATACCTTTGTTGTTTGTGAGTGTCGGATATTTCGGCATTAAAGCATTAAAGTGTATTACGAGTAGGTATATTAAAATGTCAATTTGGTAGTTTACCATGACGGTAGTTAAAAGGTGTGAAAGATTTTTTTCTTTTAATGCTAACGGGTAATGTGCTTACCCGTTAACAGCAATTAATCTATACTAATATTATAAAGAGGAAACCTTTGTATTTTGTATGTATGTATGTATGTATGTTTGCAACGAATAAACTCAAAAACTACTGGACCGATTTAAAAAAATCTTTCACCATTAGAATGCTACATTAGCGCTGAGTAACATAGACTATATTAAAAAATATATTAAATAAAATGCTAAAAACGACAATTTTATTTTCCAATACAAAATTATTTGTTTGTTTTGTTGTCATGGAAACCATTGATATATATTTAACTCAATGATGGAAACTGTCAAAGTGGTACGAAGTCCGCCAGGTCAGCTAGTATTAAATAAAATAAATATTCAAACATTTCTCTTTTGTCCTCGTCCGATCACAAATCCTGGTGTCCCCACGCGGGACCCACGTCGTCGTACCTGGAAGCCGGCGGCATTGCGGGTAACTCACATAAAAAAACGCGTAATTGAACTAAGTATTTACGGCATTTGGCTATCGAAAAACTAAGTTGCAACTTCTCGATAATTATTGTAAGGACGCATCGACTTCGTTTGGTTTAGTGTTTGATTGTTTTTAGGAACCGCGAGGCCACGGGCCACCGAGGAGGCCGTGAATTTAAAGTATTTTTTTTTAGTAAAAGCGGCGAATAATCTTAAAAACTCTTTGATCTCATCCCACCTTTTTTCCTCCATAGGAGTACGCGTGCTGCTTACCGGGGTCAAACATTTGGTGACTCGTTGCTTTGTCACACTTACAAAAGATGGAATAGTCTACCAGCACACGTTTTCCCTCCTTCTAATGACACGGGGTCCTTCAAATGAGGCGTGAAGAAGCCCTTGTGGGCCGTCAGGGTGAGAATGACTGATGCTGCGATGTTTTCACGCAGCACCAGTTGTCCTTGCGTTTGGACTCCATTTCCACTAAACATCAAGCGGAGGAGGAGCTCGATGGCGCAGTGATTAACGCGCCCGGTCTGCGAGTGCTGAGGTTAAGCAACTTTCGCAAAGACCGGTCATCGGATGGGTGACAAAAAGTTTATCATCTCGAGCTCCTCCGTGCTTCGGAAGGCACGTAAAGCCGTTGGTCCCGGCTGCATTAGCAGTCGTTAACAACCACCAACCCGCACTGGGTCCGCGTGGTGGTTTATGACCCGTTCTCCCTATCCATCCATAGGGAAGGCTCGTGTTCCAGCAGTGGGGACATAAAATGAGCAGCTGATTTGAGATGATGGTATGCTTACTTCGTGTTTCAGAAGGCTGGTTTAGCCATTGGTTGGTTGTTGTCGTAAGATAGCAGTCGTTACAACCCACCGACCCATATTAGGCCAGGGTGGTGGGTTATTTGCCCCTTAATCCATGTGCTATTATTGAAGTGGTGATGATGATGATCAGGTGGAGTGGAGTAATTTGCCGTGCAAACTATAACAACAAAATAATTTATTGTAAGTGGCTTTTAAATTTTTTTCAGTCCTATTCTTTTTTCTCTATAAATCTTTTTTGTGGAACGTTCAATGTTATAAGACGCTTGAGGTCATTGTACGATTATGATATAACACAAGCTTAAAAAAAACACGTGCTTAAACATTTTTTTTTGTACAAAGACATACTGTAACTGGTAGTGGTTAAACCACCGGTCTCAGACCCGGGTTCGATTTCCAGCGGGGGGTAGATATTGTGCTCGCTTTAGATGCTAGCAGGACTTGTTTTAAGTCCGCCTGGCTATCTAAATCTGTTGCCAGAACAATATTATTAGTAGCGTTATTCTTTCGACAGTTGTTTCTCAGACGATAGTTGATTGACCCTTGTAGATAAAATTATAATATAAACTTTCATTTATCATTTCGAGTTCTTGCTTCGAAAGGCACGTAAAGCCGTTGGTCCCGGCTGCATTAGCAGTCGTTAACAACCACCAATCCGGGCCCGCGTGGTGGTTTATAGCCCGTTCTCTTTGTGATGGTTCCATCCATAGGTGAGGCTCGTGTCCCAGCAGTGGGACATAAGATGAGCTGGTGATGATGAAATTTTCAGATCTCTACTACACCTAGGGTAGCCAGGTCACCAAACCTAATAACCGGACAGACCAGCCAATTTGGCCCGACATTTGGGTAAAAGGCCGGACACCCTACATTATTGAGGATTTTGTGTCTCGGTACCTATAAATTGGTAAGAAAAAAAATTGTATGTAAAATCAAGCTTTTTTATTATAACCATAAATTTTGTTAAATTCTAATGAAATATAAATAAAATCGAATGCCAAATCAGTCTAAAGTACTTTATTATTAATCAGAAAAAAAGTAAAAATGTAAAAAGTCGGAAACCGTTTATTTTGGCCGGACACGCAATCAAAAAGCCTAATTATGTCCTGCTTTATCCGGACGCCTGGCAACGCTAACTACATCTCCTATTAATTTCTTTACTTCGGATATTTACTTCAAAGTAGATTATATAAAACACTAATTACTTTCACCATACCCTCATTAAGAAAAAGCTTTAATCAAAAGTTATGTGAACAATCTCATTTAATTAACCATTAAAGAGATCACAATACGTTGCAAAGGGCCGCTTTCGTTCAAAACAAATCGAGCAAAACGCAAAAGAACAAAACGATTAGAATCGAATATATCGAACCACCATTTTGAATCGAGCTTTCGCGAGGTATCACCGTGAAAATTACCATAAATCGGTCGAAGGATGCGCTCATAACTCCGATGATGCCCGAGGCTACCCTCAAGTCATAATCGTACGATGACCTCAAGCGCTATTGTCTCTGGCACACACAAAAAAAAGAAAAAAAAACTTAACAAAAAAATTGAAAGAAAAAGTTTGTATTCCACCAAAAAGGGGCTTTAAAAAGTCCGTATTCAATCATTGTAAGGCTGTCATTGATCATTTTTCAAAAAACTACGAATTCTTGTATTGGCTTTGGGAAGGATACGGGTACGCTTACGACGTTTTTTGTTCTCGACGCTCGCTCGCTGTTGTAAGGCGCGCTCGGAAACGTCAGATACACAGATTAGAATATGATTTTTGGTATAATGGAACTGGTTTAAGTTAGTTACGGAGCCCAAGGCCGTCCCGACAACCAAAAGATTATTAGATTTTACGTTTGATTTGTATGAAATCTGAAAATACAAACGTTATCGAAGAAGTCATCCTTCTGTGGCGTTGTGGTTAGACCACCGGCACCGGTCTCAGTCGAAGAGGCCCCGGGTTCCATTCCCAGTGGAGAGTACAATACTGTATTCGGTATGTATAGTTTTAAACTTGCCTAGTTACTTCTTATCTTATCTAAGACCATCGCGTTACAATTTGCTATGTAAGTAATAGTATAGTGTTTAGAAAGAGGTAAGAAAGCTAGTTCCTCAGTGTCTTAACACCCGTAAACAAGCCATTACTTAGCAATTACTTTGTTCTTAGAAATGACTAAGATCTAATTTCATTTTATATACAAGTAACGTTTAAATTAGATTAGAAGTTTTCTTAGTCAATTAAATAAAAGTATTATTGTTATTATCAAATTCATCAATTTTATATTATTTTAGACATAATACAAACTGTCACACGGAATATCACCTCCATTCTAGCTTGTCACAAGCTTGTCACTATGAATTCTTTGCGAAACTTAACTAGATTGCTTGAGTAAAAATATTGGTGACTATTGATTCCAACTTTTGACGTTTCTAACTTCATCGGTTTGCTAAAGAATATAAAATTTTACTTTTACTCGTTTATAAATACGGGGGTAAGAATTCCGGGTGAAGCGAGCTTCCATCTTTGATCTTATCTTCACTTAATTACCTTCTAGAGAGGAAGACCAAACTCCTTCCCGTTAAAAAAAAATACAGTCGTCAAAACCCACCAACCAGCATTGGGTCACCGTGGTTCGCTATTGTTCGAGTGCATGGGAAAAGCTGAGTCCAGCAGTGGGACGTTTATGAAACCGCATACACGTATAGTATTTCATCATCACCAGCTCATTATATCTCCTCACTGCTGGGACATAAGCCTTCCCTAGGATAGGGAGAACGGGCGATAAAACACTACGCGGGCCCAGTGCGGTGGGGTGGTTGTTAACGACTGCTAATGCATGCAGCTGGGACCAACAGCTTTACGTGCCTTCCGAAGCACGGAAAAGCTCGAGATGATCGTCCTAGCTCCTAGATTCTAGTTATTCACGAGATTTTTGAAAACAAAAATGTAATAATCTCAATTCACCTCAATCACTTTAAAAAGTTATTTTTAACCGAGATCTGTATCATCAGAAAGACATAAACACATGAATAACAATTTACATTAAAATCTATCTGCCTTTATTATAGACCTTAAATTGTTGTAATAAACACAAAGATATCGAACGAAAACGTGGTAAGCAAAAATCAGTCTTAAGTTCTTAAGAGGAAAGCCGTAGGGCACTCCGTTCACAAGCTTGTCTCGAGCGTAGATGTCTAGGCGTGTGTGAGAGAGCACCCAGCCAGGAATCGAACCGAAGACACATGCGTTTTAAATCAGTACGGGCCGATCGCGCAAATAAACGACTCGAATGAACGACGTAATAAAGTATTATAAGTGCCGGCACAGCGACTGCTGTGGAGTAGTGCGTTGTCATAATAGTTAAATAAAAATATCAGCGTTTTTCTTATCCAATTTTGTACAAAAAAAATTTTTTTACAAAATAGCCGGTGAGAGGCTTTTGCCTAGCACTGGGTCGAGAGGGACTGATGATGATGGCGGATTTTGTTTCATTTACTTAGGTTTAGTCTAAATGCTGAGATATTTGCCTTAGGCCAACGTTTTATTTATATTTCTTCGTCTTTTATTTTTGAAGCCTGTAAAACCATATATGACATAATACATAATTAAACAATGTAAGTACTTACTCATAGTTTAGAAACAATAGAATCGACACACTTAGCTTTTCTGTGTAAAAAACAAAACGAAATAAGATATATTATGAGATATAATTTAATTGTATTAAACTTAAAATACACCGAACTGAATTATTATCATGCAGCCTTATTAATACTGCCTCTGTGGCCTCTGTGGTCTAATGGATTAGATCACGGGTCTCAGACTCACAAGTCCCGGGTTTGAATCCCAACAGGAGTACCTACATGTTTGTGTACTCTGTTTTCACTTTTATAGAGTACTAGCTGACCTGGCGGACTAGTAGTCTAGTATAGATCTATACTATTATTATTAACAGGAAACTTTTGTATTTTTGTATGTATGTTTGCAACGAATAAACTCAAAAACTACTGGACCGATTTAAAAATTCTTTCACCATTAGAATGCTACATTAGCGCTGAGTAATATAGGCTAGGCTATATTTTAAAAAATGCGGTACGGAGTCTGCCGGATCAGCTAGTAAATTAATAGATGATGGTTGGAGTCTACCACCAGCCTGGGACCCCATCATACAAAATATTAAATCCCAGCCCCAACACCGTAAGATACTGTAAACTCTTTCTGCGTAAAACGGAACGCACCCGACCAACACCTCAGTCTCCCTGTGACCACGGACCCTGCAAAGGATTCGAAACGTCAGGATAAACATTAAATAATGTGTAAAGTAAAATAAACGCGAGTAGATCCGTAAAAGTTGTTTCATTTAAATATAAATTTTAATATGAAGTAAAAAGGTGAATAAGAACTATGTGAATGTGACTACCCACTTAAGACTCGGCAACACCTCGCTTTGGTGTCGTCACAGGCGTCCATGGTCTACGGTGGCCAATTTCTATTAGGCCAATGTTAGTTCTCAATTTTTGATCTCGGGAAGTTAAAAAAAAATATATTTTGTGGCCGTCTCGTGTCTCTTAATAAAAGTATAGTATCTCCATTCCACTCCAGTTCCCACTCCGAGAATCAAATAAGATATGGAAAAATTAACTACAAGGCGTGCTCTGATTCGAGCCAACGCAGAGTTCCCTATAAGGTAAATTGTAATTATTCGTCTGAATTGTCATTCGTAATTACAGTTTACTTCAGAAATTGAAATACATGCAGCTAAGTAAAAGCACGCGAAGGCAGAGTTTGGCGAGCATTTTATGGTTTTATACACTTTTTTCTGTCTCTCAAAATTTCTTTGAAAATCTTTTCTTTTAAATTACAAGTTAATACGTAAAAATCTTTTTTGCGGAAAAGCGAGTCATGTAAACCCTTCGACGTAACAAAAACGTTTGTAGCATTGTTTGGAAACGACAGAGGTAATATAAAAGTCAGTTCCAAAGCGGTAAGGAAAAGAATGTCCTAACTGAAATTAAACAATTTTTAATTACTATAAAAAAGAAAGTAAATATTTATCTAGACAGAGAATATTTATTTTAATAATAAGCTTACCTAGTCAATACGGGTTCTTACTAAATTGGACTTCTTATTTTTAACAACCAGCCAAATTTTATCTAACTCTCGAACATTTTGATTGGAGAACAAAGTCTCCACGTCGAATAAACATAAACAAAATGCTTGCGTATCCACGCGAAAATCAAAGAAACGAAGAAAGAAATGATTATTTTCAAAAGCCGACCGGCGCGCAAAGCGAACTCATTTATAATAACAGAGGCGAATGAACAAAAAATAATAATAAAGAGAAACAGCCATACCCTTTTCGGATTTTGTTCGAAAACGAACGATCTTGTGATAAATATTGAAATATGGAATGGAGATATGATACTTTTTGTTCGGGCTCCTTCTCGGTTGATTCGTTACCAATGGCGGGCGACACGGAGATGCGACGTCATTAACCCACTTTTTTATTTTTATTACTGATGTGAGTGAGGATCGTGGCGATGGCGCAGCTTGCTTTTAAGTTGCAATCTTGTCACTTTTGCATTGTTTTGTCGATTTATATAAAAAAATAAGATTTGTTTTACATTTAATCGCCTGTGTGGTCTAGTGGTTAAGACCACCGGTTTAGACCCAAAGGTCCCGGGTTCGATTTCCAGCGGGAGGTACGTTTGTGTACTCGGTTTGGTTGGTGGTAGGGCTTGTTTTAGCCACCACCGCCTGGCTAGCTACCACCATCTTATCTAAATATGTCGCCATCAGTGAGAGAAAGGCCAAGACTTAGTGCTTACCCGTAAGATGTGAAACCAAAATTGCAGAGTTACGATGTGATTAGTACTTGATTCAGTAAAATTAAAGGAGAAAGAGCCCTCAGAACTGGAGCGTAAGCGTCGCCGTCGCGTCGGCAACACGCAATACTCTTAAAATTGCAAGTGTTCATGGGCTACGAATAGTTATTTTCATCAGGAGCGCTGGCTGGCCGTATGCTATTGGCTCAGTTACGTATGAATACAATACAAATCCTTTACGTATCTGACAGGGTCCATACTCAGTTAAATTTATAATTATGGTTGTTACTTGAAACTTGCGCCATGTCGCGCGTCGCATCTGTGTGGCGCCTGCGCCGTGATTAGGCCGTCTTTTTTTATTATTTCTGGATCCTAATGGCGTTCTGAACACGGGTTAATGGCTGAATCCTGGAGTGTGCTACCGTTTTATGGCCTATTAATTTCTGGCGCTTCGACTATTGCGCGGTGCCGCGGTGTGAACGGTGCTACACAAGAGTTTTATTGGTTCCCCGGTGGTTGGGGACTTAATTGGTGCTGCTCGCGCCCGTTTGATCGATACGGTCCGATATGGAATCACGCCATAAACACATTTTAGTCAATTGGTGTGGCCATGTCGTGTCCTGTTGTGATTTGACCAAGATTAAATAATTTACAAAGAGGTTTTATTGCTTGTTTATTGTTATAACGAGAAAGCTTCTCGCCTGGTAGTAAGCGATGATAAGGCCGGTAGAAGCGTAATTCACCGGGAATATCTCATTTAATAGGAAAGTGGTTATCTTGTCTCTAATTGTGTTATGATAGTTATGCTTCTAACATTGATGTTATGGTGAATGTCTTACATCGATGGTAGTAGCTACCGATGCGGACTTATCATTAAAAGAAAGGCGATTATTAGACCAGGTTGTACGTAAATGTAAAAAAAAGAAGTTTATAATCAAAAAGTATTTATTCCTCCAATGCCAAGTGGTTTTTGATTAGGTGAGCCGTTCCCCTATCCAACCAACTCGCATCCCACGTCGGAATCATCAACGTGCGCATACGCGTACGTGACGAGGCACAACCGCGCGTCTTATTCAAAATACACTTATTTTAAAATATGAAATCCCAAGAACGAGTTGTGATAGTCTTTTTATTGTTTTTGCTCTTTTTGTATTGAGATCGACCGCGCGATGACTGGAGTGACGCGATGAGCTATGCCCGCTTCGTTATGACTGTTGAGTTCGGCGTTTATTTCTCAAAAAAATTAAAGTTTCCTACTTATGTGGGCAGATACTTTAGAGCGATTAATGATGGCTTTAAAATTGTATTTTAAACCCAGATAGGTATTACTATTGAGAAGCTTATTGGCGTAGTGGTTAAGGAGCCCGGTCTACAATTGTTGACGATAAGCCACTTTCGCATAGCTGGGGTGACCAAAAATGTATTATCTCGAGCTCCTCCGTGATTTGGAAGGCACGTAAAGCCGTTGGTCGCGGCTACATTAGCAGTCGTTAACAACCACCAATCCGCACTTGGCCCGCGTGGTGGTTTATGGCCTTTTCTCCCTATCCATCCATAGGGAAGGCTCGTGCCCCAGCAGTGGGGACATAAAAATGGAGTTGGCTAAATGTAATGAGGGTATTACAACTGATTGGCAGTAAAAGTCACACACCAATCTCGGACTAAGCCCTACGTTATCAATATTGTTTAGGAAAATATGTACTCAAAGTGAAACAAGTTCAATATTTTTCAGGTATACATATTTATTTATAATTACGCGGTCACATGATATAAATTAAATTATGTACAATTAAATAATACAGTTATATAAAAATAATTATTACGGATTATGGTCGGGAATCGCCGTCGATCGTCTAAGAAATATTTGAAGGTGGCGCTTAAATATTCCATTGAGGGTCAACTGTGAAACTGGACCAAAATCCATCGCAACATTGATTAACTCAAGCTTAAACTTTTAGGAAGCTGCAATTAATATCTGTTAGGCCAGGACGATATATAAAATTACGAAACGAAAAGAAAAATAATAACAATGGATAAATTCGACAGTAAATAAATAACAATTCAACGTTAACAGTGACTAGAGAGCGAGGATTCCGTCCAAGCGACTTCTCGTAGGCATTCGATAGGGTGTGTAACACTTAAAGAATACTTAATAAATTAATAAATAATTTAAATATAAAAAAAGAAACTCCTTTACACACTTAGACTCCGAATTGTATAAAAATCGTTATGCTCAATATTCGTAATCATTCATTTTGAGATGGGGGGTACCCCAAGGTATAGTCTTGGGTCCCTAGTTATAAATGTCAGTCCTTGTTTTTTTTTTCGTTTTGTTTATACATCGCTGACGTTAAGGTAGAATGCCGCGAAGGAGTCGCCTTTGGAGCCGACGGCGCGGGCCTGGTACTGGCCGTTGTCGTCGCCGGTGGCCTTGGCGATCTCGAACCTGTATCTAGACGTGCCTTCCATGGTGAACCGGTATCTGGTTGAGGTCTCGTCTACAGGCTTGCCGTCCTTCAACCACTGAAGCTGGAGTGGTGGCTGTAGATGAGAATTTTAACTTATTAGTAAATACACAAAATTACACGATATAAATACGGTAAGTCGTTGGCCTACCGTATTCATAGAAAATAGGTAAATTAGTTTTGGCAACGTAAATCAAAATATATACTAAATTATTATGAGTGTCCATTCATTTCATTGCGAACAAAATTAATAATAATTTTGAAATGGTGTGGTGTACAAGGATCGGGTCCTTGCTATTTATGAAATATTAAGATTGAATGAGGATAATGTAATTATTATTGTAGCATATCATTAAGGCTTCTCAACATGACGACTAAATGTTTAATATAAATAGTCTATAAAGCTTAATTGGAAGCCTGACCCGGACTTTATCATGCCCAGTTACACATATTTTATATTCAACGCAAACATTTGAAAGTGATAGTAACAAAAAAGATAATTGTATACCTTATCCAGTTCAGCTGTGAAGATTGCCGACTCTGTGGAGGCGACTGTCGCAGACGCGGGGAAGTCCTTGTACTGTGGCGCAGCGGGGGTTTCCCCCGGCACGAGCACCACGAGCGAGCAGGACGAGAAAGATTCCCCAGCGTCGTTGAACGCCTCGCACGTGTACACTCCTGGGAATGGAGGGTATTGGTGAGTGCTCAAAGTTTCTATATACTTTAAGTAATAATTGTTTAATAAATTACATTTCTTTTTTAATTTTAACCGCCTTTGTGTTCTAGTGGTTAAGACCACCGGTTTAGACCCAGAGGTCCCGCGTTCGATTCCCAGTGGGGGCTACATGTTTGTGTACTCGATTTGGTTGGTGGTAGGGCTTGTTTGTCCGCCTGGCTAGCTACCACCATCTTATCTAAATATGTCGCCATAACACCAATGTTTATAGCATTGTTGTGTTCCGGCAGCTAGAGATAAGATAGCCAGTGCCTCACTAGTTGAGGATCCCGGTTGAAGTGCGCTTCCATCATTTGCCTTATCATTACTTAACATCAGGTGAGATCAAGGCTCTGCGCTTACCCATAAGATATTAAAAAAAACATTGTAAAATCAATTAGGTCTGTAGCAATGCTATTTATAGTTAGTCGTAAACGATCTAAAATTTAAAGAAGCACAAAATAACTAGGTTACAATATACCACAACGGGGTAGAGGGGCGCTTGCCTACGTGTCACGGGTTGGTAAGAGATGCTACGCGTTTTGTAACTACTGTCAAACGGGTTTGCTTTTGGATCGAGTATGGCATTGACACGCTGCTATTGTAATCGATTACAATCGTTTCTCAGTGATATGATTCTGATATTTTCTAACTAAAACCTTTTCTCTTACCTCTGGATCTGAGACCTTAAATTGCTAAAAGTTCAAAGCTCAATTTAAAGAGCCCCCCCCCCCCCCCCAACCCCTTTTTTTTTCGCGATAGATCGTAGGTTCATTTCCTGCCTAGCGCAGAAGCATTCTTCAAGTGTTTAATCATTAACGTACCGGCGTCCTCCGGGAATATCTCAGCGATGTTCAGCTTGTGTATGTTGGCCTCGCTTGAGTACTGGAAGTCTTTGGAGGGCTTGATCTCCTTGTTATTGTGTAGCCATACTACGTCGAATCTGTCAGCACCCACGATCCTGGAATAGGGAGACGTGTTATAACATGTTTAAGATCGGAATCCGGTGGGAAGATGTTGTTTGAACATGCTCAAGAGTAAAATGGCCGCCGCATTAGCCGACATTTTGTGAACAAAGTTTTAGTGAAACGGAACGCACCTGTAATGCATTCGAAAATAATTAATGACTTTATTTCGATTGCACCGGCTGTGGTCACGGAGTAGACTGTCAATTAGGGTATAAAAAGATATGCTGAGTTTGATACTAGTTTGCGTAAACCCCCTTTAAATTGCATTGTCACTACATAGTATAAAACAAAGTCGCTTCCCGCTGTCTGTCTGGCCCTATGTATGTATGCTTAGATCTTTAAAACTACGCAACGGATTTTGATACGGTTTTCTTTAATAGATAGAGTGATTCAAGAGGAAGGTTTATATGTATAATACATGCATAGAATTGGACCCGGTACTCAAGCGGAGGAAGTCGCGAGCGTGCTGCTAGTTTATAATATTACACAAAAGTTTTGAAGTAATATGATAGTAGGTATTTTTTAAAGAGTTTACTGTAGGTCGCCTCCTACAAAATTCCAGTAACGCTGTAAAGGCGTAACCGTACTTTTTTGGGGGGCGAGAACCTAAAAGTTTCTTAGGCCGCGGTGATCGAACATCCTCAGAGGGTTTCCCCTAGATTCTCCGAGGCTTTCAGATCGGATTCAAGAGCGGAACAACCTCTAAAGGTTAAGATTTCGGCTGGTATTCACCAAGTCATGGGGTATGGTAGCTGTTCTACCAATCATCTGTCGTAAATACAGACACAAAATCTTTATCATCATTTTCAGCCCGTATCTACCCACAGCTGGGCATAAGCCTCCTCCATGTTACGCCGATCCCATTTGTTTTGAGCTGATTGCATACAGGTTCTGAGGAGCTCGATGGCGCAGTGGTTTACGCGCCCGGTCTGCGAGTGCTGAGGTTAAGCAACTTTGGCAAAGGCCGGTCATCGGATGGGTGACCAAAAATTTATCATCTCGAGCTCCTCCGTGTTTCGGAAGGCACGTTAAGCCGTTGGTCCCGGCTGCATTAGCAGTTGTTAACAACCACCAATCCGCACTGGGCCCGCTTGGTGGTTTATGGCCCGTTCTCCCTATCCATCCATAGGGAAGGCTCGTGCCCCAGCAGTGGGGACATAAATGAGCTGATGATGATGATGATGATGCATACAGGTTTTTCCAGCGAATAAATTTTAATTATTTGGTACACAAAATAATTTTAGTTATTTGGTGTCTAGATTCCTTGGCAAGGCATATCAAAGGTTAAGGCTTACCTGCAAGCCAGCGTGACTGCGTCGCCGTCGGTGACGACTTGCGACTTGGCGTGGTCGACGATCCTAGGAGGTTTGTCGGCTTTCACCGTGCCGGCCGCCGCGCCGCCGTCCATAGCTAAAACAACCAATACAGTTGTCATTTAAAATTAAAAAAAATACAAAGTTAAAAAATATAGGTATTCATACATTTTTAATGTTTTATTAGGTTTAGGCTGCACTAATTTGAGCTCTAATGAATGCTACTATGCCGTTAGTTCGTAAGGCTACCGGACTTTTATGTATCACAGGGTATAGGTACCGTATCAGATCTACCGGTCGACTCTGAACCTTCATCTCATCTGGTTATAGCGCATTTTATACGGACCAATAAAGCCCGATTTTAACATTTGGATTATGGAAAAATTTACAAAATCAGGCTACTAACACCCAATTGTGAACATTTCAAAATAAGTAGAATTGAACACAGAGGTGTTTACACGATCGGCAAAACGGCAAAAAAGTTGCTGGACACTTTAGTACAGTGTCGTAATAATATCACTAGAAGTTGACAAGCGCTTACGCCTGTTCGATTTATTACTTGCTTTGACACAAAGTTCTAAAGCGTTAATTGACTTTTGTTGCAGCTTGTACTAAGTATGTTACGACTACCCTTTTTATATTATTTTATTATTTATTTACTCTTTGTATGTTTTGATAAAAGACATGGTACTTACGCTTCACGGAGACCTTGCACTTGGTCTCGACCTCGCCCTGGCTGTTAATGGCCTTTAGAGAGTATTCCGCCTCGTCTTCGGGGAACACCTCGCTGATGGCCAGCGACGCTACGCCATTCTTGTATTTGAGATCCACAACCTGAACAAATTGAGAAAAAACAACGTTTAGTTTGGTTTTATTAAAATATTATTATTAACCTTTAATATGCGCGAGCGCCGATCAGCGCCGCCAAATAATTAAAATTCTATTGTGTCTGTGTTCATGGCAGATGACGGATGAATGCACTGTTAACCTATTAATAGTAGTCTTATTAACCTATCCAGAAAAGTTAATACGCTTGTCCTTAGATATTAGGCCCTTTACAAATAAACAAAGAATAAGGTCCGAATAGTTATTCCGTGTTTTGTTCCTGTCATGTAAACGTCATTTCAAATTAGAGTAAAAGAGACAAACACGGAATAACTATTCGGATCTTATTCTTTGTTTATTTGTAAGGCACTAGATCTTTTTTCAATATTAGATCACGTTAGCAAATAGTCTATGAGGATCGAACCATATTTTTTCACATTTAACGGAATATTAACTTTAGTTACGAATCAAACGGTTGAAGTGCCTTCCTAAGCACGATCCTTGAATTTTAACACTATCAAAATTACAATTTAAACCTGAATTGGTCATTCATCCAAAAACACGTTCCGAGAATGCAAAAAAGGATGAAGTTTTCAATTCGTCTTTTACATTCTTTTATGTAGGTATGTTTGGGCATATCTCCGCTATCTGTGCACCGTTTTTGATGTTTTTTTTACATGCCATCATCATTCTCACCTCTGACAGCTCCGGTCACCTAAGAAAATAGGGAGTGTCCATGGCGCGACTCTTTTGAGACACTAGTCACTACCGGATGAAGAATGCGCTTCGACTCTCATGTAACCTATTTGGGTAGGAGGTGCCAGTATAAAATTGCAAGCGGTGTATAGAAGGGTTGTCATATAATCCTCACGAGTGCAAAAACTTCCCATCTTCAGAAGGCAGGCAGCGACTTTCTGTACACTATCTTACAGCCCTCACCTCTGAGCATTGCAGCGGTTTACCATCCTTGGAAGACAGGCAGCGAGCGTACTATTCCTAGCTTCCTTTATACTGTCCTATAACCCTGGACCCTAAGAAGTGGAAACTGCGAGTTGTGCTCTTCGTACAATGAGAAAAGAGTGCGGTTGACAGCTCCGGTCACCTAGGACTGCCTACAGAATGACTCTCTTGAGACACTAGTCTTAACTACCGGTTGAAGAATGCGCTTCGACGGGTTCCGGTCTCACTTCTGGCGTCTATCATATAACCTAATTGGGTAGAAAGATGGTGCCACTATAAACTCACAAGCAGTGTAGAGTAGAGTTGTCCTATAATCCTTACGAGTGCAACAGCTTGCCATCCTTGGAAGGCAGGCAGCGAGCGTATATTAGTAGATAGTTACCTCTGTTTAAATTGTAAAAGCGCCATTTACACAGGCTTTGTTAAACTCATTCGAAAGCTATCCATCTCATCAATGCAAGCATGTAATTTCTAATTAGTACCATTAAAGCGCTGTAGATGTCGCTTACGTCTATATAAAAGGCCGATGCTGGCTTACTCGAGCCTTTTTTCCTTCGACCGACCACCACTGTACGCATCTCCCTACTGGACAATACACTCAGTGACACCGACCTGGCTGTTTCATTTTCAACAATCTCTCGCGTAACCTTGATTGGTAGAGGGTGCTAATATAAACTTTGAAGCAGTGTGTACAGTGTCTCCCCGTCCTTGGAAGGCAGGCAACGAGTTTGCTGTCACTACCCTGTAACCCTCACCTCCGAGGACTGCAGCGGCTTGCCGTCCTTGTACCACTGCACCCTGGGGTCGGGGTCGCCGCGCACGGAGCACGCCAGCAGCAGGGGCGCGCCGTCCTTCGCACACAGCACGTCGGGTAACGCGCGCGCGAACGACGGACCGCACATGGTCGCGTCCGATGCGGGCACTGGACACAAGAGCGTACAATTCAATCAGGAGGAGTATTCGGCTTGCCCGGCGGCTTATCTTGAGTAGGAAACAGGATGTATTTAGTTTTTTATTTGGTACAAAAACAAAATTATACAACGTGTAACAGAAAGGTGTGGTCAAAATGAAAACATCCACAGCGTATCCGATCTAGATCATATATGCAGAGTTACTGAGACATAATTTGTTATCTCCCCCGATCCGAACCCTTCGGAGAATCTAGCAGGGCACGGGGACGCGCACTAGTGCGCGATGCCGTTCCCTCTAGAAAACCTCCGAAGGTGATTCGTTTCACACGGCTTGAGGGACCCTTTACGTTCCTCGCCGCCCCCAAAAAGCCCGGTGAAGCTGAAAATGCCGTCTAAGGCAATAGGCAAACTCTATCAAAAAAAAAAAATTGTTATGTGAATTTCAATAAAATATTGATATTGTAACGTCACATCAAAATAAACAAATCTCAGCCCCTAGTGGTTTAGTAACCTCTGTGTACTAACATTTATGATCTTTGCTGCTTGCTTATACGCGTCTGACGCGCATAACTTCACTAATATAAATATTTCAATTACCAAACTCAACAACAGTTAGGTTACATCCTGTCCATTTTAATGACAGTTAGTTGACAAAATAAAAACAAAACCCAAATAGAGGTAGAGATACACGTCAGTTATAAAAGACTCCAGTTTTCTGTGGCTCAAAAACTAGAATAGAAACTTGATACTCCTTTTTCGGCTTCTGCAATTCCGATCATAGTCAACCAAAAAGACAAAAACAATTCTTGTTATAAAATGTTCAAATAATTTTTAACGCAAATTTTGTTGCGAACATGATGGTATGTCAGAAGGGTGCAGGTTCAAATCCTGCTCGTGGATTTTTTTTCAACATTTGCGTTTTTGTAATTCTTGTTATATTAGAATCAGGTTACAATAAATATTACTTATTATATGTGACCAGACAGCTCTTCCCGGTTTATCCGAAGTCAAAAAAAATGACTATGAAATTTTATACTCACAAACTAGCTCCTTAGTGGTACTTCTGGACCTGGACGAGGCGTCCGAGTCGAGCTTAGCTCCGTACTTCTTCTTGCTGGCCTCAACTGAGGTCTGCGGCGAGTACTTCGGCCGGGGCGCGGCGTGCGTCTTGGTGGGCGGATCGATCGTCACCTATACATATACAAGCAAGTTTTGAGTAAGTTCTAAGAGCCGAGTTTTTTTCTTCATTTGATTACGGCAACGAGAATTTGTAAATATTTTTTTTTGTTTGTTTGTCCTTTCTTCACATTAGAAGTATCAAAGCGGGACAACGTTTCTACTTGATTTTACTCACAAAGATTTTTGAGAGATGTTCCTGTTAGTAATAAAGACATTATTGACGAATTTTCATGCGATCAAAGTCGCGCATGGAAGCTAATACAATTATTTTATGATGATGCATATTAAATAATTTTCTGGTTTCATAAAAAAAATTGTTTTTACTCTTAGCCAGGCCGAGCAGGTCATAATTTTTATTGCTTTTCAATTTTATCGAGAGTGAACCTTGTTCAGGTTCAACTTGATGTGGTCGCTATTTGATCACGAATATGGGTTAAATAAAATATATGGCGTTAAATAAAAGTATTATCTATATATCTACATACATTTATATAGGTGAGGTTTACCTTCGTCTTGGTGATGATCGGCGGTGGCGCTGGCTTCAGCGGTTTCTCTATGTAGCGGCGGTCACCAGAGTGCAGGAAGTTATGCGCGAGCGCAGCCTGCTCGGGTGATACCACTTCGCCTGTAGACAATAGGAACAGGTCAGTCAATCAGTGAAATGACGTTTACATGACAGGAACAAATGACGGAATAACTATTTCGAGCTAATTCTTTGTTTATTTCTAAGACCCTTAAAGATCCATGTAGTTATTTCATCGACTGTCAAAGTAATAAACGCACAGCCCCAAACTACTAGGATTAGAAACTTGAAATTTTGCATCATTCTTCCTTTTATAGTGTAGGTGAGCACTAAAAAAGGATTTTTGGACATTCGCCTTTTAAGGGGGTAAAAAAGGGGGTAAGTTTGTATGAAACTCCGTAAATTTTGAAGGTAAATTGATAAAAAATGGTATTTAACTATTTTTGTATGAAACTCCGTAAATTTTAAAGGTAAATTGATAAAAAATGGTATTTAGCTATTTGGTTAGAAATTAAGAATGACGTGTTTCAAGATTTTTGAAAATTCAACCTCTAAGGGGGTGAAAAAGAGTGGCACTGTTAGTATGGTCTATTTTTTTGATGTTATTTTTACTATATTTTATCCTCCTACCCCGACGAATAGTACGTTATATGGCAGAACAACGTTTGAGGGGTCAGCTAGTTTACTATAAGAGGCCTTAGCCATAGGTCGACTGTACCCAAGCCTGATGAAGCTCAAAATGCCCAGAGGCAATCAGCATACTCGTGAAAAAAATAAAAAGGACTGTACCTTCAACGATGACGACGCATGCGGTCTCGTCGCTGCCGTGCACGTTGGTGGCGACGCAGGTGTATTTGCCGCTGTCCTCGGGCCGGCAGTCCACGATCTCCATGGTCACCACGCCGTCGGAATGGCTCATCGCGTAGTCGAACTTGGACAGCTCTTTCCTGTCCTTGTACCTGGTGATGAGATGAGATGAGATAGATACTTAGTAGATGTTCAAGTTTGTCAAACATTTATAGAATAGAAAAACAGTAAAGTGTGACACTAAAAGGTATCCGCTTTGCATGTTGTCAACACCTTTGTCATCAAGGCCAGCGCAGATAAGGAACGGCGACCTCGGCGTGAACGTGTAGGTAGACGCCTGTCAGGCAGGAAGGATAGCGTGGAAGTAGAAGAATGAGGTGGAGCTCAGTCACTGAGTTCACAGCTGAAAGGTGAAGGTATGCACCATTTCGCTGGACTCCTGTTAGGTTGGTTAAAGGGAAAGGTGAGTAGATAGCGTGGACCGGCCGTTGAATCAACAGTAGAAGCGATTCGTTGAATTAACAGCTGGAACGCGTCACTAAATCTACAGCTGGAGCGTATCGTTTTGGAGGGATAAAGTTGGGATAGTGGGCGTGGACTCAGCACTTGACGGTGGACGTGGGTCAGCCTCTGAATATGCAGCTGGAACATGTCGTTGGTCACTATGAAGGGGCCGGAAGAATAGAAAGAAAGGAGACGTATGCCGGCAGCTGTATTTCCAGCTGACATGTGAAGGTTAGCGCCATCTTGCTAGACACCTGACAGTCGGGTCAGAGGAAAGGTGTAAAAGGCATGGGCCAGCCGCTGTATCTAAAGCTGTACCGCGTCGCTGAACCTACAAGTGGAATTAACTAAATTTACAGCTGGAACGTATGGCTAAATCTACAGCTGAAACGTATCACAATTTCTACAATAGACAAGGCACTGTATGTGTAGTTGAAACGTGTCGCTGATCAATGTGAAAAGGCCAGAAGAATAGAAGGAAATAGTGGTGTATTCCGGCTGCTGTATCTACATCTGGAATGTCAAGGTTAGCGCCATCTCGCGCCATCACGTTAGACTCCTGTCTGGTGGTAGGGCTAGAGTATATAATAGACGCGGACTCACCACTTGACAGTGGGCGTGGGCCTTCCGCTGAGGCAGCAGAGCAGCTTGCAGGTGTCGCGCGCCTGCATGACGCGCGGCCGCAGCTGGAACGTGAAGGCGGGCGCCGTCTCGCTGGACTCCTGCCAGAAGGTGTATGGTAGGGCTTCGCGGCGGCGCGGAGCCTCGGGTAAGTGCTGGCGTTGGACCTTCGGTACAGCTGAGGGGGGGAGAGAAACGGGCATTAGTATGTAGTAGATAATAGTAGGTATATGCTATTTTCTTTGTCTATCAGATCGTGTTGTTATAAATGAATATGAATTTAAAGTAAATGTAAATAAATAAAAGTGAATGATGAAATAAAATAATATTCGTAAAAATATCATTAGCCCATCGGGAAATGAAAATAATATATATAAACTACATAAGATTCGAATATAAGTAGTAGTATTTAAATATTAAAATTTGTATTGTCTGTTAAATAAAACGTTGATTGAATTTATTATAACCTTCAATATTTCTCTAGACTTGTTACCTTCAACCCTAGCTACAGGAACATTCAGGAACAGAATATATAAGTTCAGCATGTAAAATGTCAAAGATTTTTTTTGAAAATATTTGAATTAAAAAGCATCCAATCAAGCACACATCATTTAAACATTTTGATACACTTTCGTTTTTAACTGACTTTTGAATACATCTAACAAGCCTTTAAAATCGCCACTGCAATAATTTTATACACAAACTTTCGACTTTAAAACTAGTAAAAATAGTCAAACAAGTGGTCTGACAAACATATGTATCACAGACAGTCTGTTGACTAGTTTACAATCAAACTAACAATATAAATCCAATGCGAGACACTAATTAAAATTACACCTTCAACTAACCAAAATAGAACAGAAAATATCTTGACCCAATTTCATAGTATGAGAACTAATAGTTACATGCGAACGTTTGCCAACCAGAACGTTTGATGTGACAACATTATAATCATTATCGTGATCTTTATTTATTAATGCAGTTGTAATATAACTGAGTGGCAATTTTAATAGGCAGATGAGTTATGTGACATTTTAATTTAATCTTTAGGTGATTAAATTAAGGTAGAATATGATTAACTAGTTTTCAGGCGCTGATTTACGTTGACGGCATTATTAAGGGCGGCATGAACTGGTATTTTGAATCTAGATTAAGAACTAATTATGTTTAAAACTATTGTATTTCTGTCAGAGTCTTATGAGTACTGGATGATGAATGCGCTTAGGCGGGTTCTTCTGGCGTTCAAGGTCTGATGGTCTGAAGATCTGACGCAGACGGTCCTCTGTGCAAGTTTTACTTGCGCAGGATCATCTGGCACCTTCCGTTATAACCTAACAGTTAGGCAGAGAGCGTGAGTACAAAAAATAAATACTTAATGGTTTTTTGTTTTGATTATAAGTAAAAGTCAAATGTTAATGACTCAATGATGAACAAATAGAATGATCAAACTATGTTCTAACATGACTGACAATGTAATTTTGTACTGATATTCTGAACAATATTACAAATCGTGCTATTTGTTTTATCCATATGAAGCAATGAATTAATACATTTAAAAAAGTGTTTTTTAAACATTCTAAGGTGTCGAAAATCGAAAATCTATGGACTATTTTCTCGCCCAAGAAACGTACAATAGATGTAGATCGCGTGTCAATAAAAGAGATACATATATTAATAGTTGATCGCTGACTTTTAACACTGTCAGCAAGAACTCTCTCACTTGTTATGTCGCAGCGACAACTATCAAAGATATAACTCGCTGAACGATGCTCGCTAGCTGTCAGTTCTTGCAATTTGCCTAAGAATGTATAGATAAGTCACCCCGAGCGAGTGGTGCTATCGGAACTACACACTCGCTTTAAACTGTTCGCCAAATCGTTTCTAGTTTCTAGCTTCACTTGCTTCTCGTTAAAAGATGTTATTAAGGCGAAGGGTAAGGAACACTAGCGCCGCTAATGGATTTAATTTGATAACTGCTAAACTGGATTTTTTTTTCAAACATTGCGGACCTTCCGACACTAGGCAAACATTTAATATTTAATAATTGTGCACTACTTTTAGGTTTGTTTTTGTATTTATTAGCTAACACCAAAAGTGGCCATTGTTTGTGAATAAATGCGATAGCCCGTTTTGTGAATAAACCACGCAACAAAAAGTAGTGCACAATTATTAAATAAATACTATGGATGCTTTCCTGTTATCGGACGGTACGCGATGTTTAAAAAAAGATCCGGTCCGTTAGTACTTGTCAAATTATCAATTGGTAGCGCTAGTGTGCCTTACCCTTCGCCTTAAGCAGTTAAGTAAAGGTTTTAGTTATGATTATGTGATTCTTAGACGAACTTGACTTTTTATGTTCAAATAATTTTTTTATCGCAAATTTTGTTGCGAACAAATTACAAAAACACAAATGTTGAAAAAAATTCCACGAGCAGGATTTGAACCTGCACCCTTCTGACATACCGGGTCAGGTGCTCTTCCAATTGAGCTATCGTGCGTATCGTATATAGGGTGCAGGTTCAAATCCTGCTCGTGGAAATTTTTTCAACATTTGTGTTTTTGACTTTTTATATTTAAAAATAGGTATGAAACGTGACTCACGTTGCACATTGAGGAACACGACCTCCTCCCTGAACCCGTAGTGGTTCTCCGCGCGGATGATGTACTCGCCGCGGTCCTCCAACCTCGCCCGGTTTATTATGAAGTAGTAGTCATCGCCGGCGTATCTGTATGGAACATTCATTCATTCATTATTCTATACAATTAATAAAGAGTTTGTGACTTTGCTTGTTTGTTTGTTTGCGGAGACTAATCTCTGGAACTATTAGTGCAATTCCAAAAAATATTTTACTGATAGAATGCAACATTTCTTGCAGGTGACATAGGATATATTATATTTTGACAAAAAAAGTTTTGTTTTAAAAGTTATATTGAGCATGGTCACTTTTTATTAAAATAAATAATGCAAATATTTAGACAAAACATCTAATTATATCAAAGAAATAAGGCCCTATCATTCAAAAAAAAAAAAATTCAGGCTAGTTTTTTTTTTTACTTTTCCTGACACAAAAATTGTAATATTTTTAAGAGCGGCCTCTCTGTCGGTTTTTTTTTATGAAACTACGGGCACGTGTAAGCGGTGAAGGCATTGCGGCCTCTCTGTTTCGGCTCCTTTGAATTGAAACTACCGAAAGTACTTTATTTTTCTTTTTAATCGAAATGTCTTTTGGCGTTTTTCTTGAAAACTAGCGTATAAAAATTTAAGGTTTTTTCATAAAATAATTTATATATGTTGTTGAATTTATCTTCAAAATATTTGCAGTTGATAAAATGTGACCTTATATATGTATGTTATACACATACGCGAATGGTAGGAAAAAATGTAGAGAGAGAGGGATCATTTTCTCTAGTGACATTTTTTGAAAGACTATTGTTTAATTACTAATTATTTTCTTGCCTTTTTGTAAAAGGCATTATCGATAGTAACGACATTGGTTTGGAGCTTTTATTAGTTGTATTAGTTTTCGTCTAGGATTTTTATATAAACCTATATAATATGTCGCGTACACGTTCACACATACAGCATACATAGTTTGCCAATTTTTGTGTACTGATTGTTTTACTTTATTTTGTGTTTATTTGAAAGAAACAGTGTCATTCTGTATGTTCGATGGTAAGAATAAATACTATTTATAATTTCATATATAATATTGTAAAAAAATGGCAGAAAGGAAATTCCCGTGCTGAGATTCTTGCCCGTCCTTCTCAGTGCGAGGTCCCCCGCTCCAAAGACTTACAAACATAAGTGTCATTCAAAAGAACAATTTTTTATACCGTAAACTGAATAAATCATTTTGAATTCATAACTAACCTCTTCATGAACTTGACAGACTGCCTTAGCTCGTGGTTGTTCTTCGACCACGTGACCGTTGGAGCTGCGCACGCGATGATGCGGCAGTAAAGCTTCACCGACTGGCCCTCGTAGCAGAACGCCGACTGCGGCTTGATCACAAAGCGTGGGGCCGCCTGCCGACGGTCTGGTGGAGAAAGGAACACGTACATTTAGTAATCTATACTAATATTATAAAGAGGAAATCTTTGTATTTTTGTATGTATGTATGTTTGCAAAGAATAAACTCAAAAACTACTGGACCGATTTAAAAAATTCTTCCACCATTAGAATGCTACATTAGCGGTGAGTAACATAGGCTATATTTAAGAAAAGAAAATGCGGTACGAAGTCCGCCATGTCAGCTAGTAAAAAGTAAAAATAAAGTAGCATGAGTCCCCTTTAAGCTTGTACAAAACCAGTAACCGATCATTAAATATTTAATTGAATTAATATGAGCTGCTAAAGAAATGATATTGCAGTTGTGAACACAACAACACTGCTACAATACTTCTTTAAGAGCTCATGGTAGGCTTACCATGGTGGCTACCTTAGATCTAATTCACAGGCAGCGCAAATTTTTAACAACTTCTATCTTATCTAGGTAAGAGAGCTAAATCATTTCGCCCTGCCAGTGTCTACATACGAAGCAGAGACCGTCTAATGGTATTAACACTTTAACAGCCGACTATTTTAAAGCGCGCCTTTCCTGGTACTTTACTTTGTATGGGGAATTTAACGTGTTTATTTGAAAAATAATAATTAAAAAACCAGACATTGGTGATTTTTTAGACATAATTAGAGATATAATAATTTAAAAACTATAAGATATCAACTAAACGCCACCACTCGTATTCATGATTATTGCCCAACTTTAAATGATATTGTAGAAAAAACTATAGTGTGTTATGAATTTATGGGTCGGACTAATTGTAAACACGTTCCCTTTGATACTAAATATATATTTTGTTTGTGTAATACGATAGTTTTTTCATCATATCGCACTACCAATAAAATACTGTTGTAACTTAAAATATACTGATATTTGAGATTAAACTGTACTGTTATTAGATTACGGTAAAACCTCAAATAACAATATATTTTAAGTTACAACAGTATTGCAGTGGCAGTGCGATATATCAACTTAACCGTGACTACACTTTTGGCTTTTTTGGTCGGCGCACCGTTAATGTGACGTCGAAGTCACTAACGGCGGGTTTACACAAAATTGGTGTTTTATGCTCTGTCTACCCTTTTTCTGGGAAGACGTAAGTGTATGTGTGTATGTATACGTTTCCCAAATATAAACATAAATGTACACTTACCGAATTGTCCATCGTAGATCTTCCATTTCTCTATGAGCAACTTGCGCAATGAGCTGTACTCGCTCAGCCTGCCGATGGGCAGCGCAAACGAAGCCCAGTTCTGTGGGGAAGGAGGCAAAGCATTTAAAAAATCACTTAATCTATACTAATATTATAAAGACGAAAATGTATGTATGTATGTATGTTTGCAACGAATAAACTCAAAAACTACTGGACCGATTTCAAAAATTCTTTCACCATTAGAATACTACATTAGCGCTGAGTAACATAGGCTATATTAAAAAAATATATTGAATACAAAAAACGACAATTAAATTTTCCAATACAAAATGATTTGTTTGTTTTGTTGTCATGGAAACCATTGATATATATTTAACTCAATGATGGAAACTGTTGAAGCGGTACAAAGTCCGCCGGGTCAGCTATATATTATAAAGGACAATTTATAAAACAGAAATTTCATGGAAACAGCAAGTTATGACGTCACTTGTTATGCTTCATTACAGAGTACAATGAAAAGCTCAATGGCGCAGTGCAAACGCGCTTGGTCTGCGATTGCCGATGTTAAGCAACTTTCGCAAAGTCCATCAGTCATCAGATGGGTGACCAGAAATGTTTACCACGTCCTTCATCATTTGAAAGGCACGTGAATGAAGTTGTTGGTCCCGGCTGCATTAGCAGTCGTTAACAACCACCGCACCGCGCTAGGTCTGCGTGGTGGTATATGACCCGTTTTTTTTTATAATTTATTCATGACTATGGATACTAACTAGTCCGTTGGATACTAGTCCTTCACTAGAAAACTTAATTTATAAACAATATTTCTTTCCTGTGTGATGATGATGAATGATAATAGAAATGAGAAGTGAGAAATGATAACCCCCCAACCCCTCGGGTATCTCAGTAAAGATGTAGGGCTTTACTAAGTCCCCGGGCGGACTTCTTGAGAGAATTCGAAAAGTGACGTTGCACTGTTTTGTTTCATTTGCCAACACTCGTGCACACTCACGAACACTTAACGGTTAATGATCCACCATTATTTCACATTAATATTCGACATAACACAAATTTTAGAAAATAAAACAAAACCGTAGACATGACTCTTCACTTTCCCGCCAAGAAGTCCTTTATGACCCGTTCTCCCTGTGGTTTTCCGTAGGGAAGTCTCGTGCCACAAAAGTGGGGACATAACATGTGCGGTAATGGTACGGTAGTGGGCAATGTATGTATACTTACGTCGTATCTGGCCCGTAGCCTATCTCGCATGGCCTGGTAGCGGCGAGCCTCGATGGTGGCTGTTCTTCCTGCAGCAGCATCGCCTGCTAACCACTTGTGTACAAGACACTCGTGGGCGGTCATACGCTTCCTGGAATAGACCACGATATTTAGCAACCTAACATTTTAGAATAAGAATTTAAGAACAAATACACATTTAAATAAAACAACAAATAAGACTAGTGAGTCTCCCTAGTAGTATCTCTGAGACCACTGATCCTGCAAAAGGTTCGAAACGTCAGGCTAAAATAATATGAATAAATGCGTAAAATAAACGCGAGTAGATTCGTAAAAGTTGTGTCATTTAAATGTGTTTAAATTTTTTTTTATGTGTTCACGTAAACTTTAGAAAACAATACAAATACACATATTAAAACATGCTAACACTGAAATCACAAAACGACCTCGTCTTTCGGTAAAATTTTATTAGAAAAATATTTTTTTTCTAATTCGTCTTAGTTAAAAGCTGGGACGGCGCTAGTTTTCAGAAGAAACGGATTGAGGGTTAAATAGCGGTTTAAAATTAAAAGGGGCTATTATGTTTTAACCGGCAATACAATTTGTATTTTTCATTTGACTTAAGAGTAAGTTAAGACTTACTCCAACTGCATAGGATTCAATATTTGGTGGCATAATGTCATATTAAGCTTTCGGCGGGCAAGTGATATTCAGTGTGGAGAAGTTCATCCTCTCCGCTCCACTCATATCCACCTCAAAGCTAAATCACCCTTACTCATAGCTCTTAACCAGAAACGTTCGTTTGCCAAATTAAGCCCTATCTGTATAAAAATAAGATTGTTACTCCTTCTTACTCCTTGCTCTTAAGCAACCGTCGTTCATTTGCCAAATTAAGCGGTATCTGTATCAAAATAAGATTGCAAATGGCACTTACTCCTTGCTCTTGACCAGCAGACGCCTGATGAAGTCCTTGGCGTCGTCAGACACGTGCTGGAAGGCTTCTTCGTCGAACTCCCAGTCGCAGGCTTTCACGTTCTTCAACGTTTCGATGTCGTTATTGCCCGCGAACGGAGAGAGACCGGACAGGCTGTGAGTGAAAAGATTGGTTAGAAAAATATGTTTACTAATATAAAGTAAAAACGTTTTAATTCAAATTTATTTAAGAACGTTTTAATAAAGTATTTACATCATCAAAAGGCCCTTAAAAAGAAGAGTTCTTCCAGTTCCTTCAGTTCTCTTTTACAATATAGAACACAAGTTCTGTTAGTCATTACAATAATTTTTCGCGCACTATCGTGTATGGAAAGCTACCTTTATATATATAAATCGTCTGTGCGTGTGTATGAAATTGAACTCCTTCTAAACGGCTGGACCGATTTGGATGAAATTTTTTGAGTGTGTTCAAGTGGATTCGAGAATGGTTTAGATTTGCAACTGGACCCGGTAGGTGGCGCTGCTATAGGGGTCCATCATGGGATACGGGTGTTCTTAAGCAGACGAATGATTTGTTTGTTTCGCTGTCATGGAAACTGTCAAAGCGGTACAAAGTCCACCGGTCAGCTAGTACCCCTATATTTTTGTCATAAACAAAATCTTCGACTTCACAATAACCTTTGTTCATAAGAAATTTTTGACATTATGAAAAATGTTGAAGTTTGTTTTAAAAAGTTAAACATTCATCCGATCGCACTCGAATGAGGTGGGCCGCTGAGTTAACTCTTACGATCATAACGCTTAGGAGTATCTAGTAGGAGATGAGGATGTTCGAGCACTACGGCTATTGTGGCAATTGTAACTTGGTTTAATTAAAAGATGGAGAAAAAAATGAAGCTCCTGATTTTCTTGCCAGTTCTTATCGGTCGAAGGCTCTCTGTAACCTAAAATGCTAGCCGCACGAAGCCACTTTTTAATCAGTTGCGCGTATATACTCACAGCACATAAGACAGCACTCCCACCGCCCACATGTCGGTATAGAAACCGACGGGCTCACGCTCCACGATCTCGGGCGCAGCGAACTCCGCCGTACCCGTGGAGATCTTCACTACCTCGTTGGGGTCCAGCTTGGTGGCCAGCCCGAAGTCGATGATCTGGACAGGAGAGGCAAATTATCAATCACAAGGTCTTTTTGGTACAAGCTCTGTACAAGGTCAGTAGAAGGTCTTTTCGGTACAATTTCGTTACGACACATAATTACATTACATATCATAACATCAATGTTTGTAGCATTGTTGTGTTCGAGCAGCTAGAGATAAGATAGCCAGTGGTCAGTAGTTGAGGATCCCGGGTGAAGTGCACTTCCATCATTGACCTTATCATCACTTAACATCAGGTGAGATCAACGCACTGTGCTTACGCGTTAATTTTTATTTTTTTTATATTAGAAGGAGGCAAACGAGCAGGCGGGTCACCTGATGGGAAGCAATCACCGCCGCCCATGGACACCCGCAAGACCAGAGGAATCGCAGATGCGTTGCCGGCCTTTATGGAAGGAATAGGCTCGTTTTTTGAAGATCTTAATATATAATAAAAAAAATTGTAAATTGCATTACTTCTATATTAAGCTGTGCAGTTTCTTACACCCGTTTTTCTGCACAACTAAAAGACGTTCTGAATGGGTTGCAGGCAAAATATTTTAAGACGATTCAAAAGCGCATATCTATACTATTAATAAAGCGGTCAAGTTGGTGACATTGTTTGTTAGTTTGTTTGTTTGCGGAGGGTAATCTCTGGAACGAATGGTAGAAATTAAAAAAAAGCCAAATCATTACATTTCTTCTCCAGCTCCTTCGTGCTTCGGAAGGCATGTAAAGCCGTCGGTCAGCGTGGTGGTTTAACGGCCCATTCTCCTGTGGTGTTTCCATCTATAGGGACAGCTGTTACCCCAGCAGTGGGACACATACAATGAGTGATGATAGTATGTATTCTAACCTTGACATGAGTGCCAGTCTTGGTCTGGCACATGATGTTCCCTGGCTTGCGGTAGTGGTGATTTATGGCGCACTCTCTCTGTGATATTCCCATCTATAGGGAAAGCTCTTACCCCAGCAGTGGCGACATACAATGAATTAGTGATCCTAATTCTATATCCTATCCTAGTCTAGTGATGTATCCTCACCTTAACATCAGTGCCGGTCCTGGTCTGGCACATGACGTTCTCTGGCTTGAGGTCGAGGTGGATGATGTTCTGTTCGTGCATGTGGCGCACTCCCTCGCAGATCTGCCGCATGTAGTGCGCCGCTTCCGCCTCGGACATGTTATAGCCGGGTTCGGTGATGCGTTCGAACAGTTCGCCTCCGGACAGGCTAGGGGAGAAAGAATATAGATTTTGATCTTCTATTCGCGTTGAGAGCTATTTTAAGACTTTAACCTTCCTAGAGAGATCTAACTGGGTAGTAGAAAACTTTTGAAGACCTTTAGTCAATTGAATTTATGCTATTTTAGACTATCTTTAGTGAATTCAAACTAGACTTATCTAAAGTTTACAAGAGTTGAGTACCGAATACAGTTGAGTTAAAGTAAAGTAAGTGCTTATATTCAATTCTTATGACTTACGAGCCTTATTAGGTTTTATTTTGATTTTTTTAATAACATGGTATCAATATAAGTATTAATAATCTTACTAGATGAAAGGCCAAACGCTTTCAAGCATACAAAAATAACTGAGAAAAGTTTGTCTAATTAAGAGCGTTTACGCCGTACACCAGCGCTGCCAATGAAAAAAAAACATATCTAGTAATTAGAGATAGAAAATCAAATTATGCTCAACAAACTATTTGAATGAAGTAATTTAGCATTTTGACGTCACCTAATGAACATCTGACATGTTATGGTTTAGTTAAATACGGAGTTATAGTTAAAAGTGGCCGTTTTTACTGTTAAATCGACTAAAAGTGTAAAGTAAAAAATACTCACAACTCGAATATCAGCACCATTTCGTCGTCATCTTCGAACGCGTCGTGCAGATTGATCAACTTCCTGTGGTGGAGCTGATTCATGATGTCTATCTCTTTCTTTATTAGCTCCTTCTCCATCGCGCCGGTGACCGGTATGAACTTAGCCGCGAAGTAGTTGCCAGTTGCCCTTTCTCGGCATCGGTGTACTACGCCGAACGCGCCTGTGCCTACAACAGTGGAATATACCTCATGCATCTGAGTTTTTGACTCTATTCCACTTGGCGTAAGGTAGGAGTTTGAATGGCTAGTTTTGGGGCGAAGGTATGATATGCGCTTTATTATTTAGATGTGTTTACGTCAGAAATGTCAATTATAATTAAGCAGCACATGTTACATGTCCAGTTGATAAAAAGATTTATAAAATAAGTACTTATTGTATGTCAGTGTAAAGTTTTTTAAATTTGAATAGTTAGATTGAATTTTAACATGAGCAGAATATCATAACTTCTTACTAATTTGTATTTGATAGGTATTAAGTAAGTACCTATTCTGATTTATGTTGCAAATAATATGACTATTTAAAAAAAACTACAAAGGTGCATGTTTCCGTTAATATATCATGTATATGTGTAAAATATATATATAAGTTTTATATAAGCATAAAACCGTGCATGTACTTAATAAATAAAAAAATATATCATGAAATGTGTTACATTAAAATTTATAAATAAATATAATTATATAAATAACAATAGTCGCTAGGGTAAAGGCACCAGTAGTTGACACTTTAATCCCAGTGTTAGACACATTTTTCGTCGCTAATAACATTGGTTGTCATTAAAATTTTAGCTTTCCGTAAAATTAAATGGAGTTCCGAATTGAAACTCCGTAGTATTTAGCTAGGAAGCAGGTGGACGGTATTTCTTTGTTGCCAAAGATTAATATCTATTACTGATCCCTATTTTTAATGATTAAAAGAAAAAACCGGCCAAGTGCGAGTCGGACTCGCGCACGAAAGGTTCCGTATCATTATCTATTAAAATATTTCAAGTTTCTACCTGTCATCGTTATTAAGACCGAGAAAAAATTGGAAAAAAATCACGTTTGTTGTATGGGAGCCCCCCTTTAATATTTATTTTATTTTAATTTAATTATTTATTTTTAAAATGAATATATAACTAAAAACTCTGTGAATATTTCAAGCGTCTACCTGTTGCCGTTATCAATATCGAGCAAAACAAGCAAAAAAAATCACGTTTGTTGTAGGGAAGCCCCCTTAAATATTTATTTTATTCTGTTTTTTAGTTTTAGGAAATTTCCTCCTGTCGAACATTAGTGCCATTACCCTACTAAATAAGTTTTTTTTATACGTTAATAAATGATTTCAATTATTTCATTTTTAAATATATCAATTTCTAATTATTAAAGAAATCTATAATATTGAGTGCCGGAAATCTACTAAAATATAAAACGTTCAGATCATTCCAGCATGCTACATTTATATATTTAAATATAATCGTCTAATAAAAACATAAAATATAGTATGCGTGTGAGACAGAGAGATGCAGATAGAGAGAGATGCACTACATCGATCTATTCACACACAGACCTCTGACGCGTTTCCTTTTAGACGAAGCTCTCACGAAGTCACCTGCGAAATTCATCTTTAAATGTACTAGACTTAGGGTTCAAAATCTTCTACTTGTTAGTATGGCTATGTTATACAAAAACAATTTGAAGATTTGGTCCATTTTATGTATATGTTAGGTTAGGTCTAATTTTAATGCTTGGTTAGTGTTAAAACATGCATTTTACAAATATATCATTTATTGATTAGGTGATTTTAGATAATTATGTAATAAATATGTAAGGGTTTGGATTGAATATTTTTCAATGGACCAATCATTCCTTTCAGTGTCTACAACTCAATCTTTTTCGTAAGTAACTTCGTGAGTTTTTATTTTCAACTTTATCGACATGCTATTGAGTGTTTTAACATCTAAATTATTTACTTATTCATTTCAGCACAAGTATGTACTATTAAGAAATTACTGATTAATTCGGTCATTCCATTTTCAATCAAAAATATGTAAGAAAACATTCTTATTATTTTCTTACATATTTATGATTGAATTTAATTTAATTTAATCTATTATTTAGTTAAAATTAGACATTCAAATAATAATTTGAGTCTTATTCTTAAATTATCGACAATCTAATCCGAAGTCTGGTTATTAATTAATTACGTACAAATCATTAAAATTTACTTAAGAAATGTGTTTTTTGTGCCACTATAACAGTTATGCGTATAGTGATAATTAAGATACGACTATAAAAAGTCGACATGCTGATAAACTGAGATGAGATTTCTCTTGTCTTGAAAGGCGACCGGCGAAAAGGGGAAAAAACTCGACAAACGTTCACACGACCGAAATTAGTTACAAACTGTAATTACTACTGAGTACTAACGTTCCAAACCAGTTTGTGATGGTTGCATCGGATACGAACTACCATTGAAATATTAGTGCTATGACGTTTTATATACTCTAACTGCCGCATTCGCAGACGTCAATTATCATTAATGATTACTTAGCAATTAATTGTTCAGTCGAAAATGTGCATATATCGTCACTGTTACAGAATATTTTACAATAGACAATATTAGGAGCTAAGTAATCTATATATATAAAAATCAATTGCTGTTCGTTTGTCTCGCTAAAACTCGAGAATGGCTGGACCGATTTGGCTAATTTTGATTTTGAAATATTTGTGGAAGTTCAGGGAAGGTTTGAACGGTGAGAAACATAAATAATAAATAACGGAAAATACTATAAACGACAATTTAATTTTCCAATACAAAATGTTTCTAGCTGTGAAACATTTGATTTGTTTTTTCTTTCTAGAAATAAAAAATTGTCACTTGGTTGTCATTTAATGTAGATCAAAATTTTGTATTAAATTTTGACCATATTTTTCACAAATACATGTAAGTGATACGAAGTTCACCGGGTCATCTAGTCATTAATGATAATTGACGTCGATGAGTGCGGCAGAGGGTACTGAAACTTAATGCGTCTCCCGCTCTGTGTAGACTTACGAACCGATGGCATAGTGACATTTATAAGAGCTATTTGTAGGTTAAACCAAATTAATAATTTTGAATTTTATAGCAAAAAAAAATCTAAATAAATTTTAATTGCAGTTTTGTATGTCATTAATTTTCGCAAAGTAACACCTGATTCTATTCTTTACCTACATCTATATATCTATCTGTAATTGGGTTTTTGTTGCTATTTTTAACATTCTGTTATGTTTATTAACTATTTCAAATAACTAATTATATAAATAAACCTATCGTCATAAAGCGTGCAAGTGGTAAACTCACCAATCTCCTCCAGTATGTCGTACTTGTCGTAAACGCTGGACGTCCTGATGTCGACTGGTTGCGGCACAAACTTGCTGTAGATATCGAACACGTAACTGTCGTAGTCTTTGACAGGGCCGTGGTCGGCGTTGGTGCGTATGCGCTTGCCGGCTTCGTCAACTGAAAACGATAAAAAAGTCAAATAATTGAGCCTTAGTATTCGTTAACAACCACCGCACCGCACTGGGCCCGCGAGGTGGTTAAGGCAACACGTGGAAAAAATACTTCGAAAGTTGTAGAAGTATGACAAGACCAACGAATCTGAAATTTTGATATAGATATCTTCATACCTTTGTCTTTAAAACCCTTGCTTAAAACACGATTGTGCAATTTTGACTCGATCGTAATTCTTTACGAAAACTTCACCTCTAAAAATCATTAATGCTATAATTACAATGAAATTACATAATCTATATGTTTCGAAATCACTCAAATATATTGATAACATCATTATTCTTAATTTTATTGCTGCATATTTTTATAACTTTTTAAAAATAGTTTTTAGATTTCTGTTAATTTGCGGTCTCAATTGTCGCAGGCGCTACGTGTTTTCGACCTTATGACAGCGCCAGTAAGGATCATCCTTTTTGAATGTTTACAAATCAAGGTGTCGTCTTAATGGCCCGAGCTCCCAGTAGTGTTTCTATCCATGTTTTTTAACCAGTCTTTAGCACTACATTATTAGTCCTAAATATCAATTTAAAAAAAAACTTCTATTCCCTTTATTTCAATTTTATGTTGAGTAAATGCTTACAAAACTGTTATACTTATCTCTAGTGTTAAGATATCTAGTGGTTAAGACCACCGGTTTAAACCCAGAGGTCCCGAGTTCGATTCCCAGCACATGTTTGTGTACTCGGTTTGGTTGGTGGAAGGACTGGTTTGTCCGCCTGGTTAGCTACCACCATCTTATCTAAATATGTCGCCATAACATCAATGTTTGTAGCATTGTTGTGGTCCGGCAGCTAGAGATAAAATAGCCAGTGCCTCAGCAGTTGAGGATCCCGAGTGGGCTTCCACCATTGGTCTTTATCATCACTTAACATCAGGTGAGATGAAGACACTGCGCTCACCCGTAAGATATATATACCCGTTTTTTAAATCTAGGCTATGTTTATATAGCAAAAAAATCCTATTTTATTTTATCTTATCAAACGCACCTGGATACTCCTTCTTCTTGAACTCCTTCTTCACAACGGCCTTGGTCTGCGCCATCGAGGTGGCGTCGCTTGGCTCCGAGCGGCCGTAGATGTTTTCAGCGTACACGCGGAACTCGTACTGCTTGCCGGGGACCAGGCCGGTTATCGCCATTGTTGTGAACCTGGTGCGAAAGTGGGTTTAAGAACAATTTTAGTAAAGTTTTACATACACTGGAATGTTGGTATAATACACTTTAAGGGATCTACTATATTTTATGACAAACTATATCTGCCATTGATCAAATATATACAAAAAAAGAATCTGCAAAATTAATACCTATGTAAAAAAGCGCAAGTTGTAAATAATGTAAAAAAAAAATTCATAATGTATTTTTTGTAATTTAAAAATTACTGTTGATGATCAGAAAGTGATGACAGACTCAATACAAGGCCTTACCCCCCAAAGAAATTATACAAAACGACGCATACAAAATTTCACGTGTCTTAACAAATCGTATCCAGCAGTTCATTGGATGCTCCCGTTAAGCCAGGCCAACTTAGAAAGAACCCTTCCACCAAAAAATACAACGCAAAGGCTGCCGTGCTTTGGAAGGCACGTAAAGCCGTTGGTGCTGCTGCATTAACAGTCATCAACAACCACCAATCTTCACTGGGCTCACGTGGTGGTTTATGGCCCGTGGTGCTCCATCCATAGGGAGGGCTTGTGCCCCAACAGTGGGAACATAAAATGAAACGTACAAACAAAGAACTGGGAATATTACATTTTGTAAAAAAATAGTACCTATTTTAATGGTATCACATTTATTATCCATGGCGCCCTCTCATTTTCAATCACAATTTTATAAAACAATGACAGGTGTCGCTAAAAATGCGTTATCTATCATCTATAACCAAGCAAAAAAAAAACTTTCTTACTTGTCATTTAAGATTATTTTTTCTTACAGAATCTAAATAAAATATGGTTATTTTTTTAGATTCTGTTTTGTTTTTAGATTATCAATTACAAAAAATATGGTCATTAATATTTAATTTTATTAATCTTGTACTTACATTAAAGTTATTAATCTCAATAAGAGAAATATAACTTCAAAACTTTTAACGGCGTTTTTTTCGAAATGAACTCAGAAGATCTTGTTCTTATACCTTTACGTTTATATAAGCTTGTGATGAAGAAAGTCTCACCTAGTGTTACCAACTCGTATCCAACTGGTCATAGGATGTTCCCTCTTCTCCACCAAGTAGTTGGTGATGTCTGATCCTCCATCCCATACCGGTGCCTTCCAAGCGAGGGCGAGCGAGTCCACGCCGATGTTGTCCACCGCTGGGAAGCGGGGCGGGTCGGGACGGTCTGTGGGACGGTTCAACGATTATATGAGACAAAGGGATTCAGATATTGTTTAAATAAATAGCCTATATATCAAAGAAAGATTTTTCAATTTTTTTTAACGCAAATTTTGTTGCGAACAAATTACAAAACACAAATGTTGGAAAAATTTTTATGACCAGGATTTGAACCTGCACTCTTCTGACATACCGGGTCAGGTGCTCTTCCAATTGAGCTATCGTGGTTCTAACCAGCCCGCCGAAATTATTCAACACTTTTTACTTTGAAAGCCAAAGGCGCCCATTGAGAAAGATTGTTTTGTCTTATTAGATGCCTAGCCCGGTATTATGTTTACCAACCCGCATTTGGCAAGCGTGGTGATTAAGCCAATACCCATTAGTTGTTGCGATGGGACAGCGAGGTTTTTACTTAAAATAAGTGTGCTTGCTTGCTAAAAAACTTGGAATCAATTAAAGAGAAGGCGAACGTTTTAGAACTAAAATAACTAACTTGGAATAGAGATGAATGGGAAATACTACACGGACAATTCTCAATATTTTTATTGCCACACGCCTGCACGTTATAAGTCTAGTACTAAAACGCAACAAAATTTGCGTTAAAAATTATTTGAACATTTTATAAATAGCTTGCTTACTTCTTAACTGATCTTTAATATTTGTAAAAATATTATGATCGGATGTCAGTGACGGTAGTTGTTGACATTGAATGGGCGCCTTTGGCTTTCAAAGTAAAAAGTGTTGAATAATTTCGGCGGGCTGGTTAGAACCGCGATAGCTCAATTGGAAGAGTACCTGACCCGGTATGTCAGAAGGGTGCAGGTTCAAATCCTGCTCGTGGAATTTTTTTCAACATTTGTGTTTTTGTAATTTGTTCGCAACAAAATTTGCGTTAAAAATTATTTGAACATTTAGTCTAGTACTAGTCAAATTTCCTCAATAGAGTTTGAACTTTATATCTATAACAATTATGGTCCAACATTAATTAAAGAAATTTGACAGTTTTGGGTAGTCTGAGATGTGTCTGTCTGTATATAAGGTCACATTTTATCAACTGCAAATATTTTGACAAAACATCTAATGCTATCAGAGAAATAAGGCCCTAGCATTAAAAAAAAATCAGGCTAGTTTTTGTGACATAAAAATTGTAATATTTTTAAGAGCAGCCTCTCTGTCGGCTCCTTTGAATGAAACTACGGGCACGTGTGAGCGGTGAACGCATTGCGGCCTCTCTGTTTCGGCTCCTTTGAATTGAAACTACCGAAAGTGCTTTATTTTACTTTTTAATCGAAATATCTTTTGGCGTTTTTCTAGCGTATAAAAATTTAAGGTTTTTTCATAAAAATAGTTTATATATGTTGTTGAATTTATCCTTAAAATATTTACAGTTGATAAAATGTGACCTTATATAAGGGTGGTAACAAAATATAAAGATCAAATTATGAACCCTTTCGCGTACGCAATTTAAAAGTAAGGAGAGTCCAAGAGAGTTCAACAGTAAAATACAATAAAATCAAAATAAAAGCGTCAAATAAAAAATAGTAGAGATACTTACCGCTAATCTCGATGTTGATAATGGCCGAGTCCGTTCCCAGTTCGTTCTCAGCGGTGATCCTGTATGGTCCAGAGTCCAGTTTGCTGGCGTCCCTGATGGTCAGGATCGCGTGGCGCTCTAAAATAAAGAGGCAGTTGGTATAACTACTACTGTAGTACTGATTTTGGCATTATTAAAATAAAATAATAAAAAATAAAATAAAATTTGTTTACGCTCACACCAATTATCTAGCCCAAGATAAGATTCTATTGAAACTCGTTAATTTGGTTAAACTAGATAACTGATAAATATACATAAACACAGAAAAACATCCAGCCCCGAAATCAATTAAAAAAAAACAGTTTTCTCTAAATTGACCCGACCGGGAATTGAACGCGGGACCTCAGAAATGGCGCGACGCCAGACACGGCGCGCTAACCACTCGACCACGGAGATCGTCACCCATCGTCATTCCATCAGTAGCCTACATTATTTAATATTGTAAATAGAGGCTAGGTTTTTAAAGTTTAAATAATTTAATGTTTGTATTTTAAATAATATTCTGTTACCCTTTAACGGGCACATCATCTTGCAGTTGTTCATTGGTTTCGACCTTATGTCAACGGGTTAAAGTTTAAATGATGGTGTCCAATATATGGCCCGAGCTTTATAAAGAAAATTTTTAAAAATTTAAATTCTCTACGCTCTGTTGTTATCAAAAGACTAAATTGACAACTTTTAAATTGCCTAATAATATTAGAAAGGCTCTGCAATAATATTACAAAGGTGTTATAGAGAGCTTTATGGCGCCGCGCCGTGGTTAATGCGCCCGGTTTGCCATTACTAAGGTTAAGCTTTCGTTGAGATTACTTTCGCAAAGGCCGGTCATCGGATGGGTGACCAAAAATGTATCATCTCGAGCTCCTCCTTTCTTAGAAAGGCACGTAAAGCCGTTGGTCTGGTTGCATTAACAGTCGTTAACAACCATTAATCCGCACTGGTCGAGCGTGATGGTTTATGGCCCATTCTCCCTATCCATCCATAGGGAAGGCTCGTGCCCCAGCAGTGGGGACATAAAATGAGCTGGTGATGATGATAAGGGGCAAGATAACAACTTTTGTAATAAGTTCTTCTTTGAACAAGGTCTAAACAGTAATCTATCTTTATATATATAAATCTACTGTGCGTGTGTATGTAATTGAACTCCTATGAAATTTTCTGTGTGTGTTCAAGTGGATTCGAGAATGATTTAGATTTACAATTGGACCCGGTAGGTGGCGCTGCTATAGGGGTCCATGCTATACGGGTGTTCTTAAGCGGACGAATGATTTGTTTGTTTTGTTGTCATGGAAACTGTCGACGTTTTGTTTGTTTTGTTGTCATAAAAACTGTCAAAGCGTTACGAAGTTCGCCGGGCAGCTAGTTTTGATATAAAAAAGAAATAGTATGCCCATACCTTTCCTCTCGACGTGGTAGTGCAGCCCAGACTCAATGGTCTCTCCTTCCCGCACCCATGTAATCTTGGGTACGGGGTGGCCGGTGAAGGGAATCTTCACCACGACATTTTCGCCCTTATCGAAGTATGCAGTCACGCGGAAGCGAGGCGGCACATTCAGTTTGGGCGCGGCTAGAAGGGACAAACATCGTTTTATTATACAACATTGCAATAACTTAAACACCTAAAATGTATCATTTTAGGCGTATAACAGCGCCTTCATCATATCTGATAGTAATTGACAATAAGGTAGCACAGAGAGGTAAGGTGGTAGCGCACCGGTTGACACGGGCCTTAGCTACGAGATAGAGGCGATTTTACTACAAGGAGAACCTGACTCCTTGACAAGACAAGAAGAAGACTATTGGGAAGCCTCGTGCCTAAGTAGTGGGGATATACAAATGAGCTAAGGGCTAATGTTTGAATCACACCGGTATTCTCGCTACAAGTCCGAAGACCCGGTTCACACACGCTCTATACCAGGGCCATACAAGTACCTGGGCGCTTCTCCCCATCCCCCACGACTCAGTCAACTCGAGTCGAGCTCCTAGCCTTTAAAGGCGTCCTCAGTGTTTTCTGCTCCCATACCGATCCGAACCATTCGAAGAATAGGGAAAGGGGACACGCTTGCGTGATGCCATCCCCTCTAGAAACCCACTGACGGTGTTTTGACTTGAGGAACCCTTTAAGTTTCTCACCGCCCCCAAAAAAGTCCGGTAACGCAGAAAGGGCGCTTAAGGCCATGCCTTTACCATGTCGAAGTGAGCCTAGTTGAACTCCTGGACTCCTGTCTTTAAGAAGGGAGGTTCCCGAAGAACTGAAGGCAGGATCGATTAGTCCTCCTTAAAAGGGATGGGCTGTGTTCTGCACGATTACGCAAGTAGGAGTAGTTCTCTTTAAAAAGGATGGGTGTTCGCTTTATTCCCCTTCTGCCTATCGTCCAACTGGTCTGCTGTGTCTGATGAGGCAAGCTCTCTACAACGGGTAAAAGAGCATATCAAAATGTATACTCACTCATGATGAGCAGCTCAGCCCTGGTACTCTTAACGCCGGCGCGGTTGACGGCGCGGCACACGTACTCGTCGGCGTCCTCGCCGAACACGTCCACCACCGTGAGGAACTGGTTGTCGCCCTCACTCCAGATGCGGTGGCGCGGCCCGTTGGTGATCTCGCGGGCGCCTGGATGTTACCAAACATGTTATTACATGTCCATAGATATATAAAAATTGAATAGGGAAATATATATGTATGTCGCAGCAACTCAATTATTTACTTTAATGGGAAGAGTGCGTACGTTTCACGTAATCTAGAGATACATTCATACATCACAATATATATAAATATATATATGTACAAACAAACACACACATACACCACATATACACACGCACACACACGCACACACACCCCCACACACACACACACACACACACACGCTATAGTCATATTGTAGTTAGATAAGTTGATTAAGTCAAAAATGTCGAGGAATCACTGACACTGATAATACAGTTTTTACTAGTCTCAATGTCAGGGATTCAACCTCCTAATGCAAATGTATATCTAACCCGGCCTACACCATGTATCAGCTGACCTTGTAAACTAACATTTTTGGGTTATGAATAAATGATTTATTATTATTATCTCCTTTATTTATTTTCTTTCTTAAAACTAGATTTTTACAATATCTTAATATAAAAACAATAAAACATTATAAAAACCTAATCCTAGAGTACCACCAGCAGCGGGGCAGGGCCCAAGCTATTATTAATTATTATTATTATTATCACTAGAAATCACTGCGTTTACATCTTGATTTAAATAAAGAGAGATAGAAAGAAATAAATAAAGTTACAAAAAAAAGTTTATTTCAAGACAATAGGGAAAACAAGGAGTCAACAAGGAAGAAAAAAAAGGATAAAATAAATAATAATTTTTTTAATGTTTTTGTTCAGGAATAAATGATGAATAAATAACTGGATACATCCGTCCATTGCATATTTTTCTAAACTTTGATCAATGATAATCTGATTAAAAAGAGAAAGATTTAGCTGTTCGTCGTATTATCCCAAGAAATATGAGCCATATGAATGGTCGAATTACCACGATAATCCGTCTGATGTTACGACATGAACATGGAACAACACAATTCAGTACATGCTTTTGCAAAAGCGGTTTCGGTTTCCTTTCTCTACTCTGATAGTCACACGGAAAAAAAAAACGACGGGTTGCACTCTGGGAGTGCCGGCAGAAGTGAAAACTTGAATATTAACGTTGTGCATTTTTGATATTTTGGAATGGTTAGTAATTTTGCACGAATTGCTTTAATTATCAGTATAAAAGTACTCTCATTTATGTGGTAGAATACAAAATTTATTTATTGGGCTATCGTACACAAACATGACAATTTATATTACATTAAAAAGTTATATTAAGTTATATTAAAAATTTATATTACGCCGCGCCAGCTGTCTACTCTCCATCCGTCTTACGAATTTTCGATCAGGTCACGTGTCCTGACGGTCACGTGTCCTGACGCGAGTTTAACATTTTTTACCCATTCCAAAAAAAAGTGCACAACGCCGCTAAAGAAGTTTTCACTTCAAAAAATACAAAACGTAACATTAACTCTTCTTATAGAAACTAAAGATGCAACGAATGACTTACCCTTATACCACGTGATGGTCGGCTTCGGCGAGCCAGTGATGGTGCACTGGAACTTGGCGTTGTGGTTCTGGATGCAGTTGGCGTTCTTCAGCGGCTTCACGATCTCCGGCGGGGTAGCGGCTGTAAAAATGACAGGTAAGCATCAAATATAAGGTTTTTTTTAACCCTTTCGAAGGCAATGGCAGTTATGTTGTCACCGAATATTGAACTTTATGCACTTGTGATAAGATTGAAAAGCAATCAAAAATTGCAAATTTATTGCCTGTGAAAAGGTTAAATAAATTGGGTAGCTATTATCATTAGGTAATCACCAGTGAAAGTGCCATTTTACAGGATTTAAAGCGCATATAAAATAAAATTATTAATATGACCAAATTGACTTCTCTGACCTCGCAACGCACAATAAGCCGTTGATATCGGCTTTGCGGGATTGTATCTCGGTAGCGGTAAAAAAGAGTGTGTTTAGGTTTGTAAATTACAAAGATTCTTAGTGAGTGCTTTTATTATAATAATATTTTTATATAAATAAAACAATTACGAAAAAGGTTGGTGCGTTGTAGGTTTAAAAAACTTAGTCAAACTTGGCAAGAGCCATTAAAGCAATGGCTACGTCCGAGTTATAATACTTTTTAGTATCATCATCAGACTTCATCTTCTTCAAATATTTTAGTATAAATAATCCATATATTCACAACAATAATTAGTAAATAATTAGTAAATAAGTTTGAGGAGCTCGATGGCGCAGTGGTTAACGCGCCCGGTCTGCGAGTGCTGAGGTTAAGCAACTTTCGCAAAGGCCGGTCATCGGATGGGTGACCAAAAATGTATCATCTCGAGCTCCTCCGTGCTTCGGAAGGCACGTAAAGCCGTTGGTCCCGGCTGCATTAGCAGCCGTTAATAACCACCAACCCGCACTGGGCCCACGTGGTGGTTTAAGGCCCGTTCTCCCTATCCATCCATAGGGAAGGCTCGTGCCCCAGCAGTGGGGACATAAAATGAGCTGATGATGATGATGATGATGAATTAGTAAATAGTAAAGACTAGTGGTCGTTGTGGAGATCCTTGGGGGAGGCCTTTTTCCAGCAGTGGACGTCTTTTGCCTGAGATGATGATGATGAAAGACTAGTAGCCCATTAGTGATCAAAACTCGACAGATTTAAAAAAAAAAACTTTAATATTATTGAAGAGCTTGACTTTGTAGATTCTAAATATTGTTTTGTAAATATGCTTAAAAAGGGGTATAAACCTTTTTCTCAACTTATTAATAATAATTAATAAGGATGTCAGGAACACTCACCCTTCGGGTCGACGACCTTGACCTGTTGACTGGCAGTACTGGGTGGGGACAAGCCCGCCTCGTTCTGCGCGGTCACACGGAACTCGTACTGGCGACCCTCGATGAGGTTGGAGCAGTTCAGCTGGTTGGGTAAGCATATCAGCGCGTTCACCCGTTGCCAGGTAGAAGCGCCTACTTCACGTTTGTCTACCCAGTAGCCTGGATGGAGGTAAAGGGAGATATATGATTAATAAATAATGGACAGTATTCAGTATGGGCAGGATTATGTCCAGCAGTGGACTAGTATGGGTTGATGATGATGATGATGATTCAAAATGAAATACATAGTAATTTGCTGTCTCGCTCTCGCTCTCTTCTTCTTGTGCTTGACAGCGCTTGGGCATGCATAAATAATTTTAATGTAAAAAAGTACACTATCTAAGTGTCCGACGAAGATCCGCAAACTTAATTTTTAGATATTTTTAAAAAAAGCTATACTTGGAACTAGGACCCGATTCCGCTATTTTAAAATGTCCACAAACGTCACAAATGACTCTGTGGCCTGCTATTGACACGTGGACGTGGGCTTGAATAAATGTCAAAATCATCATACTAAAGAAAGCAGCAGAATAGATAATATCGTTGACTTATGTCAATCCCGTACAATAATCATTCAATTTGATTTCTATTCTATAAGCGTTTTGCCACTTGTCTAAGGGGGCTGGTCACTTGACAACCAAAATTGTTTGATACTGTCAAATAAATGTATTTTAATTTTCTTTTTATATTATTTAATTTTCTTACCCTGTATCCTAGCGCCTCCATCGCTCTGTGGCTTGTCCCATTCAAGGTGAACGAAGTCTCCTCCCACTTCCAGGATCTTGGGGATTCCGGGTGCGGAAGGTGGGTCAAACGGTGCCTTAGCCTGGGTACAAAAAGATGGTACAAAATGGTTACAAATTAAATATGACCAATAGGGTATTTGACAGGTTTTAGAAAAATATGTCTAATGGTTCATTATAGCATGATATATTTGCAATTTGATTCTTTATATTTTATGAAAATCGCCATTAAAATTCAAATGAATAAAATAGCCGCCAAAACGATGCATGCAGGTCACGTGATGTCGTGACGTCAGTAGCATGTAAACAAACTGTTAGCTGTCAAATCACACCATACAAAACTTCGAGTGACATCTTTGATTTGCTTGCAAATGACGTCACGACATCACCACCATCACCATCACCGACCAATCCCGTGCGTTTTCGATCACGTAGTCAATCATAAAAATTTAATTATTTTATAAATTATTTTTTATAAAAAATATACTTATTTTAAAATTATGTGCTAGATAAATTGGTTTAAACAATGTTTACTGTTAAGTTAACAACAGTTTGATCTATATTTTCATTGTAGTCAAATGCCTTATTGTGTTGCACCCGTTAAAAACAATATTAACGTACATCATGAAACAGGGTTTCTTATAAATAAGATGCAAGATTGATCACAGCTATAAATCCTTCTGAGGAGTTCGAAAGCGCAGTGGTTAACGCGCCCGGTCTTAGTTGCTAAAAAATTCGCAAAGGCCGGTCGTCGGATGGGTGGCCAAAAATTTATCATCTCTAGCTTCTCCGTGCTTCGGAAGGCACGTAAAGTCGTGGTCCCGGCTGCATAGGCAATAGTTAGCAACCACCAATCCGCACTGGGCCCTTGTGGTTGTTTATGACCCGATCTCCCTATTTATAGGGAAAGCTCGTGCCCTAGCAGTGGGGACATAAAATGAGCTGATGATGATGATAAATCCTTTGGGGAATACGCTTCTAGCTTATCTTCACTTACCATATGAGCAATGCGTCTCCCCGTTGCAATAAAAAAACATGTAACTCGATAACAGATTCAAAATATTATATTGTCTTTGTGTTTCTACTTTGAACTGTGTGAAGTTTTTGAACAATGAACAAACTATATTTTAATCCTTTACATTATTAAAATGTATGCCTGTCCTATATTGGACACAATAAATTCAACCTTATCTCATCATAGCATAAAGTCGAAATAAAATGAGCACAGTCAGGTCGTGTCTATTATTATAAGGTTAAAATATTAAATGTCTCACCTTGATCGGGTTAACACCCTCCAAAGCGGGTCCGATGCCGTTCTCATTAGCAGCGTGCACCCTGAAGTTATACTCCTGGCCCTCAACCAATCCCAGCACGGTATACTTGGTATCTCTGACTGAGGACGCAATGGTGATCCATACAGTTCCAGAAACGTCTATCCTTTCAACCACGTAGTGTGTGACTGGCATTCCACCATCGTACGCTGGAGGCTTCCAGGCAATGGTGCAGGAATGCCTTGAGATGTCGGTGGTCTCCAGGGGTCCTTGCGGTGGTCCCGGCAGACCGGTCACCGAGATTGAGAACGTGTCTGATGTTTCACCGCTGTTGTTCTTGATGGTGAGCTTGTATGTACCTGGAGAGGAGGTTGGGTGTCAGTATTGTTTTGTTGATTATGGAGTTTGGCAATAACTTCATAAAATAATGGCTTTCGAAATTCAAATTCAAATTCAAATTCAAATTCAATTCAAATTCAAATTCAAAATCATTTTATTCAGTTTAGGCTACAAGTAGCTCTTATGAATGTCACTATGCCATCTAAAGAATGATACAATAACTACATTTTGCATGTTTTTAGCATGTCACAAACTTAGAAAACTTTCCATGGGTACAGAAATATAACTATTGTAAACTATAAATCTAAACTAATATTATAAAGAGGAAACCTTTGTATTTTTGTATGTATGTATGTTTGCAACGAATAAACTCAAAAATTACTGGACCGATTTCAAAAATTCTTTCGCCATTAGAATGCTACATTAGCGCTGAGTAACATAGGCTATATTAAATAAAATACTAAAAACGACAATTTAATTTTCCAATACAAAATGATTTGTTTGTTTTGTTATCATGGAAACAATTGATATATATTTAACTCAATGATGGAAACTGTCAAAGCGGTACGAAGTCCGCTGGGTCAGCTATATCTAACATTTATGTTCTTCAAAGTATGGACGTCGTAGACAGAGTGCCTTTGGATTGAGTTATAAAGAATGGTGATATATTTTAGTGTTGCAATGTTTTTAGAAGATGCCTCAAGCAAGTTTGAATTACTAAAGTAAACTATAAATTAAAAATAACATCACTATGATCATGACATAATCGATCATCCAGCCACTGGTCTTTCAACTCTAGACCACAACCTCACCACTACAACCTTAGTAGATGGGAACATGATCTAAGAACGTTTTAATGTAGAGGGTAAGTCTCTAGTACTCATCCATATCATCTTTGCTGATATCTATACTAATATTATAAAGAAGAAACCTTTGTATTTTTGTATGTATGTATGTTTGCAACGAATAAACTCAAAAACTGCTGGACCGATTTAAAAAATTCTTTCACCATTAGAATGCTACATTAGCGCTGAGTAACATAGGCTATGTATTAAAAAAAATGTCCACCCGTGCGAAGCAGGGACGGGCCGCTAGTCCTTGATAAAGATAAGCCTGTAGTCGTCGAACACGTTATACGCCTTGCCGACTCAGCGGCCGTACCCTTGTTTCGTGATGGAAACATCTAATATGGTCTAAGTACAGCCACGACCAATAACAGTATATACTCTTTTGGCTCTTATTCCATTGTGTTAAGAGTTACATTACATACGTATGCTCGTGACTGTACACTATACTCTCAACCAAATCATCCTTGCTGATATCGACCTTGTGACCTTTCTTCTAAAGTTTAACTTCCAATATGGACTAAATATACACTAAGTACAGGCACGAGCGAAAATACGTAAACAATTGTAGATCTTAATACAATGGAATAAGAGTCAAAATGTATACATATCGGTGCTCGTGACTGTACACTTTAAAGTAGAGTGTAAGTACTCACCCATGTCATCCTTGCTGATATCTTTGATGAAGATAAGCATGTAGTCATCGAACACGGTGTACTTCAGCCTTGCCGACTCGGTGACTTTATGGCCGTCCTTCGTGAGGGTGACGTCGATGGGCTGGTCTCCGGTGTACAGGATCTTGATCTTGGTGTTATCATGCTCGGGTAGATGCATGTCGCCCGGCATGCGGACTATGCGCGGCGGGCCTGGCGATTGGAGGAAACATTGTTGATCTCTTATAAAGTAATCTTTATCTTCTTAAAGTATAAAACAAAGTCGCTCCCGCTGTCTGTACACTTAGATCTTTTAAACTACGCAACGGATTTTAATGCAGTTTTCAGCGATAGATAGAGTGATTCAAGAGGAAGGTTTATTATAATGTGTTAATACATGTACATATATTACATATTTAATAACATTTACAGTAAAATCGTATTCAAAATATTTATTAGGAGTATTTTAGACAATTGGATACTGTTTAAATTATTGGTCATTGACTTTCGCGGTTGCAGCTTTCAGATTTATAAAACGCTTTCCATGAGAAAAGTAGAACAGTATTATGTTATTATGAAATTATAATTAAAATATGTGCGAATTAAAAGGATACGGGCTTGACTAGTTGTAACAACTATTTTACAAATCAAATATCGCGACTTAGCACACGAGGTTGTCATATGTGGAGTGTGGATTCGGCTGTCATCGTACCGATTGAGGTTACGGCCAATGGCCTGATGGCCAAGAGCCTCGATCAACATCTAATGAGGCTCTCGTTAGGCGGCTGGATCACGGGCCTGATTCAGAAGGCAGTTCTCCTCGATACGGCACGCATTGTGAGGAGGTTCCTGTCCCTGGAGCCCTAGCCACCGGTAGCTTGGACCCTGGTCTCGATGCCGGCGGCCCCCATTTTTTTTTTTTTTTAATATTTAAAAATGTTAGTTTATGTATGAGAGAAAATAAATAAAATAACAATTAAAAAAAATTACGTTAAGTGTCTTATTCTTATTACGTCGACCCCAAACCTAACGAAAAAATGTAGTTGGTACGATATTTGGAAAAAAATTACGCAAATTCGCCGCCACAGATGATTATCACACCAAAACTGCTTAAACTGCTTTACGAAGAACGGCAAGGTTTGTAATTTGGTCACCTATCCGGTGAGCGGCATCGCAAAAGTTGCACGTTCGTGAATGCACAAGTCACAGCGCCATCGATCTCCTTTCAGCACACACCTAAACAAAGCTTGCGCGGCCAGCGTTACAGCAAAGCATTTGTTGAGTACTCACTTCCGATCTTGAGGTGACCCGTGCTGTAGATGAAGCCGATGTTGTTGATCGCTTCGCACGTGTAGTCACCCTCGTCGTCGTCTTTAGCCTCGAGGATGTTGAGCTTGAGCACACCCTCGCGGGACTCAGCGATGAATCTGGGGATAAAGGAAAAGGTTAGCTTTTTGTATTGTAGTCCCTTAGTTGAATGGACACGGGCGTTTCGGTAGGCACCTGCACCGAATGACTAAGAGAACAGTGAACTCCAAGTACCTACGAGAGTAACGCTGCGCAATACACTGGTGACCACAACCTTGTGGAGGGGCGTGGGCGGCACAGAGTCTCTATTGGGAGGGGACTCTCTTAGAGATCGTTGATAACCATGGCCTCATTTTAGGAAACGGTAATCTCACACTGGGAAGAAGGAGGCGGCGGTTAGACCGCCTCATTCCTCCGTAGATGGGCGATGGTTAAGGGCCCCCACCCTTAACCATCGGTCGAGGCTTTCGGCCCTAGACTGGGGGGCAGGACCTGGGGCGAGACTCACATGGTTAAGTTTTTTTTTATAATTCGATAGGTTTGCATTTGACTACTATCTATCTAAGTGATGATGTAGCCTACGATGTAACATGCTAGAAGGTACCGATTCACTCGTGATTTGAAGACCTTAATAATTATATTTGATAGGAAACACAGACTGAGGCAAGGAGTTCCACAGCTTTACGGTACGTAAGAAAAACGTGGACTCAAAACGCTTCGTACGCATGGGTGGAATCTCTACTGTGTAACTATGGCGTCGCGCGGTTTGTCTGGTTGTCCTGTGATAGAAAGGTGATGGAGGAACCAAATTGAACAATTCCATTGCACACTCTCCGAAATGAATCCGATAAAAAATTGAAAGACTTGCGACCTGGCGCCGATGTTCTAAGCTCTGCAGCTTGACGTGATGCTTGGCTTGGCTTGAGTTCGTCATCGTCAATGAGCCTTTTGGCCTTTCTGTCAATCGATTCCAGTGCTCCAAGTTGGTATTTGGCGGAACCATCCCAAAGGTGAGAACAATACTCCATACACGACCGGACTTGTGCTTGATATAGAGTAAGCAGCTGTCCCGGTGTAGGTAGGTAGGAAGGTACTTCTACCTTCTTATCTATGAGAGGATACTCAGCTTTTTGCGGCAAGTTGACGTAGCTAAGAGATAAGACGAGATTTTCCAAAATTTGCACAGGATATGGGTGTTTATGCTTATCTGCAGACAAAATACTTATATGCAACTAACCTGGTCCCCAATACAATCTCCCTGCCATTCCTCAGCCAGCGACCCGTAGGTACCGGGTTTCCTGTAGCCACACACTCGATGGTGTAGGCGCGGCCAAGCGGCGCGGCCATATGCGGCGGTACCGGCTTCACCCATTCGGGTTTAGTGCCGCCGATCTCTTCGCCCGTTCTTACTGGGCTGGTGCACGATGATGGCTCGGATTTGCCTGTTGGGAGAAATTCGATAAATAAATAAATAAATATGGGTATACATTCAACATACAACAAGCAAAGTGAGCAACTTTCCACTAAGCCATCTTGAGCTCCTCTGTGCTTCAGAAGACACGTAAAGCCGTTGGTCCCGGCTGCATTAGCAGTCGTTAACAACCACCACTCCGCACTGGGCCCGCGCGGTGGTTTATAACCCGGTTGGAGCTGGTTATGATGTGATGAGTTGCCTTCGTTCGTTTGCTCGAGAAAAATACTTGGGACAAGGGCTCAAAGACGCTCGCACATCAGGCGATCGGTTAGCAACCTAACACTAATGCTATCTATCTATCTATTTTACCTCGGAGTCCTTCTTTAAGTATGTTTAATGTGACGTTGAGGTCACTAAAGGGGAGTTTACTCAAAATTGGTGATTTTAATGCGTGAGAGTATGTATCATCATCATCATCATCATCAGCCTATACTAGTCCACTGCTGGACATAGGCATCTCCAAGTGCACGCCACCGAACACGATCCGCGAGAGTAAGTATGTATGTATGTATTATTTATTATTGTTTCTGCCGTCAACAGCACTGTCCTAAGTTGCTATATTCCACTTTGAAGAATATGAGATCAGTTTAAGTGATCTTACAGGGCATAGAAGCTTGATATCTTAGGCCTTTAGGGTATGTAAATAAAATAATGAACTTACCGGCAGCGTTGACAGCGGTGATGCGGAACTCGTAGTCCTGCTTCTCGCCAAGGTTCAGCGAGGAGAAGGTGGTGTCCTGTACGTTGTAATCGTTGCACTTCACCCATACGGAGCCGCCGACGTCGCGACGCTCGATGATGTAGCCGGTCACGCGCGAACCTGGGGGTAAGGTGGAGTTTGATGAGAGATATTCTTAAGAAGTCATTGTATGGTTATTCTTAAGAAGTCATTGTATGGTTCTTCCCAGAATCCGACTGGATGGCGACCATCTTGTTTATCTCCCGGAAAACCGAATTGTTTTACACTGCTGGATTCGGGTTTGATGGGCAGTAAAATAGATTTAGATTACTTAAAATCACAGGGTTTAGATATATACATTAAAAGATCAATAAATTATTATTTACGTATATTGGCCACGAACATAGAAGACAACAGGCAAAAAGCACCATAAAGAGAGGGGGCCCCCGGGCACAGACAGATCCTAGTACAGAGTTGCCGAATCTAATGCGCTCTCTATGCGCTCTGCAAAGATCTAGATGTGGGGGGTGGAACAAAGAGGGGAGGAGGTCCTAATAAGAGTTGCAGAAGCTAAGGACGCGTAGTAATAGCTTAAGTAATGCTTCATGTTAACCTCTCTTCATCGTTCTCCGTTTTTTGAAGTCAATCTTTTGTCTTGCTTACATTTTCATCAAGAACATAACAAAACTTATGAAGAACACTAATGGAGATTAGTGGCCGGTGGGCGGGCACGCTGGCGGCCGGCCGCGTTCTGGATGCGCGGGAAAGATCGTCAGAACAAAGGGAAGGAGGCACAGACAGATCCTAGTAAGCAAGTCTCTAAGAACACGTAGACCGCTCTGCGACCAGCTAGATTACTTGACGAGGCGCAGATCCTAGGGGGTACCAGGGGGTAGTAAAAGTTGCTGAACCTAAGCACGCGTAAAACCGAGTAACAGCTTCATGTTAACCCCCTTCATCCTTCTCCGTTTTCTGAAGTCAATCTCTTGTCCTGCTTACATTTTGGCCACGAATATAAGAAGACATATACATAGATAATAGCACACATACCTCCATCGGTGGCCGGTGGGTCCCACGACAGGTCCACGTAGGTGTTGCCGACCCTGACGACGCGCGGGGCACGCGGCGCGCCGGGCGGGCCCGCTCGCGGCCGCACGCGGAACTTCTGCGACGAGCCCGAGTACTTGCTGAGGCCGGCCGCGTTCTGGGCGCGCACTCGGAACTCGTACTCGTGGCCGGGCTCTAAGTTGTAAGCCTGTTGGTGTTTAAAACAATCTGTATAGCTATTGTTTGCTACAGTTTACATACTGAAATAAAAACTTTTTACAAACAATCAAGCACCTTCTAGTAAAGTAGTGAGAGTAGTGGGGAACTATATTAAAAATCACTATTTTTTTTTGGTCTTACGGTATATCTACTACGGTATATCTACGACGGACGCTGTGACTGTTCTATTTTTTATTTTTACTACAGACTCTACAGAGAAAAGCAGATGTCGAGGGTCGACATTTGCTTTTCTCTAATATTGTTTAGTTATTCATTTTGATGATGATGATTCCTCATGATAAGCGAATTGCTGTAATTCTTAATGACAATAAAGATCTTAAAAACCTTTAAAAGTTTTTCAAATTTACTTATGTTTAATTTACACGTTATTTCGGTGATGATTCGTACCCTTTACAGGGTGTATAATCACAGGCAGACTCAGAAAGGTCCGTTATTCTACGAAGTCTTTCATTTGCTGCTTCTTTGGCTGATGTTTATTTTGTACGTACCTAGGTAGGTACTTATGTTTTTAGGGCAATATGTATTGGCATTGATCGGAACCAAAAAAAATAACCTAATATTGGCGATAAGGTGCGATGGTTTAACCACCAACATTTTAAAACGTTTTTAATGATTATTTATTTCAAGTCTTTGAACATAAAGTAGATCAAGAATTCGAATGTTCTTATAAAAAACTACATTAAGCTTATTTATTTATCTATCTCTTTAATGTAGTGGTCAGACCACCATCACCAGTCTCAGACCATTACGGATTCCGGCCGGGTGAAGTGCCTTCGGCCTTATCGCCACTTACCATCAGATGGCACTATCCTTTAACGTAACTTTGTCATATATAAAATCTTAAAGTAGGTATTATTACCATCATCTCTCACTCACCTGGTAATTGCAGTCCTTGACCAAGTAATCAGCGCTGGCCCACAGGCCGTCTTGCACATCCCTGAACTCGATCTTGTACCCCTGGATCCTGGCGCCGCCGTCCGAGCGCGGCCGGTCCCACACCACAGTGGCGGTGGAGCCGTCCCAGTCGGTGACGCGCGGAGTGCCCGGTGCATCGGGAACGGTGAACGGGAACTGTTGGAACAATACATTGTTCAATATAAAGTCATATTTACCTATATACTAAAGAAATGTAGGGTAGTAACATTTTTATATTATCATTATCTCAGCCTAAAAGACGTCCACTGCTGGACAAAGGCCTCCCTCAAGAATAAATCAATTTGAGTGGAATTTGCCATAATCGCCACGCTTGGCAGGCGGGTTGGCGATCGCAGTAAGGTGAGAATAATCACAGAGAGACGCTGCTGCCCATCCTCTGGAATGGTCCCATAGTCGCCTTCACCACACCCACGGGAAGAGATGGGGTGGTGCAATTCTTTACCCCCGGCACCACACGGGGTGGTAATAAAGCAAGCCATATTAAGCAAGTTTTGCATATACCTTTAAAACAGTAGTGTTTCAACATAATAATACAATTTTAAGTATTATTGTGTGTACTTACTTATATTATTTTTTAATATATTTTTTTATGTAACTACTTGACGTTCATTTAAAGCCTAAATTGATAAAGGATTTTCATTTCATTTCAATTATTTTCAACTTCTTGGCTCGTGCCCCAGCAGTGGGAACATAAATAAACTGATGATGATGATGATGATGTTGAACTTTACTTGAGCGAAAGCTTGAAGCTTCATACAAAATAAGTATACTGCACTTATTGCTGTGCAGATCAAGACTATATTTTTATAGTGTGTGTCCTTTTAGAAAAGTGGGAGAGCCCACCTTTCTTTAAAACACAGTTAAACCTTTTTCATAAAAAATAAGTATCTGCGATATTTGCTTCGCCAATAATGACCAAAATATAATGAGATCTGTGCCATTTTCAGGGTTTAAATTGTTGTTTACTTGTTAAAAATGTTGCTACAATGTTACTAATATTAATTCTACAAAGAAAGCAATAAATAATTGAGTATTGTACTGATGTGCTACTAGTACTAAAGAAAAATAGGAGAACCCACACAATATTTAAGAACTGGAAGCTTTATAAAAAAGCATACCTAACTTTTTGCTACGCTTCAAGCCTTCATTATCATCATCATCATTTCAGTCTCCATTCCATCCTCTGTCCCAAGTCCCAAGCCATACGCATCCACGGCTTTCCCGCTATCCTAGTAATGTCATCAGCCCACCGGACGACCGACGCTCTATATCCAAGTCTTGGCCGCCACACGGCAACTGCTTTGTGACAAGCCTTACTTTTTACTAAATGTGCCTACCTTGGCAGTGATGTAGTCATCCATGGTGAGCGGATCAGAGACACCATACTGGTTCTCCGCTCGCACTCTGAAGGTGACCTTCTTGTTGGGCTCCAGACCCATCACGTTATAGTGGCAGCTGCGCACGAACGACGATATCTTCGACCATACCTGTAGGAATAGTCATTTGTCAGTACTTGTACATCCATAGATACTTTTTATCAGAAGCATTATTATTATATATACAATATGTTTTTAAGTTTTTTTTTAGAAACACAGAAGTAATTTAGCGTTATGGACATTTAGATAAAATTATCGACCAAGGCTTCTCGGTCGATAACGCGGGTAACTTTGGCCTATCATTATCATACGAACCGTACATTATACTCAGAGTGAATGGGCAACTTTTGGGTAAGCACGGTCTATCTTAGACCACTTTTTTTATTTTTTTTTATTTTTAATAAAAGAAGGAGTCAAACGAGCAGGCAATCACCGCCGCCCATGGACACCCGCAAAACCAGAGGAATCGCAGACGCATTGCCGGCCTTTAAGGAAGGAATAGGCTCGTTTCTTGAAGATCCCAAGGTCGTATCGGTCCGGAAATACCGCCGCCGAGAGCTGGTTAAAACATCACACCACATCCACACCTTTCATCAGGTATCATAGTGGTCAAAAACACATAAGTAAAAAGTAAATAGCCTATAACTGTCCCACTACTGGGCAAAGGCCTCCATCATTGAAATCAAGCTTGCCAAATGCGCGTTGGTTATCACAAACCCGGTCCACGCATCAATGCATTAAACCCAAAACCTTCGGATATCAGGCCGGGTAAAATCCATAATATTTTTTTAAATGCTCATTTAACGCCTCAATAAGATTGAAAAAGACTAACAACTCTATAAAAAAGTAATGAATACTTACTCCACTGCCGTCCATCTTCTCAACCACGTAGTTGGTGATGGGTGAACCGCCATCGTCCAGCGGTGGTTTCCAGCTGAGCGTGCAAGTGTCAGGGGTGATGTCTGATGCATCGAGCGGTCCGACGGGCGCTGAAGGCCTGTCTACTACCAGCACCTGTGAGGAGTAGGAGATATGTGTTAGGGAGTCCACCATCTTTTGTTCCGACAGTTAAAGATAAGAACCAGTCTCTTATTAGTTGAGGATTTCAAGTGAATTTTCGGCTTTATCATCGATTACCATCAAGTGAGGAGAAATGGTATGGCCCACTCATTAAAATACGACTCAATATGAATTTTAAATATAATTAAATAGGAGTCGTAGCTATTCTATATTTTTTTGAATTTCGTATAATATACAGGTGAAAAAAAAAGACCGTGGTTGGATGAAAAGTACCCTTAATATTGATGATGGCAAATTTTACTGAAAGGAAACATTCCTTTATTTTTAAAAAAAATATTACAAATGCAATAAAAGATTTTTGAAAAATCACTTGCTCGATTCCCGGCTCAAGCCGGGAATCGAATCGGTGAAATGTGAAAAAAAACCATCCTGTATTTTATGATACCAACCGAAAGAGTCATTCATAATGATAAGCAGGTGATTTTTCAAAAATCTTTAAATGCAGTTTTAATTATTTTTGAAATAAAATAATGTTTCCTTTCAGTGAAATTTGCCATCATCAATATTAAGGGTACTTTTCCTCCAACCACGGTCTTTTTTCCCACCCTGTATATGATTCACCTGTCAATAATATCAAGGTGCCAGTTGAAAATCAGTGTCAGTTTTCATAATTCTGACATAATATGCTATCTATCTATCTACTTACTATTATATACTTACTTACTATATACTATTTTTATGCAGCCGTAAGACACTTTCAATTAAACTTTTAATTATTATTCATTGTATTTTGCTATTGTCTCGTGTCTGTGTTTAACTAAACGTCCTTTCGTTCTATTGATAAATTAACTCCCAAAAGGCCCGGAGTAAATCTCACTATAAACAGGCAAAGGAATATAAAACAGCTGTCAGTAAAATAATCCACTCACTCTGCAAGTAGCGCTATCGGAGCCTTCGCTGTTGATCAGCTGTATGGTATGAGATCCCGTGTCGGACCTCTTCGCGCTCGAGTTTATGAACACCGTGTCTATGTCGGAAGTGACGAAGCGGATACGGTTGTCCGGGGACACTTCCAAGTTGTTCACCACCCAGGATACCTGGTAATTAAGGGTAGTATGAGTACTGGGAAAGCACTGTAAGAAAAGGTGAGAAGTCTCGCAACCAAGTGCATAAAGCAGAAGACGAAGTAAAAATTGTGTTAGTAAATAAAAAGACAAAATATTAATTTGAAAAAAAAAAAACAAAGTGTTGGAAAAATTCCACGAGCGGGATTCGAACCCGCACCTTATAACATGCCGGGTCAGGTGCACTACCAACTACCACGATAGCATAGTTGTGTAAAACTATATGTGCATAATAATAAAAAAATAACTTTTTTTTGCTAATATTTACTAAGTTCTATGGAAATAGGTTAAGTTTTCATATAATGTACAGTAATATACATGCTATTTTCTTACCTTTGGCCTTGGGTTTCCAGTGAACGGCACTGTGATCTTGATCTCTTCACCGGCGATGACTGTAATGTCCCTAAGACTGAGATCGCTCGTGATCTTCGGCGAGTTAGGCGGTGCGCAAGCTCTGATAGCATCCGAGCTTTGCGAGAATGGACCTTGTCCCGCCGCGTTAATGGCTGCGACTCTAAACTCATACTCGTGGTTCTCAATCAAACCAGTAACCTTGTAGGTTGTATCAGGAATGTGCGCGTGGGACGCTTTAGTCCATTTATCTTCGGTTATCAGCCTCTTTTCTACGATGTAACCAGTGATCGGTGAGCCGCCGTCGTGACGTGGCTTAGCCCAAGTAATTGTGATGGACGATTCTGTGGTTTCAACCGAACGTGGTGCACCGGGCGCACCCGGTGGATCGAATGGATGTCTCGCCTTAATAGGCTCTGTGGTCTGCGCAGGATCAGACTGGCCGTATTGATTCTCGGCCATCACTCTGAACTCATAATCGCGACCGACATTTAAGTTCTTCACCCGCAAGAACGGCGTGGTGACATAACCAGAGACTTTGGTCCAGTTGGGTGTTCTTGCTTCACGTTTCTCAACAACATAGTTGGTGACTTCGCCTCCACCATTGTCTTTGGGCGGGTTCCAGTAAAGCGTGAGTGCTTCTCCTTCGAACTCGTCCGCTCTGAGGTTGTCTGGTTTACCAGGCCGGTCGAGAACGCGAACGTTGATCGTAGCCGTATCGTATCCTGAAGGATTGCGCAGTTGCAAACGGTATTGTCCACCGTCCGAACGCTTAGCGTTCTTGACGACGAGCGAAGCGGACTCTGGCGTGATCTTCTGGAATATTCTAGAGTCACCGTCGACGTCGAGAAGGTTGTCTTCAGCAAACCAGGATGCTGTGGGTTGCGGGAAGCCAGTGTACGGCACGTGAATGGAGAAGTCTTCACCAGCGCGAACCGTAATGTCCCTAACTCCACCCAAGTCCATGCAGGGCTTGTTCGGTTGCTCGGCGATCGTGATGTCAGAGGTAGGCTTGCTCGGGTCTGATCTTCCCACATCGTTAACAGCGATGACCCTGAATTGGTATTCCTCGCCTTCTTTAAGCTTAGGCACTGTATGCACCAGGCCAGAAATAGGCACATCATTGACATCTTTCCAGTCTTTGTCGCCCTTGCCCTTCTGTTGGATAATGTATCCTTTGATCTTTGATCCACCATCGCTCTTCGGCGGCCTCCAGGATAATGTGACAGAGTCTTTTGTAACTCTATCGGGCTTGGGAGCTTCAGGCGTGCTAGGCTTAAGCCGTTGTGTTTGAGCGGTGATCGGCTCAGTTGGTTTGCTGGGCTTGCCAGGGCCGGCTTCGTTAACAGCGATAACCCTGAATTCGTATCTGTTGCCTTCGCGCAAATCGGAAACTGTGTAGCAAGTGTTAGGGGTTGGGTAGTTCGTGACCTTGACCCATTCGCCGCCACGTTCGCGTTTCTCAACATAGTATCCTGTGATAGGTTTGCCTCCGCAGTTTGCAGGCGGATCCCATTCAAGGGCACAGCTATTCGAGCTGTATCCAGTGATTCTGGGAGTGTCTGGCGCATCTGGCGGGTCGAATGGCGACTTGGCGACAGTCGGCTTGCTCTCCAAAGGATCGGAGACTCCGTACAGGTTCTCTGCGCGCACTCTGAACACGTACTTCTTGCCTTCAGTGAGGTTCTTAACGGTGAACGAGCATTTAGGGCAGAAACCGGCAACTGTTCGCCAGTCGTTGACGCCAAATTCGGCAACTTCGACAACGTAACCGGTGATTTCGCTACCACCGTCATCTGTAGGTGGATGCCAGGTGAGGCTGACAGCATCGTGTGTAACTGGAGTGCAGATAAGAGGTCCTTTAGGTACTCCAGGCTTGTCGACAACGATAACTTCAATATCGGCAGAATCCTTGCCGTGATCGTTTGCAGCAGTAATAGTGTATTTGCCGGCGTCATCTCTGGTAGACTTTTCAATGCTAAGTTTCGTTTCGTCGTTCTTAGTTTCAGCTGAGAGTCTGTGCGAAGGTACCAATGGTATGGATCCCTTGGTCCATGAGATTTTAGGCGTGGGAGCTCCGGTAATTGGAATGTTAATGTTGATTGGTTCTCCTGCCCTGACTTTAATCTTGCGGCCAATGAGATGGTCGAGCCATAACTTAGGCTTCTCCTTCATTGGTTTAGCGATAATGACGTTAGATGGGTCTGATGGCTGGCCAGGGCCGGCAGCGTTGACTGCCGACACCCTGTATTCGTATTGATGACCCTCTTGTACTCTATCGTCTTCATAGTCATTGTTCCTTACAGGGTCTTTGTTCAGTTTAATCCATCTGCCAGTAGCCTTATCGCGTCTTTCAACGTCGTAGCCAAGGATGTTGGACCCGCCGTTCGAAATCGGTGACTGCCATCTGATCGAAATATGATCTTTGTCAGCGGAAACCAGTTCAGGTTTGCCTGGCTTACCGGGCACTGTGTATTGGTTCTTAGCGATAATTGCTCTATCTGTCACCAATGGCTCCGAACGTCCTTGCAAGTTCTCGGCGCAGACTCTAAACTCGTATTTCGTTCCTTCCGTCAATCTGGGTACAGTCGCATGATTGAATTTAGGATTGATGTACGTAACCGCCGGTACCCAGCCGCCGCCGTGCGTCAAATCGCGTTTTTCAATGACGTAAGCGGTCAGTTCGCTGCCGCCGTTATCCTTGGGCGGTTTCCATGACAACGTAACAGATTGCGCGGTGATCTCCTCGTATTCGAAGGGAGATTGCGGCGCTCCGGGCACATCGAGAACTATAAGTTCAAAGCTGCCCTCATCAGTGCCAGAGTCGTTCTTCAGTTTCAAGTTATATTTGCCAGCGTCTGACCGCTTGCAGTTTACTGCGTGAACTATTGTGTGATGTCCAACAGACGTCACAGTTGTTCTCTCGTTAGCAATTACAGGTTTGCCGTCACAAGTCCATGTAACCTCAGGAGCAGGTTCTCCGATGAAATCAACATCCAAATGGAAGATGAGACCAGCTTTGATACGAACTTCCTTAAGCGGCGTGATGATTTTAGGCGCAACGAATCTGTCTTTAGCTGTGATGACGTCAGACGGCTCGCTCGGTTCTGAGGGGCCGGCTTTGTTGACCGCGACCACTCTGAACTCGTAATCCTGACCTTCAGTCAAATCAGGAACAGTAGCCTTAGTTTTGCCAGGAGGTACGTGAACTGCGTTAACCCAGTACGGACTTCCTTTTTCTTTCTTCTGTATGGTGTAACCGGTGATTGGTGATCCACCATCAGACTTAGGTGCGGTCCATTGTAGGTCCACGTGGTCTTTGCTCCAGTCGGTGGCCTCGGGTTTGCCGGGAGACGAAGGTTCGTCGAATTCATTTTTAGCAACAATAGCCTTGTCTAATTCCAGGGGCTCTGATTGCCCAATAGCGTTCACAGCGCTCACTCTAAACAAGTATTCCTTCATGTGAATAAGCCTTGTCACTTGGTGTGACAAGAAAGTGCTCATGCCGGCATCGGACCACGTGCCACGGGTCAGATCCATCTTCTCAATGACGTAATGCAATATCGGTGAACCGCCGTCGTCTAAAGGTATCTTCCAAGATAGCGAGCATGAATCCTTTGTAACATCCGATACAACCAAAGGTTTCTCTGGCCTCGAGGGTTTGTCCAGAACTGTGACTTGTGCAGTTCCCGAGCAAACACCAAGGTCGTTCTTCAAGGTGAGTTTGAAAACGCCTCCGTCCGAACGCACGGAGAATGGAATGTCTAGGGTCACCCTGTTATGCAAGACCTGGATATCGATCCGGTCCGTGGAATGAACGACCTTTCCGTTAATCTGCCACTCGACTGTGGGTTTGGGGGATGCCTCGATAGGAATCTCGTACTGTATTCTCTGTCCAGCTTTGACAGTTTTGTCTGCGAGAAGCATTTTGTCAAAGTGCGGCGCGCAGAATCGTGCTTTAGCGATTTGTGGCATCGAGCCGTCGCTCGGTTCTCCATTGCCTGCTTTATTGACGGCAATGACTCTGAACTCGTATTCCTCTCCTTCTTGGAGGTTAGAAACGGTACCCTTAGTTTGGTTTCCAGGTACAGTGGCGGCGACCTCCCAAGGTCCATACTTCTTCTTAGCTTCGATAATGTAACCAGTGATGGGTGAGCCGCCATCCTTCTTCGGCGGCACCCATTCCAAGTCCATGTGATCTTTGTCCCAGTCTTTAACAACCGGTGTGCCGGGTTTGTCGGGTGTTCCGTACGGATCCTTAGCTGTGACTGGTTCGTGACCAATAAGCGGTTGCGACTCTCCTTGCTTATTGACTGCTCTAACTCTGAAGTTGTAATCGTGACCTTCGATAAGGTGGTCGATTCTGATGTTGCAAGCTTGCACTTCTCCCGCGGGGATCCATCTCATGTTCTCTTGATCCATCTTCTCTACTACGTAGTGGGAGATTTCGCTGCCACCGTCATCTTTAGGTGGTTTCCAACGAAGAGTGCATCCTGATTTTGTGATGTCATCAGCCCTGAGAGGGCCATCAGGCGGCAAAGGTACATCAAGTACAAGTACTTTGATTGTAGCCGAATCTGTTCCATTAATATTCTTAGCTTTAAGGGTATAAACTCCCGTGTCGAGTCGCTTAGCGTCAATAACTTTGAACTTGGTCGAATGTGCGTCGTTGACAATCTTGATTCTGTCCGTATTGATGACAAGGTTGTCTGCGTGGAGCCATTCTTTGGTAGGGGTCGGTTCTCCCACGACTGGTACTTCGAGATCGAAGTTCTGTCCGACCTTGACTTTGACGTCGAACATAAAGTTCCTGTCGATCTTGGGGGGAAGGTTCTTGGGGCGGGCGAGGTGGGGGCCGGTTCCGTCGCTGGGTTCGCCCTTGCCGGCCTTGTTGACGGCGCGTACGCGGAACTCGTATGTATTGCCTTCGATCAGGTCTGGCACTTTGCCGGTTGTTACATCGCCTTCCACCTGAGAAGGATGATAAATTGTTGTATGAATAAGAATATAGAAAGAAAGAATATGCGTTAGCAAATAATAAAACTAATTTTGTATTTAATTTGTATTGAAAATATTTTGAAAAGTTTTTATCAAAAATATCAATGATTATGCTCATCTAATTCGAGAAATATTTATGCTTGTCTGGGTGGCTGCTACGACCCTCATATAAATATCTACCGTCAAACAGCAGTGTTTTGCATTGCTGTGGTTCATTGAGGGTATGAGATTCAAGAAAAAAACTGAGAAGCTTTATAAATCATCACTTACGATGGATATAAGATAATGGACAAATATGCATAAATAAGTACCAATACAAGTTAAAGTACACAGTTATTTAGTAGAATAGACCTCAGATTTTGATATAACAGACAGGGTCCTTATACAACTACACCAAATAGTCAAAAAGTTAAGTGAGTAAGCAAGGTCAGTTCCTCATAATAAGTGTGATTCCACCATCAGCCTTATGAGATGACGTCCAGTGCTTGTAAAGATAAAAAAAGTAGTATAATTATCCAATCACGATACCTGAGCACACTCCTCCCAGTCCGGCGAGAACCTATCCTTCTTCTCGATGACGTATCCCGTGATGGGTGCTCCCCCATCCTGAGTCGGCCTTGTCCACTCGAGCTCCACAAAGTCGCGGTCGAAGTCCTTGACCTTGGGCGTGCCGGGTTTGCCGGCGACATCGAACGGATTCTTCGCTTCGATCGAGTGGGGAGTGGTAAGAGGTTCGGATTTACCTTGTCTGTAACAATGGTCAATGGAATGGTGAAGTTAATAACGATATAGGGAATTGATTTAGGTGGTTTCTGTTGATTTTGACATTAAAATTAGGTATACAAGAAGTCCCTAATAAATCGCTTCATGTGAGGTTGTGAAAAGTTTTGAAGTCCCCTCTGGACACCATGGTTCGCTTAATTTAAGAGAATAACATACAGTAATTATTAAAAGGGGTGTCACAGATTGGAACTACATTGAAAGAAGCCTACGAAAGAATCCTGTGGCTATTGCTGTCAATCAAGCTGACAATACTCGGATATTTAATTTTATCAATTATTTTGTATTTCAACGTAAATTGTTAAAATCAACTTTTTTAAACGTAACAAATCATCTTCTTCACCTTTGTTGTAGTAAACTGTAGACGCCTACTGCAAGCTTCACTAATAATATATTTCCTTTGTAATTACGCATCTGTTATAAAGCCTAGTTACAAGAAAATTGTCGCTTTCGTATTTATATACCACCATGTTCAACATCTTCATAATCATCATCATCATCATCATCCTCCTGAAAAAAGGCCTAACCTCATAAATCTTTATTTAAAAATAAAAAGGAAAACATATTCACCTGTTGACAGCCCTAACCCTGAACTTGTATTTGTGATTCGGCTGTAGACCGTCCACCGCGAGGCTGGTCTGCGGGCCGTCGGTCTCGCCGGCGTTCACCCATCTGCCGGTGGCCTCGTCCATACGCTCCACAACGTATTTGTCGATCGGTTGACCGCCGTCGTCGGCGGGCGGGTTCCATGAGAGCTTAGCGCCTTGAGCGTGCACGTCGGAAACCTGTTAAAATTGATACAATTTGAAATTAAAAGACTTAGGTAGCGATGAAGACAGATGATGACACCGCGCAATCTGTCACTTTTATTTATACTAGTGCTCGCCCAGTGGTCGAAATTCGATCAAATTTTATCAAGGCTGCACGGATTGTATCCTAAGCAATGAAAAATTAAAAAATATATGTAGAATGTGAGTTTGGATTGGCATTGACAGAATTCAACCGCCCCTACTCCATTTTTGAAATTTTTGAAAAGAGTATATATGCGTGTGTTTCAAATACATGGTAGTGTGTGTAATGTTTGTTTTATTGATTTAATGTATTTTATGCATAATTTAAAAAAATATTAACATTCTGCAATCCTTCTCTATATAAACTATAAGTGTGCGAAATTTCATACTCCTCCGTCCGTGCAATTTCCGTAAAAAGTTTTTGCTTCACGTATTAATATATAGATACTGATTATATTTAAAAATATATATTAATACTTTTTAGGATTTAGAAACCATTAATATTTGGGAGTAAGGTAAAGTAAAAAGCTTATAACTGTCCCACTGCTGGCCAAAGGTCTCCCATCATTGAAATGAAGCCATCGTCACAATTGATGAGTAATGACTTAATCACCACGCTTGCCAAATTTGGGTCGTTGATTACAAACCTGGGCTGTGCATCGAAAAATCCGAAACATACTATGCCCTACCTGGGTATTGAATGATCATACCTAAATACTTTTAACTGTTATTTTCTGGTGGTAAAGTTGGCGTAGACTGGCGTCAAAAAGAAAACCATAAACGCTAAATACTATTCGTAAAATAATTTAGATAGTTATTTTTATATAAGACAATGCAAATATTTTATAACCATGATTTATCTATACTAATATTATAAAGCTGAAGAGTTTGTTTGTTTGTTTGTTTGTTTGAACGCGCTAATCTCAGGAACTACTGGTTCGAATTGAAAAAATATTTTTGTGTTGAATAGTCCATTTATTGAGGAAGGCTATAGGCTATATTACATCACGCTATGACTAATAGGAGTGGAGCAGCAATAAAAAATGTTGAAAAAACGGGAAAATCGCTAATTAACGCGGGTGAAACCGCGGGGCACAGCTAGTGGCTATATAAATATTTTATATAGTAATAAAATATACATGTTCACTATATTGCTATTAAAGAAAAAATTGGTGTTTAAAAGTTTAACAAAAATAAAATTGTAGACCAAAAACAACAGAAGAAAGTACTACTTAAATAATATTATAATCATAAACATTAATTTAAATCTAATATCTTGTTAGTTATTTTTTATATTTTTATATCCTACATTAGAATGTTGCTGTAGTATCCTAACAATATTTATTGAAATAAATTATCTCGGATAGGTACTTACTAAAGAAAAAAATTAAGAAAAAAAACATAACTTAATTTAAGACAAAATAAAACCTATAAATAAAACATGTCCTCCAGCTGTGGGCTCATATGGGAACTGTGCCGAGTAATAAATAGTTTATCACATAAATTAGTCTTTATTACCTTGAGAGGTCCTCCAGGTGGGCTAGGCACGCTAAGCACGATGACCTCAACTTCAGCCACATCTTTGCCGTTGCAGTTCTCCGCGGTGATGGTGTACCGGCCGCTGTCGGCCCTGGTAGCCGCTTTGCAGTTCAACTTGGTGTTGTAGTCTGAATGTTGGACCTTCATCTCACCGCCAGATTTGATTTCCTTCTTGGCGAGGAACCATTTGGTTTCGGGCATCGGTTCACCGGTGACCTGTGGCATAAATAGAGAAGGAACTTTAAACATTTTGACTCTATTACTGGTTGGTACAGAGGTATATGTTACACATAGTTTTTTAAGTCTACAAAAATTGTTGAGGCGTCCATGTTGCCATTGACAATTAAATGTTTAATTAAATTAAATCGCTACGTTCCCTAAAATATGGTTGAGCGAAGCGATGACTGATTCATATGTCATACTCGTGAACGGGTGCCGCCTGTGGAAGCTGGTCTGCTCACGCATACTTATCTTATTTTTAGTATTATTCACTATAATTTGACTTTGTTTTTCTTAAACTATTTTTGACTTTCACGATAGTACTGTAGTGGTACTGTATGACATTGTGGAAATTGTAACTTTTACCTGATGTAAATTTGTTAACGTATATTTTTTATTTTGTTTTTTTTTTACATGTTGTGGTTGTCTTCTATATTTTTTGTGTTTATTGTAATGGAAAGTGTCCTGCTATGATAGGGCATTTTCCAATATTTTTGCGCTGTAAGGGAGAAAAGAGCTGGACACTTGCTGAGTTTCTTGTCGGTTCTTCTCAGTACAAAATCTGCCGCCCAGAGTAGACTTACGAACCGATGGCATAGTGACATTCATAAGAGCTACTTGTAACCTAAACTGAATAAATGATTTTGAATTTTGAATTTTGAATGGTTAATAATATGACTTCATAGTAAGACATTATAATATGATGTAAAATTATTAGTCTACATTTGCAATTTGTAATACTTAAATGAAATATAATAAATACATTTTAACAATTTATCAATTATATTTTTCGTTTAATTTTAATAGACTATAGATATTTATACTGTCAGACCTACACTTAAACATTTATTATTTCTAGCTAGAAACAAGACAATAAATGTTTTTTTTTATCATTTGTGACCCATATTGAAAATAGATAACGAATCGAATTGGTAAAATGCTACAACTTGCACTTTAGTAATAGTAAAAAAAAGCGTCTTACCTTGACATCGAAGCCGAACTTCTGTCCGACCTTGAGCTTAACATCGATGAGGTTGGCCCTGTCGATCTTGGGCGCCAGGTTCCTGGGCTTAGCCACTATAGGGTGGGTGCTCTCGCTGGCCTCGCCTGGGCCGGCCTTGTTCACAGCGCGGACCCTGGAAGGAGGAATAAGTTATACATTTTGACTAACTCACTAATCTGGTTAGTGGTTTGACATCTGGTTTTGGATTTCCAACAAGATATATATTTGTAATAAGTAACGTAGCCACAGCAAAGTTTACTCTTTAAGACTCGAGTAAAACTGAGCAAAAAAAATGGAGAAGCTTCGGTCCTCTCTTTCCACTTATTCATTTTACTCCAGTTTGGTGCCTCTTAAAAGAACTCATAAGTCTGTACCTCGATGAGGTCAGCGACACTCTGACTACTATGTCCTAACTGCTAAACTTGTATTTCTTATCTGCAATGTAGCTTATTTAATAAGTGCGTTTCCATTTCCAACCTTATTGTCAAGCAAGATAAATAGAACAACAACTAACCTGAACTCATAAGTCTGTCCTTCAATGAGGTCAGGCACAGTGCAGTTGGTCTTATCAGCGGGCACTTCGAGCGCCTTCTCCCAGTTGCCGAACTTGTCCTTCTTTTCCACAACGTATCCGGTGATGGGTGCGCCGCCATCTTCCCTGGGCGGGCTCCATTTGAGGTCCACGTGGTCTTTGTCCCAGTCTGTGACGCTCGGCGTTCCGGGCGCACCTTAATGAAAAATATACAGATGAGTATATACGAGTATATATTCATAACAGCTAATCATATTAATATATATGTATAATATACATAATAGTATATATATAATGTTTACTGAATAATGGTATACGTTAACCAACATGCTTAAATCATCACGTATCAAAAAAGCAAATAATTCACGCAGTAATTTTTATATGGATCGATATCATATAAAAAGTTAAACTTTAAAAAAAAATCCTCTTAGGCAATTTTAATTAAATTCTTTGCCTTAGGGAAGTATAAAGATTTAAATAGATCTAAAGATAATAGAGTAGAGAATATAGAAAAGTTTGAAATCGCATGTTACAAACCAGTGTTTAAAATTTTAAGATAGCTTGATAATTATTAATAATGATTATCATTTCGAACCCTGATAATTACAGTAATACAAACGTTTTTTTAAATATTTTCTACTATTCAGATATCTTATGAGCAACCGCGACTTTCCTAAAAATCGGTTTTTGGTTAGAAAGAATTAAAACTTTAAAGACTGAGATACTAAAATGTGTAATAGCTCTTAATTTGACACACAGGGTTGAAAATGCCTTGCCACTCACCAGGCTCGTCGAAGGGGTTCTTGGCGATGATGCTCTGTTCATTAGTCAGTGGTTCCGACTCGCCCTCCGAATTGACGGCAGACACGCGGAACTTGTACTCCTTGCCGGGAGTTAGGCCGGTCACATCGCATTCTAGGGAAGAAGAGAATATTTTATAAATAGCTTGCCTACTTCTTAGCTGATCTTTAATATTTGTAAAAATATTATGATCGGATGTTAGTGACGGTAGTTGTTGACATTGAATGGGCGCCTTTGGCTTTCAAAGTAAAAAGTGTTGAATAATTTCGGCGGGCTGGTTAGAACCACGATAGCTCAATTGGAAGAGCACCTGACCCGGAATGTCAGAAGGGTGCAGGTTCAAATCCTGCTCGTGGAAATTTTTTCAACATTTGTGTTTTTGTAATTTGTTCGCAACAAAATTTGCGATAAAAAAAAATGTTTGAACATTTTAAGAAGAGAACAATGATTATTTCATAATAATATTTTCAGCCACTACTTTCCCACTGCAGAGCATAACATGTCAGATTAGGTGACGTAAAAATGCTAAATTACTTCATTCAAATAGTTTGTTAAGCATAATTTGATTTTCTATGTCTAATTAATAGATATGTTTTTTTTTCATTGGCAGCACTAGTGTGCGGCGTAAACGTTCTTAATCAAAGAATTGGTATAAAAAAACTGGCAGAGCTTAGAAATAAAAAAACACTTACTGGGCTCGTCGGATCTAGCACACGGCACCCAGCATCCGGTCTCTGTATCCAGCTTGTCGATCTGGTAGTACTCGATGGGAGCACCGCCGTCGTCCTTCGGCCGTTTCCATTTCAGGGTAGCACCTTCCTTGTGCACGTCCGAAATCTGTAACGACAAAATACAATTCATTGTTTAGAAAATATATGAAAAAGCCAGTAAACTTTCTTACAGCTGGGAAAAGCAGCTGCTGCAGTCAATTGATGTTAATGATTACTTAATTATTCATTTCAATAAAGTTTTTAGAAACTATATAAAAAGCGTAGGTGTGAAGGAATCATTAATTTTTTAATTGACGTCTCTAATTGCAGGAGTATATAGGTATATAAATATAGTTATATTTGTCTTAAGATAGTCAAGATTTCCAAAAGAGATTTTTGGTTTGCTGCATTACCGTAATAATGCATCCTTATTGAGTTATATTCGTCATAGTCAATATGATCCCTGATAGGTTCTTCTAGATAGTAAAATTTTCAAAAGGCACCAAAGTAGCTTCCTTGTTATGAAAAAGAACTTTATATTTTACTAGCTGACCCGGCGGATTTCATACCGCGTTTTTTTTTAATATAACATATGTTACACAGCGCTAATGTAGCATTCTAATGGTGAAAGAATTTTTTTTAATTGGTCCAGTAGTTTCTAAGTTTATTTGTTGCAAACATATGTATATATACAAAACTACAAAGCTTTCCTCCCTTATAGAATTAGTATAGATTAATGTCAGGTATGTATGTCCAGCAGTGGACTATAAGGCTGATGCTGATGATGATGATGATGATGATGATGTAGGTGAAAGTTTAGTATACTCATATAACTGTAACATAAACATTGTGCTACTTTTTTAACGGATGCATGTTGTGTTATGCTTAAAAAACATATTTAAAAAGTTAATTCTATTGCCAGCTGCATTAAGGCGAAGAGTAAGGCACACTAGCGCCGCTAATGGATTTAATTTGATAACTGCTAAACTGGATTTTTTTTCAAACATTGCGGACCTTCCGACACTAGGCAAATATCTATTATTTCATAATTGTTCACTACTTTTAGGTTTGTTTTTGTATTCATTCGTTAACACCAACAGTGGCCATTGTTTGTGAATAAATGCGATAGCCCGTTTTGTGAATAAACCACGCAACAAAAAGTAGTGCACAATTATTAAATAAATACTATGGATGATTTCCTGTTGTCGGACGGTACGCAATGTTTAAAAAAAATCCGGTCCGTTAGTAATTGTCAAATTATCAATTGGTGGCGCTAGTGTGTCTTACCCTTCGCCTTAATAAGTGATGGTATCCATAATGAATGCTCATGGCCATACTCGTCATAGTCATCAAATTATCGATGATAGGTTTCCTGACTATACTTGCAGTGCATTAATTAGCAATGAAAGTCAATAAATGCTCATCATAGTCATACTTGTAGTCATAATGAGTGCTCATAGTCATACGATCTTTAATATATTTCGTGACTATACCTGTAACGGTCCTTCCGGTTTCAACGGCTTATCGGTGACGACGACGTTGATGGTGACCACGTCCTTGCCGCTGGAGTTCACCGCGGTGACTGTGTACTCGCCCGAGTCGTCGCGACGGGTCGGTCTGATCACCAGCTTGGTGAAGTAATCAGGACTGTCGATGGTGACAGCCTTGGAGGGGCGAAGAGGCATGTTCTGGTACCTGGTGGTGGAAAGATGGGTATAAATAAAATGATAAATAACTTAAACAAAAATAGGTAATTGAATGAGTCCAATCACAAAGAGGTTTTACGTAGTCACTGACGCATATGTTATAAGTTGTCCTCAAATGTTTTCGCTATCCTCGTGGTCAAATATTTGACGCAGCAAGAGCCTATAGTATTTTTTGGTCTGGCAGTATGGTGTTGGGGCTGGGATTTAATATTTTGTATGATGGGGTCCCAGGCTGGTGGTAGACTCCAATCATCTTCTCTATTACAATTAGGATGTTTTTTAATTTCAATAGCATCGCGTATCATCGTCGGGATGAATCGTTGTTCTCTAGCGAGCACTTGTGGTTTATCAAATCTGATGTAATGGTTGGGCCCCTCTAGGGAATGTTCGCATACTGCAGACTTATTTTCGCGCCTATGCTTGACGTCGGCTATGTGTACTAAAGTAAAATAAACGCGAGTAGATCCGTAAAAGTTGTTTCATTTAAAAAAAAGATAAATTATTGTCACTTAAAATTACTTTCAATGGCAAAGGTAAAAACAAGCAGAAATAATGTAATTTTCAAAGTATCTCTAAGTGTCTCTTATCGATCTTAGTCGCTTGAAAATTATCCTAGAGGATTATCTGTATATTTGGTATATTTATAAGTCAACAATACAGCCAACTATTGGAACAATTTGGTGGGTTATGGTCCGTTCTCTCCATGCTTTTTTTATAGTCAGCTCGGAAATTGGCTCCATTCCACCGAATTTTAAGTGGAAATGGAGTTCAGACGTAAAGACAACCGGTGCAGAGCTGACCAGAGATCAGTGTTGGGGAGCTTATAAGCTGATGAATACTACATTACCTCCATTCAACCGCAGGGGCAGGCTCTCCAGTGATAGCTGCTTCCAACTTCAATGTGGAACCAGCAGAGATGGTGACATCCCTCAAGTGTCTCCTGTCGATCTTGGGCCCCAGGAACCTCGGCTTCGCGATGAAGTTCTTGCTGGCGTCCGAGGGTTTGCTCTGACCACCCTTGTTGATGGCGATCACGCGGAACTGGTACTCGTTGCCTTCGATCAATCTGGAGGTGGTGATTGAATGGGTTAGTTTAAACCGTTTTAAATAAATAAAGTATTATTATCAAAATGTACCTAATTTTTTTTCGAATTTAATTTTAAAATTCTTTTTAATGTTCAACATACTTGAACTTTAATTGGGTAGTGCTAATTTAGAAGATTCAGCAGTCTTCTAGCTATAACGATTTCAATTATTCTTATTTCTCATTATTTTTGAAATAAATTCAAATCAATAATATTTAATGTATGTCACATTGACGTATGACTTAAATTAATCTTTGAGTTAAGTAGGTATACATGTTGCTCTGTCAATGCATTTTAACAATTTCAAAAATTAAAATACATAATATGTATATTAAGTGAATAGAGTAAATTTCAGGTAAGAAAAGCGTCTCGCAGGTGAAAGGCCAATTTCTAGATAATAATAAAAATAATGGGTGACCAAAAATGTAGCATCTCGAGCTCCTCCGTGCTTGGGAAGGCACGTGAAGCCGTTGGTCCCGGCTGCATTAGCAGTTGTTAACAATCACCAATCCGCACTTGGCCCGCGTGGTGGTTTATGGCCCGTTCTCCCTATCGATCCGTAGGGAAGGCTCGTGCCCCAGCAGTGGGGACATAAAATGAGCTGATGATGATGAATAAAAATAAAAATTACCCATTGACAGTGGCATTGGGCGTTGGTGTATGAGTCTCCACCGCCTTCTCCCACAGCGGGCTGTATTTATCCTTCTTCTCGACGATGTAACCAATGATGGGAGAGCCGCCGTCCGATAGAGGCGGTTCCCATTTCAGGTCCACGTGGCTGGCCGACCAGTCGTCTGGTACTGGGGCTGATGGTGCGTCCGGTACCGCTGCAAGGGAATACAGCACTAGTTACAAGTGTGGTAAGGTCGCAATTGGCTGTGTACGGTAATGTTACACTTTTGTACATAATATTATGTAAATGTCAGGAGGTTTGTACGAGGTGAAGTAGTGTTACGATTAGTCAAGAAAAAAATGTGATGGGAGAGAGAAACCTCAGTCTGCTGATCTAACGATAAGATAATTTGTAAGTTTTTGTGTTTTAAGAATTTTTCAGTTGATTTTTTTTACTTTTCTTAACTCTCTCAATCTTTGTAGATATTCAACATTTTATTGCTAACTAAATTGAGTGGTAGGTGTTACAATAATCACTATGAATCATTATAGACAGTCGGGCAGTTATTACAAGATAGGAGATTTTCCATTTTCATTTTCTTATTTTAAAGAAATACTTGATTTAATTACGTGTCTTAATTATTAATACTAGACCACACTAACTACAACCACCATAAGTTTTCATAGCTAAATAAGAACCGTTACTCACTGAATGGGTCCTTGGCGACGATGGCGCCGAAGGTCTCCAGCGGTTCAGACTCGCCCTCCTTGTTCAGCGCCTTAACTCGGAACTTGTACTCGTGGCCGGGGACCAGGCCGTCCACCTGGAGACAAAAATATACATCATCATCATCATCATCACATAGTAAAACGTATCACATCTTCTTTTTAATCCATCATCATCATCTCAGCCAAAAGACGTCCACTGCTGGACAAAGGCTCCCCTAAGGATCTCCATAAAGTTTATATAATTACAAGAAAATATTTTTTTCTAAGCACTAGAGCTTTTATACAATTGAACATCTGATACAAACTTCGAATTCCAAGCTTTTGAATGATCAAAATGTTTAGTTTTAGAAAACATTAAAAAAGCGGCTAATGAACTGAATCTACACGATTTAAAAAAAATATCTACTTAGATCTCTGTATTTTGGTGACATTGCAAGCGTTAATACACTGTATTAACCGCTTACCATCAGGCGGATCGTAAGCTTGTTTGCTGATCCATTGAAAAAAGGAGACTAACTCAAATTGTCAGAATAAACCGTCTCAAATCTCGTTCGTTTTAATTTTTATTCAAAATTTCCAATTTTCAACAAAACTTTAAAAGGCACAGTAACTTTTAATTGGTTTTCGTTTGTAAAAACTGTCTGTAAAAAATACTAGCTGACTCGGCGGACTTCATACCACATTTTTTTTATTTTTAATATAGCCTATGTTACTCATCGCTAATGTAGCATTCTAATTGTGAAAGAATTTTTTATATCGGTCTAGTAGTTTTTGAGTTTATTCGTTGCAAACATACATACATACATACATACATACAAAAATACAATGGTTTCCTCTTTATAATATTAGTTTATATAAAAGCTTAAGTACTGGAAGTACACACACGTGCACACCAGACAACCGAAAACTGTCAAATTTCCTCAATAGATTTTGAACTGTGTGCCTTAAAGATAAGGTTGAAGATTATCGAATAAATTTGACAGTGTTGGGATAGCTTGATTTGCCTGCGTTTTTTCTAGTTGTCCATAAACTACATTAGGGGTTAACCATTATCTCACCTCCATCTCAGGCACGTTGCCTAAAGTCTTGCCCACAGGCAGCCAGTTGCCTGTTTCAGTATCAAACTTTTCCACCAGGTAAGCTTCGATGGGCTCGCCGCCGTCGTCTTTAGGTCGCTTCCAGGCGAGCTTGCAGCCGTCCTTGTGGATGTCGGTCACTTCCAGCGGGCCTTCAGGTTTATCGGGCTTGGCTGTGGAAGAGAAATAAGTTAGGTACACGGGCAATTATAGATGACTAGTGGACCCGGCGGACTTCGTACCGCTTTGACAGTTTCCATTCATTCCCATCTATCTAATCCTATGTGTTAATCCAGGTTATAAACTATCTGTATGCCGAATTTCATCCAAATCCATTCAGTAGTTTTTATGTGAAAGAGTAACAAACATCCACTTTGACAGTTTCCATTCATTCCCGTGGGAATATCGGGATAAAAACTATCCTATGTGTTAATCCAGGTTATAAACTACCTGTATGCCGAATTTCATTCAAATCCAACTAACAAGAAGAAAATAACAAAGATCCATCCATCCATACTTACAAACTTTCGCGTTTATAATATTAGTAGGATACTGTGATGCGTAATGCTCAGTCATGAAATACAAATTCATAGAATTTGAATTTGACCACGTGATGTCTCAGTAAAATCGCACATCTTAGTGACACTCAGGGGTTTGAGGGGAATATCATATGACATTTTTATCACTAACTTATTTTTTTTAACTCACTATTATTAATATCTTCATGATTTCATATCGATTTGTGACACGAAATAGTTCTTTAGTTAGAAATTAAAGACAGTAACACTTACAGGTAACGATGATCTCCAGTTCGGCGGTGTCCTGGCCGTATTTGTTGACGGCCTGGATCTTGTAGGTGCCAGAGTCCTTGCGACGGGGACTCGCGTGCTGGTATTTGCTCATATAAGGTATATCCACCACTAGGAAACAAAAAACATATATTATTTATTATAGTTCTTAGTATAAACTTCTTACAGTTTGTGACATCTTAAAAAACTTAAACACCAGTCTGAGAGGACTGCATTTCCAGTAGTTTTCTTTGTAAGTAAGAAGCTAAGAACCACTCCACATAACGGTGGCCAATTAGCTAAGCAATCGGCCCTAAAAACGGAGGTGCTTGGTTCAACTCCTAGGTCGAGCAAAGCGTGTTTCGGAATACCCGATGCATAGACCGGGTTTTTGATCAGCAATTGTAGGAATGACTTTATTTCAATGATGGTGGCCTTTGCCCAGCAGTTACACAAATATAGGTTACTTACTACTTAGAATTGATATACGTGCCGTATTTGTTCTGCGGGACAGTGTGTCAGTTAAGTTTTAATTTCAATTTTGTCCAACCTCTTTTTGATGCTACAAACAATAATTTACTGATAATCTATAACTTACGCTGGAGACTTCTTGGCGGTTAGGTGAAGAGAAAAGTCAGTTAGATCTTTTGTTTTTTAATTAAATTTACGTTATTGCGAATATTAATGTGAAAAAAATATGGATAATTTACCATTAAATGTTCGTAAACTTGCATAAGTGTTGGTATATGAAATTTTTACCAATCATCAATACCTTTAAACGAGCAATTATATATATAATCTGAATCTCGGAAACCGCTCCAACGATTTTCATGAAATTTAGTATGCAGGGGGTTTCAGGGGCGATAAATCGATCTAGCTAGGTTTCATTTTTAGAAAACGTCGTTTTATCCGTAAAAAAATCATCATCGTCATCCAGGTACTATCTATTATAGGGGAAAAACTTACGCTTCAGCCCGTTGCCGCTGCACACGCTCTTCCCATTGAGCGTCCACGAGATGTCGGGCGCGGGCTCGCCGGTCACCTTGACGTCGAGCGAGATTGGCTCGCCCTCGTGCACCTTGATCGTGCGCAAGTTGCGGCGATCGATCTTGGGGGCCACTGGGAAGGTATAATAAAAAAAATAAAAAATAAAATAAAATAAAATAAAATCCTTTTATTTCAGACAAAGTCCATATAGTGTTAGTAACAATTAACCTTATAAACTATGTTAGTACATTAAATTGGTAGGTATTATAATTAATTTTTGTGTCTTTGGCGAGCTGGACGCGGGTCCAGTGCTGCATAATGACACTGTCCACGTCCAGTCTCGCCGCCTCAGTTTTTAGAAGGCTGTTGGCGCTGCCCCGGACTCGTTGCATCAGTGATGCAATGCGCTTTCTAATGATAGCCGAAAGGCTATCGACTTCAGCTGCGGCTAGCATAGCCGATGCACTGCAGTGCCGCGGCAGCCCCATCAGCCCCCTAAATGCGTTGTTGTATTGAGTGCGCAGGGCTCTGTAGCAGGGGCTAATTTATAAGTGTTCTATAATAAGTCAATTAGAACACTTATAAATTAGCCCCTTATTCATAAAAACTATTTAAGCATTATTTAGTTAAATATTGTTTTGTCAACGTCACACAAACGTCATTTTGAATTTGAGAAAAAGAGACAAAACAATGATTAACTAAATTTTGCTTAAATAGTTTTTATAAATATAATTTTGGTCAGAACTAGTTTGGTCTAGGCAAAACTATTAATTAGTAAAATTATATTAGTCTTACGCTAATTTTGTTGTGACCGAATTGTAACTCGGAAAGTATTTTTTTCTCTATTTAATTATTTGGTTATCCAACAATCGCTACACTTATAATAAAAATATGCTATTTTATATAAAGCTTTAGTAAATGCAATAAATTACATAAAAGAAAACTCTACATGCGTTATTGAACTATTGTAAGTAAAACAAAAGCTCTCCACTAGTTGAGTTTCAAACAAAAAAAGTGGTACAAGGTTGGCGATTGTTTTAGTTCTTGTTCATTATGATCACACATTTTTTATGATCTTCTTTTAGGAAGGCAGAGGAGGACCGGAGGACTTCAGGCTCTTCGCTCTTAAGGACGTTGCCTAGCTTATGGCATCTATCTTTACAGAGGAAGAAGAGTGAAAGGATGGTTGCACAAAAGATCCCGATGGGTCGAAGTGTTGCTGCGAGAGGAAAACCTCAGCAGGCTCCACTAAGATAAGATAAGATAGGGAGGCAGATATCATCATAGGTAGCTTAGGTTTAAAAACCAGAAGTCTTGCTTAACATTTTTTGTGTGCTTTTCGGATTGGGTAAAGACCCAATTTGAAAAAATAAAACTTTTGACTAAATGAATAAAAAATTAAATAGAATAACTTTTACAAAAAAGAAAGGGTCCCATTTATTATTACGGTGGCTAACTTTATATAAAAGCAGTTATGATTTAAAACTGGTGGAGCTAACTGTTATCGATAGTATGTATAAAAACACGTCAACACAATAGCAATCTTATGCCAATTCAATTAAGACTCACATCGCCTCGGCTTGCACACAACAGATTTGCTAGCATCGCTGGGTTCACCAGGGCCGGCTTCGTTGACGGCTTTGACACGGAACTCGTATTCGGTGCCCTCGTTCAAGTTCGGCACTGTAGCCTTCTCGTTGTCGTTGGGGCCAACCTGTGAATAATAGATAAAAATAAATATTTAGTAATTTACACACGAAACAAATCTATGCTAATATTATAAAGCTGAAGAGTTTGTTTGTTTGTTAGTTTGGTTGAACGCGCTAATCTCAGAAACTACTGGTTCCAATTAAAAAATATTTTTTGTGTTGAATAGTTACATCACCCTATGACTAATAGGAGTGGAGCAGCAATCGCTAATTAACGCGGGTGAAACCGCGGGGCACAGCTAGTTTTAACATAACTTTGGATCTACTCGCATTTGGTTAACATTATTTTATTCTGAGACAACGGACTTTGCAAAGTTAACAATAGAAAACAATACTTTTTCAAGTAAATCACTTGTCCATGTATCAACGCCTTGATGGCATAGTGGTTTATCCGATACATAGCCTGGTTTTATGATCAACAACTCACATTTGACAAGCGTAAACACCACGCTTGCCTTAAGGCGAAGGGAAAGGCACACTAGCGCCACCAATTGATAATTTGACAATTATTAACTGATCGGATATTTTTTTAAACATTGCGTACCGTCCGACAACAGGAAAGCATCCATAGTATTTATTTAATAATTGTGCACTACTTTTTGTTGCGTGGTTTATTCACAAAACGGGCTATCGCATTTATTCGCAAACAATGGCCACTGTTGGTGTTAGCGAATGAATACAAAAACCAACCTAAAAGTAGTGCACAATTATTAAATAATAGATGTTTGCCTAGTGTCGGAAGGTCCACAATGTTTGAAAAAAAAATCCAGTTTAGCAGTTATCAAATTAAATCCATTAACGGCGCTAGTGTTCCTTACCCTTCGCCTTAAAAGCCTGTCATTTGTAGCGATGACTTGATTTTAATTATGGATAGCTTGGGATAAAGAGAGAGGCTACACCGACAAAAGTGCCTAAATATCTTAAGTTTCCGCCTTTGTGGTCTAGTGGTTAAGACCTCCGGTTTAGAGCCAGGGGTCCCGGGTGTGTGTACTCGGTTTCATCATCATCATCGTCATCATCTCAGCCAAAAGACGTCCACTGCCGGACAAAGGCCTCCCCCAATGGTCTCCACAACGACTGGTTTTGTGCTGCTCGCATCCAGCGGCTACCCGCGACCTTCACCAGATCGTCGGTCCACCTTGTTGGAGGCCTGCCCACACTGCGCTTTCCGGTACGCGGTCGCCACTCGAGGACTGCTCCGCCCCAGCGGCCATCAGTCCTGCGAGCAATGTGCCCTGCCCACTGCCACTTGAGCTTAGGAACTCTTCGGGCTTTGTCGGTAACCTTTGTTCTTCTGCGGATCTCCTCATTTCTGATTCGATCACGCAGAGAAACCCCGAACATAGCCCTCTCCATTGCTCTTTGAGTGACCTTGAGCCTTCTGAAAAGGCCTATAGTGAGCGACCACGTCTCAGTCCCGTATGTCATCACTGGCAACACACACTGGTACTCGGTTTGGTTGGTGGTAATGCTTGTTTGCCACCCTGGCTAGCTGCCACCATCTAATCTGAATATGTCGCCATAACATCAATGTTTGTAGCTTAGTTGAGTTCCGGCAGCTAGAGATAAAATAGCCAGTGCCCCAGTAGTTGAGGATTCCGGGTGAAGTGCGCTTCCACCTTCGGTCTTATCATCACTTAACATCAGGTGAGATGAAGACCAATTACTTACCCGTATAGACATAAAAAAATAAAAAAAGTTAAAAAGACTTTCCTTAGACTTAAGAAGTAAAAATATTTTCGAAATCCGGGATCCAATTAAAAATGTTAATAAGATTTTAGAGGTTTTAACCACTCTTACAAGACAGGACGTCTTGTCGGCAACTTTAAGTAAATTAACCCCCTTCATTCTGATTACTGCTTATAAGTTGTCTTAATTTAAAAAAAAAACATTAAAATGTTGAGTTTGTCTCACCTCGCAAGCCTTTAGCCACTTGGGCGATCCGACTTCCCGCTTCTCGATGACGTAGCCGGTGATGGGGGCGCCACCATCGCTGATGGGTTTCTCCCAGCGCAGGTCCACGTGGTCGCGGTCCCAGTCCAGGATCTCCGGGGTTCCGGTCTTGCCGGGCTCGTCTGGGAGTGAAGGAAACATTGGTTATAATATAAATGTATAAAATATAATAGGATAAGAAAATTGTTGAGAAAACTGTACTAATATAATTTAATGAGAAGATGGCGAATAAATAAAAAAAACAACATTGACTATGGGACAATGTTGGATGTTAATTTATTCTTAGAGGTGTTTTCACATTTTTTTAAAAGACCCCCAGACCGCGCTTCGGCGGGATCAATTCTCAATCGTGGAAAGTGTTTTTCTGGTTATAGATGCAACTGAATTTGTGATATCAAAGTCGTGGTGTAAAGCCAAAACTAATGATCAATATAAATATCTATTTGTACCACACCAATATGATGCAATAAATAATTATGACTATGAAATGCAGTGATGACGTAATTTAAATGAGATTTTTGCCCAGCAGTGGGTCAGTATTAAGCTATACCCTACTTTAGCGGCATCAAAGGCTATCAATGTTATCTAGTAATTAACACTTTATAAATTGGATAAACTTAATTTTATGTTTGTTTCTTTTTTATGTCGCCTGAATTCCACAGTTGGTGGATTCGTTACTGGCTTGAGGCACAAAACCCTCTTTTGAACAGCTACGAGTACATGCTGTTTTATATAAATCAGTTTTCAAACATGAACTTGAACAATGAAAATGCGAACTAAAAACTTTACAAATTAAAAAAAAGCATTTAATTTTCTACTCACCGAAAGGATTCTTAGCAATGATACTATGGTCCGCGTCCAACGGCTCCGATACACCCTCATTGTTGACCGCAGACACCCTGAACTTGTACTCGTGACCAGGCACCAAGTTCTCGATCTCCGCCTTCGGGTCCTTAGTCTTCAGAGCAGGCATCCACCTTCCTGTCTCTGTATCCAGCTTCTCTACTAGGTAATGATCAAGAGGCGCTCCGCCGTCATCTAGAGGCGGGTTCCATTTGAGTGTGCATCCTTCTTTGTGGACGTCTGAGATCTGAGGGGGATAGGTCAATAGGTTAGTTTGTCTTTTATATAAACTTTCAAACACTTATAGAAAAAACAGTATTGTAAAAACAAACCACAAGCGAGCAGTCTGTGCCAGGTAAAAAGTATATCTTAAAGGTGGAGACTAACCGGAGCGTATTAACGTAACGTAACATGTTCGATGCAAACATACGCACGCATGATCGGTACAGTCCGCTGTGTTATCGGTTATTCAGCAATGACGTATCAAGCTGGACGGAAAGAGTGCGGAACGGTTACGTTACGGTTCGCTCCGATCAGTCACCAACTTAACAGTGACAATGCAAGTAGATGTAGGTAGCTCGGAGGAGCTCGATGGCGCAGTGGGAAACAAGATTGCTAAAGTTAAGCAACTTCAGCAATCGCAACTTCATCAGATGAGTAACCAAAATTGTATTATCTCCAGCGCTTTCATGTTTTGGAAGGCACGTAAATCCGTCAGTCCCGATTGCATTAGCAGTCGTTAAGGGGGGTGCCGCGCGAAATTTCGAAAATTTACGTGTTTTTAAGTCACTGGTGTTAAGCGCTGAATAGGTCATATACATTAGGGCTAGTGTAGGTTGATCCTTTCAAAGCCATGGTTGTTTTGGAATTTGAAACAAATACCCAGAAACTGCATGAACAATACGTAAAAGTAATGATATCTAAAAACTTATTTCTTCAGAAACTTTGTAAATATAGCACATGAAACAATAATCCGACATCAAAATGTTTGTATTGATATTCCGCAGGTCACTGTTGTCTTATTTTTCATTTTAAAAATATGAATATTAAAATATTAAGATTTAATATTTTTTACCCAAACGCCTATGATTTTAAAAAGTAAACATTGCTCCAATTAAATCACCAGCCTACTCTGTATTAGTGTGTACACAGATATTAGTGTGCGTGCGTATTCTTGTCGTGCGCCGTTGTCACCCCACTGTCACGCGCCGCTCGCTCGCTATCAAAAAGAAACTTGAAACTCGCAGTTTTGCGTCCGCGCTGCACCCTCTTAATAACCACATATCCTCACTGAGTAATGTTTTATGGCCCGTCCTCCCTATTGTTTCCGTTCATAGGGAAGGCTTGTGTCCCAGCAGCGGGGGACATAAAATGAGCTAGTGGTGGTAAATACTATCGCGTTTCACTATAAGCAAAGAAACTACATTCAAATCGGTCAGATTTTATTAATATTCATTCTATCTCACCGGCTCGCCCGGCGTAATACCACCCTCTCACAGAATATCGACGTGAAACAATGGCACTCGTTGCTGTTGTTTGGTCCGGTGAGTGAAAGTACCGGAGGCCCATCCCTCACTCTTCCCCCCTCCCAATTCCTACTCCCTCCTCAAGATCTAACTCCTTCCTCAAGGCCGGCAACGCATCGCGATTTCTTTGGTTTTGCGGGTGTCCATGGGCGGCGGTGATTACTTTTCATCAGGTGACCCGCCTGCTCGTTTGTCTCCTTTTAAAACATAAAATATACATTTAAAAAAAATCTCACCTTGAGCGGTCCCTCAGGCTTAGCGGGTACATCCAGCACGTTAATCTGGATGGTAGCTTCGTCTTTGCCGCTGCTGTTCTCAGCCTTGAGGACGTAAGTGCCGGTGTGTTTGCGAGAAGCAACCACCACTGACAGCTTTGTGCGATAGTCTTCAGCGTCGACTGATAAGTCGTCACGGGTGGACAACCTCTCTTTGTTGTGGAACCTGGGGTACGAAAGGATTTATATTTATTTTTTATTTCATAATAAGTAAGTAACAAAAAAATTAAAAATAAAATCTTCAATCGACGGTGTTATACAACAGGGTGCCACGAAAACGAAAATTAGTATGGCACTGAAGCAGCGCCTCCTGGCGACATATGAGAAGAGTTAAAATGCCATACAAATTCTCGTTTTCGTTTTCTTAATCGAATGAATATGGATAGTAAACTTACACTAGGCACCCCGCTATCTTGTTATTTGCAGTTATCGGAAAAGCCTTTCAAATTGAAATCCAAATAGTGACAATATCACGGCACTGCGTTGCCGACTTTGAAGCTTCTATCTCTTGTTTTCTTACTGGATTTACTACCCTATAGAATGGAACACAGCAATGCAAACAATACTCATTGGCAGCAGAAATAGTTATTAGGGTCGCCATTCAGTCGAATTGTGGGCAGCATCAGGCAAATGCATATCCAGATAAGATACGATAAGATAAGATAAATTTTTATTGCCATAAAATTGTGTAGATACATAGCAGGTGTTGAGCATAATAATGGGAACAAACAATTTACCCTAGTCGGGCATGCAATTTTTAGTAGGTAAGTACTATGTTACATACATAGAAACAGCCGCTATGCTGTTTTTGTACCGAGATAATTGTATTGCGAGAATAATGCATTGCACTGCATACTCGCGGGTCTGGATCAATTTGCGAGTTATGTGGGGCTCTTCCCTCTGCTCCCCGCTCTACTTCAAGAGGCTGTACGGGTTGCAGGAACATACGACCACTAAAAACCGGTATCATCTAATTGTGAGGCGGCTCGGGGCCACGGATAGCAGGCAACGAGTATCATACCGCGGTGGCGGTAGACCTAGATAAGCAATGTATGCTCACCAAGTCTTGGTCGGCGGCGGTTCGCCGGAGACCTTGACGTCCAGACGGATGTTCTGGCCTGCCTTCAGCGTGATGTCACGCATGTTGGTGCGGTCGATCTTCGGCGGTGCTGAGGAATAAAACATTACATTATTATTTAAACTTAAAAAAATGTTGTAAGGATATATTGATTACGTATCATCCTGGCGGCACTAGCACGGCATGGGAAGTGTAGTTTTTAATGGGTGTACCCTCCTTTCCCTGAGATGGTCGGAGGTAGTCTCCGAGTTTACCATCTACGTCGCTCCAGGCGTAGTAAAGAAGATTAATTCATCATCGATCTAAAACGTCTCTCGCCTAGCACCTCACCACCTGGCGCCCACCTGGCACCTCACCTCACTTCACCTCACCTCACCTCAATGGCTCAACGCTCGGCCCGATATCCGGAGGGTTCAATTCCTAGTTCGGGCAAAGTGTGTGTACACCAGCCCTTGCTTTACTCATACACTGACTTGATTGATTTATCTTGATTTGGACTTGATTGTAAAATAACAACATTCGCAAAGTAACACACAAAGGCGGCTTTGAACTGTATTCAATAAAAATAAAATAATTAATTACTGCTCGCGTTGTGCAATACTGTTTTGCGGACCATTTTTTATGTCCCGGACAATGTCCACCTGATTTCTGGGTGCCCAGGACTAAAACAACTCACTAAACTTCATATATTTATTGAGAAACACACCAACTCGCTACTACATCGTCTTTTATTTTCTATATAATAAAACTGTCTTACTTCCATCATAGACAGCAAGAAGAGACATAGGTACAAAAAGGCTCGAACATATTGTTCTGTTATAAACATTTATGTTACATTATTATAAAACTACTTTGTACAGTGTGTTTTGGGTTATCCGATGCATAGCCCAAGTTTGTGTTCACAAACCCGCATTTGTCAAGCGTAGTGATTAAGTCAATACTATGGGTATTGGCGATTGTAGCGATGACTTGATTTCAATGATGGAGAGCTTTGCCCAGCAGTGAGCTGTTTACTGCTACTTTCCTTACTAAAACCTTCCACAAGTCAAAGCCCAACGGGGGAAGCCCAAATCCCACATGACTAATATGATCTGAGGAGATCGGTCTTTAACAAACAACGCTTATCATAATATGTGAACTGATGGATTTTGGGAGGAATAATAAGATGTATTACTCACCAAACCTGTCCTTAGCCAACAGGTTCTCGGAAGCAGTGGAGGGTTTGCCCGGGCCAGCTTTGTTAACGGCCTTCACGCGGAACTGGTACGTCTTGCCTTCAATCAAGTCGGGCACGCGAGCTTCGGTCTTATTGCCGGGTACCTAAGGTGTAAAATGGTTTGTGAATTAAATGATGTATGGCAGATTCTGTAGTTGTAAGAACTACATTTTACAATCAGGTGAATCCAAAATGAAATAGCATCTTAAAATGCGTTTCAAACTGTTCAATTCTATCAGGCAAACTTGGAGCTTAATTACTTTCGCATTCGATTTTAAACTTTACACACAAGGTTTTGTGATGAATGTATAAAATATTGGTTACACACCGCATTATCTATTGTAGACCAATGTTTTTAAGTATAGTGAACAACGCCGGTGATCAAAACGTTATTAAAAAACTAACTAGTGTTTTAATGCAAAATGAAATATGAAATAGCGTCTTAAAATGCGTTTCATACTGTTCATTCTATCAGGCAAACTTAGAATTTAATTACTTTCGCATTCGATTTTAAACTTTACACACAAGGTTTTGTGATAAAAGTATAAAATATTGCTTACACACCGCATTATCTATTGTAGACCAATGTTTTTAAGTATAGTGAACCTTTTTAAAATGCGGGGCAAGCAATAACTTGACAAAATCTTTAAAGGTTGTCCTAACATAAGAGTAGAAGACTACAAAATTAATTGTCTTCAAACTCGTCTAGTGCCCTTTATGTATGTTGTGCGGGTCAATAAACATTTCTTATTTTTATTCTTATTTCTTAAGGCGAAGGGTAAGGCACACTAGCGCCACCAATTGATAATTTGACAATTACCAACGGACCGTATCTTTTTTTAAACATTGCGTACCGTCCGATAACAGGACAGCATCCATAGTATTTATTTAATAATTGTGCACTACTTTTTGTTGCGTAGTTTATTCACAAAACGGGCTATCGCATTTATTCACAAACAATGGCCACTTTTGGTGCTAGCGAATAAATACAAAAACAAACCTAAAAGAAGTGCACAATTATTAAATAATAGATGTTTGCCTAGTGACGGAAGGTCCGCAATGTTTAAACAGATCCAGTTAAGTAGTTATCATATTAAATCCATTAGCGGTGCTAGTGTGCCTTACTCTTCGCCTTAACAGTGTTAACACTTACCTCAGCAGCCTTCACCCACTTGCCGGTGTCTCTATCCTTCTTCTCCACAATGTAGGCTGTGATGGGGGCGCCACCATCGCTGGGAGGCTTCTCCCACTTGAGGTCCACGTGCTCTTTGCTCCAGTCCTTGAACTCGGGCTTGCCGGGCGGGTCGGGTTCGCCTGTTAAAGTAAAAAATAAATATTGTATGGAAATTGGTACAGCGCTGTGAAGTTCGTAAATAGAACTAAGCATCTCTAAGCCTGCAGTGCTCTGCAGTATCAACATACTTGGTATGACGATTTGCTGCGATCTGAACCAAAAGGACTACATCGAAGCCGTGATCAAAACAGCCTCACGAAAACTCGGTATTCTGAACAGGGTGCGGCGATTCTTTACGCCTGACCAGTAGTGCCTTTTGTACAAGACACAAGTACAATCTTGCGTGGAGTATTGCTCGCACATCTGGGACGGTTCCGCAAAGTACCTTCTCGATGCTTTGGACAGATTGCAGCGTCGCGCTGTACGCATTATCGGCAACGCAGAAGTCACAAATACTCTTGAATCTCTGCAATTGCGTAGAGATATTGCGTCACTCATAAATAGTACCATGGCGAGTGCTCTGAAAAACTCTTTGACCTCATCCCACCTTCTCCCTTCCTCCATAGGAGTACGCGTGCTGCTCTCCCGAGTCACCGCTGTACTGTTTCGAACATTCCATCGCGCACAAAGAAATTTAGTGACACGTTTCTTTGTCGCACTTCCAAAAGATGGAATAGTCTACCACCACACGTTTTCCATCCTTCCTATGATATGGGGTCCTTCAAACGAGGCGTGAAGAAGCACCTTGTGGGCCGGCAGAGTGAGGTTAACTGATGCTGCGTTGTTTTCACGCTGCACCAGTTGTCGTCGCATCTGGATTCCATATTCACTTAACATCAGGTGAAATGGAGTCAGTGGCCGTGCTACGTATAAAAAAAACTAACAATTGACAGTCATAATTTCATGGAACTGATGTCATTAGCAAGGCGGTGTTTCACCAAGTTCTTTCTGTAATTTCTGTTCTTTTCATACAATTCTGTTTACTATTACCATACTACTTGAATTTGGTTGAATGCGTTTACCGCAAAGACATTCATTAAGATGAGGACATCAACAAGACTTCACGTTCACGTTTCGAACTAGATAGAAGTTCCTGCTATACCCACAGTAAAAAATTGCCAATAGACTCACCGTAGGGATTCTTTGCCGTAGTCGCGGTCTCAGTGACCAGCGGTTCGCTCTCCCCTTCAGGGTTAACGGCTTTAACTCTGAACATGTAATCCTTGCCCTCGTTGAGGCCGGTGACGTCGGCCTCCGGCGTTTTCGTGGTGCAAACGGGCACCCATCTTCCTGATTCGGTGTCCATACGCTCCACGACGTAGCTTTCGACCGGTTCGCCGCCGTCGTCTTCTGGCGGCTCCCATTTGAGCTTGCAGCCGTCGGCTTTGACGTCTGATACCTATGAAGAGAAATATAAAGAGTTTGAAAAATTTGAAACAATTATAAGCACAAAAACACAAATGTTGAAAAAATTTCCACGAGCAGGATTAGAACTTGCACCCTTCTGACATACCGGGTTAGGTGCTCCTCAAATCGAGCTATCGTGGTCCTAACGAGCCCGACGAAATTATTCAACACTATTTACTTTTTACGTTGAAAGCCAAAGGCGCCCATTCAATGTCAACAACTACCGTCATTAACATCCGATCATAATATTTTTACAAATACTAAAGATCAGTTAGGAAGTAGGCAAGCTATTATAAATGTTTAAATAATTTTAACGCAAATTTTGTTGCGAAACAAATTACAAAAACACAAATGTTGAAAAAATTTCCACTAGCAGGATTTGAACCTGCACCCTTCTGACATACCATACATAATATACATTATGTACATTATTTACTATATATTACTATTACTATATATTTATTATTATACATACATAATATACATTTGTTATTTGTTTCGCAACAAAATTTGCGTTAAAATTATTTAAACAATTATAAGCATGTTCAAACACGGTAGAGACACACAAACGTTCTGTATGAAAGTGTTTATATGAAACTTACTTACAAAAAGTAATCTACGAGCAAATAGCGTTATTTTTATTTTATATTTATGACTTGACTATGACAAAATATTTCGATTAACTTATACGTCATGAACTGATTGCTTCAAAATAGAAAATGTATTTAGAAGACACACAAACGATCTGTATGTGGTATTTATATGATAAACTACTAACAAAAAAAATTACCGACATCATACAATCGATCTACTCGTACTCTGCTTTATAGTACAAAATGTTCAATCCCATTTTAGGATAAAGAGGTATGAGTAATATGGGGTTTTTTTTTGGCGATGAAAAAAAAATATTTCATGTCAAAGATCTTATCGCAATAAGCAAAAAATTATTAAACAGAGTAAGTCTATCATGGGCAGATTTTGAGCTATTTCTTATTTTTTTTAAATAAAATTATTCAGTATGTATGTTGCTTTTGTAACATAATCTGCTTCTTTGCTCTTTTCTAACTATCTTGATTCCCTAAAAAACTGAATGAAAATATACTGAAATTACAATTCCTTATTTACACATAAATAGGTGTACGGGAAGCAAACAAGAGTCGATATCTCAAAAACTGCCCAATACTGGGAAATGTTGTCATAGTATTATTTTTATGTCTTGACAAGTTATTTCAAATAAAATTGAGGCGCGATAAGCAAAACAATTTTTTCATACATTTTCGTATTTTATATGAGCAATTTTTCACAAACTATGAGGTTTCCAACTTTGCGTTTATTTTTGAGTTGAAGTATATTTTATGTCGGTAATGAATTAATTTTTAAAAAAACCCACCCCCCATACAAAATTACTCAAACCCCTTTGTACTTCGTTCAATCAAGTTAGAGTTGGCTTTTTTTCGATTAAGTAACGATCAACAAACACCATAAGTATTCACCAAGCTGAAAAAAGATATCCTAAATAAAATATACCTATAAATATGCCTAACATAATAGGAGAATACAAATCACACAGACTCCGCTGGCTCGGTCACATGCTGCGAATGGGGGAAGATCGAAGCGTCAAGAGAGCATACTTGGGTCGACCGATCGGACGGCGGCCGATTGGGCGCCCCAGGTACCGCTGGAGCGATAGGGTGGAAGCTGACCTGCGCGACCTCGGAGCCGTCAACTGGCAAGAGACTGCAATGGACAGGGGAAAGTGGCGAGTTCTCGTTTTGGAGGCCAAGACTCACTTTGGGTCCCTGCGTCAATGGAGTAAGTAAGTAAGTAGGTAAGTAAATAAAATATAATCATTAACAAACCTTAAGCGGCCCTTTAGGCTTAGCCGGTTTGCTGACCACAGCAACCTCCACTTCCACACTATCCGTGCCCGAATCGTTCTTCGCGGTGACCACATATTTGCCACCATCAGCTCTAGTCGTCTTCTGTAACGCAAACGACGTGTGATAATCCTTGTTCTCGATCTTGAGCCGTTCTTCAGGCTTGAAAGCTTGTCCGTTGAAGGTCCAGGTGATGGCAGGTTCTGGTTCGCCCGTGACGTCGGCTTCCATCTTGAGTAGCTCACCAATCTTGATCTTGCGCTTTTGTAGGTTCTTACGGTCGATCTTTGGTGCCACTGTAAAATTTCATCATCATCATTAGCTCATTTTATGTCCCCACTGCTGGGGCACGAGCCTTCCCTATGGATGGATAGGGAGAACGGGCCATAAACCACCACGCGGGCCCAGTGCGGATTGGTGGTTGTTAACGACTGCTAATGCAGCCGGGACCAACGGCTTTACATGCCTTCCGAAGCACGGAGGAGCTCGAAATGATAAACTTTTGGTCACCCATCCGATGCCCGGCCTTTGCGAAAGTTGCTTAACCTCAGCACTCGCAGACCGGGCACGTTAACTACTGCGCCATCGAGCTCCTCGATTGAAAAATTTAAAATTTAATTGGTATGTTATTATATTGCTCTTTATACTCGAAATCCTGGCTATTTTATAACTGACTGTCGGAAGACATCAATGCTAAAAAACCTTGTTATCATTATCATCAGACTAAGATAAGATGGTGGTAGGGTAACAAGACTGAATAAATAAAACTGGGTGAAGTGCGCTGCCGTCTTTGGCATCACCGTCAGTGAACCATTGATTAATAGACCAAGGCATACCCCGTTGTTGTGTCAAAAAAAGATTTTTAATTTATTATATGAAAAGTATCAATAGGGACTTCTTGGCGGGAAAGTGAAGAGTCATGTCTGCGGTTTTGTTTTATTTTCTAAAATTTGTGTTATGTCGAATATTAATGTGAAATAATGGTGGATTATTAACCGTTAATTAATTATTATGATTATTAACCGATAATTAAGTTAACCGGGGGACGATCATAGCTTGGGGGACGATCATAGCTCGCGTCCGCAGGAGTTACCTTCCACAACCCTGCACGTGTCCCCTGGGTGGTGCTAAACGAGTTCAAAACTGTCGATAGAAATAGGCGTTAATAACAAAAATAAAAATGAATACCACAAGATTCCTACCAAGTCACACAAACGGCCCTTTTCAGGGCTCGAAGACTAAAGATATCGGACCTTCAGTCCGAATCTTACAACTCAACGTTGAAGGCATCAGTAAAGCCAAAAGCGACTACCTGCTCAAACTATCGCTGTTAAACAAAATCGACGTCATCAATGTCCAGGAAACGCATAGCAAAGATGATAAAGACCTCAACCGAAGAGGCACATTGCCTGGCTACACTCTCATAAAAGCAGTTCATCATCCGAAATACGGCATCGCAACTTACACGAGGACGGGACTAATCAGCGTGCGGTTTCTGGATTGGAGCGATCGGGACCAGATCTATACGATAACTATACAAGTAAATGATACTATCATTTTGAACATTTACAAACCCCCAAATGTCCAGTGGCCTCAAAGTGTCCTGCCACAACACGCCCACCCCAGTATTTATACAGGCGATTTCAACAGCCACCACACTTTATGGCGTTATCGCAGTACCGACAACAACGGAAGTGCCCTGGTACAGTGGATGGAAATTTGTGATTTACATCTGGTTTTCGATGCAAAGGACAGGGGATCCTTTCGTTCGGCAAGATGGTGCAGGGATTATAACCCTGACCTTGCGTTTGTCACCCTCGATCACCTAAATCAGCCTTTGCCTACTAGAAAGACTGTTCTAGCAGACTTTCCGAACAGTCAGCATCGCCCTGTCCTCCTAGAAGTGGGTCTCAGAATCCCATTGGCAAACTCGATTCCATTACCAAGATGGAATTTCAACAAAAGTAACTGGGAGGGCTTTTCCAAAGACCTAGACTCAGACCTTGCATCAGTGAACTTAGAACCTAACGCTTCCAATTATGACTCCTTCGTGGCATTCGTAATTAAGGCAGCAAAAAGAAACATGCCAAGAGGTTATAGAAAGGAGTACATACCATGTTGGTCAGCCGAGTGTGAGGAACTATTCAATAAATTCCAGCAAACTGAAAATCACAGTACCGGGGCTGAACTCCTGAAATCTCTAGATGCTCAAAGAAAAGCAAAATGGGAAGCTACAGTTGAGAAAATGGATTTTAAAAGATCGAGTCGTAAGGCATGGCGAGTGCTAAATGGACTTACTGGAAAACATCACCCTCCAAAACCAACAGCTGCTGTGAAGCCAGACGCCATTGCAAATCGAATGGTAGAGGTAACAAGAACCAAAAGAAATGCATCGTTCACAAAGCAAGTCAGAAAGGAACTCGCTACGCTAAAGCGACAATGTCCATCCGGTCAAGAATTGTCTAGGCCCTTTACTGTCGGGGAAACATTAGGGGCTATAAAACTACTAAAAAATAACAAAGCTGCAGGCCCGGATAATATCTACAATGAATTCCTCCGGCATATGGGTCCACTGGCGGTGACGTGGCTTACGACGTGCTTTAATTACATCCTCATGCACAACAGACTTCCAAGACAGTTCAAATTAGCCAAAGTGATAGCTATTCTAAAGCCAGGTAAATCCGAACACCAACCTGAAAACTACCGTCCGATAGCACTTTTGAGCTGTACCTTTAAGTTACTTGAACGAATGCTACTTACCCGAATAGAGCCACTCATAGATTCAGCGACTCCTGTTGAGCAGGCGGGCTTCCGACAAGGCAGAAGCTGTACCGATCAAGTGCTAGCCCTTACCACCTACATCGAAACCGGATACCAGAGAAACCTAAAATCGACAGCGGTTTTCGTAGATCTGACTGCGGCGTATGACACTGTGTGGAAGCATGGCCTTGTCAAAAAACTGCTGACCATAATCCGCAGCAAGGAAATTGTTGACCTCATAACAAGTATGCTGAGCGAGAGGGAATTTGAGGTATATCTCGGCAACGCTAAAAGTCGCAGACGTAAACTGAATAACGGGCTACCCCAAGGGTCTGTGCTAGCTCCAAAACTGTTTAACCTTTACATCCACGACCTACCTGAAACCTCAGCAACTAAATTCATATACGCGGATGACATCGCACTCGTTGCCCAAAGCAGATCTATGAAAACTGGCGAGGAGATACTTACCACTGACCTTGCCAAGCTCTCTGAGTACTTCGATTCCTGGCGTTTAATCCCCAGTGCTAGCAAAACCGAGGTATCATGCTTTCACCTTAATAACGGCCTCGCTAGTTACCAACCCGCAATACATTTCAACGGTAAAAAACTGCAGTTCAACCCATTTCCTAAGTATCTCGGTGTAACTTTGGATAGATCGCTTACATATAAGGAACATCTTACTAAGCTGGGCCAAAAGCTATCAACTCGCAACAACATACTCCACAAACTATGCGGCACAACTTGGGGAGCCTCCGCCGACTGTCTCCGTACGACCGGCTTGTCCCTAGTGTACTCGGCTGCGGAGTACTGCTGTCCAGTCTGGCTCGAAAGCGCGCACACAAATAAAGTGGACACCAGGTTAAACGAGACGATGCGTTGTGTTTCTGGAACCGTAAAATCTACACCGCTGCATTGGCTCCCAGCCCTCAGCCACATAGCCCCACCGCATTTGCGACGAATGCATGCTTTAAAGAGAGAGTTTGATAAGATCGATTCCCAGGCTGAACTACCGGTCCATAAGGAATTTGCCTGCCCACCGCCGCACAGACTAAAATCAAGGCACCCTCCATATGCATCTGTCAAATCACTTAGACATTTCAAAACTAACGACATCTGGAAAAGAGAGTGGAGCGAGGCAGTGACGGATGGCACTCATGTCCAAACAACTGACCCCACATCTAAACCAAAGGGCTTTGATCTGCCGCGTAAATTGTGGTGCCGTCTCAACCGATTAAAAACAGGGCACGGTCGCTGCAACGCCTGTCGGTACAAATGGGGATGGTCAGATAGCCCAATCTGCGACTGCGGTGAGGAGGCCCAAACTATGGAACACATTGTGCAGCGATGCCCTATTCGCGCGTATCCAGGACCTAGAAGTGATATGAATGAGCTGCCACCTGACTTCATCAATTGGCTCCGGGATCTGGACATTGACTTATAATTAACTTATAATTAGAATTAGAATTTTATGATATTTAGTATTTAAGCAATTTTGACATGTATATTCCTCCTTCGCCTATTTCATATTATCATACGACTAAATAAAATTAACCGTTAAGTGTTCGTGAGTGTGCATGAGTGTTGGCAAATGAAACAAAACAGTGCAAAGTCACTTTTCAAATTCTCTCAAGAAGTCCGCCCGAGGACTTAGTAAAGCCCCACATCTTTACTGAGATACTCGAGGGGTTGGGTGGTATATCATTCTTATTTCTATTATCATTCATCATCATCATACAGAAAAGAAATATTGTTTATTTATGTATAACTTGTTAGAAAAATTACTTTGACACTGGCTAAATGTGCTAATCGCACAAAGCCATCAACAAAAAGAAAAAAAAAAAAAAAGTATCAATAGGTATATATCGCGCCAAACTTCTAGTCCCCTCTGAAGTTGGCGCGATTCGCGTCGCAGTAGTAAAAAATAGCCGTCAGTAGGGCGAAGGCGGGGACGAGCGGTAGAGCCTGACTGTACAGCTGCGCAACGAAGCAACTTCAGAGGGGACTAGAAGTTTGGCGCGATCTATACCTAATAACAACTTTCCAAATCGGACAAGGATTCTTTTTTTTATGTATAGTACTGCCATACTTAACATTAATGTCTCCTCGCAGGGCTCATTTGAGTACACAATACATAACTAATGTAATAGATAAATTAATGTAATTGTTGATACTATAACCGTGTTAATTAATTAAATAAATAAATAACTACAAAACCCCGTTCAAGCAAATAAACCTATAAAGATTTATGTCTTATTACTTACAGAATCTAGGCTTAGTGATGACGGATTTGCTAGGATCCGAGGGTTCTCCGGGACCGGCTTTGTTGACGGCCAGAACTCGGAACTCGTACTCGCGGCCTTCCTCCACGTCGGTGACGCGGCCGGTGGGCCTGTCGCCGGTCGTCTTGAGGCAGTCCTGCCAAGATCTGGTGGAGAGATCATAGACTCGTTATAAATTAAAGTACTCAAATACGCCTCTGATTGTAATTAGAAGAAGTATTTAAACGCTGGGTTTTAAGGTTAGCTTACACAAAAAAAACTTTCAGAAATATATTTACAAAATTCAAAAATAAGCCTGTGGAATTTTAATATAAGAAAAATCTATAGAGATATTGCATTCTGATACAGACCAAAACTGTTGCTAAAGTTTAGTGAAGTCGACTCTAGATCCAAACAATCAACAAGGACAAGGTAAAGTTACCTATTACTAAGATTTTAGCCCTAAGTCTAATGTCTAATGGTTGTAGTTACATGTGCAATCTGTACTAATATTATAATGAGGAAACCTTTGCATTTTTGTATGTATGTATGTATGTTTGCAACGAATAAACTCAAAAACTACTGGACCGATTTAAAAAATTCTTTCACCATTAGAATGCTGCATTAGCGCTGAGTAACATAGGCTATATTTTTAAAAAGCTAGTAAATAAATAAATAAATAAAATTAAAACTTGTTTATTTTTTTGTAACAATTTTTTAAATTAAATAATGTCCCATGCTGGTCTAGGACGTGAAAATAATGTATCAGCTGCATAACTTCCCGTGCATGTCGTAAGAGTCAACTAAGGGACAAGGGTTCCAAGAAATTAACACATTAGGCGATCGGCTAGCACCCCATCACTGATGTTATATCTACTTTACCTCAAAACCTACTATATTTTAAATGTGGCGTCGGGTCACGTATGGAGAGTTTTTTTTTATACCTAGCTCGGCAAATGACTCCACTCCACCTGATGTTAAGTGAAAACAGAGTCCAGACGCAAGGACAACTGGTGCAGCGTGAAAACAACGCAGCATCAGTCACCCTCACACTGCCGGCCCACAAGGTGCCTCTTCACGCCTCGTTTGAAGGACCCCGTATCATAGGAAGAAGGGAAAACGTGTGCTGGTAGACTATTCCATCTTTTGGAAGTGCGACAAAGAAACGAGTCACCAAAATTCTTTGTGCGCGATGGAATGTTCGAAACAGTACAGCGCGCAGCGGTGACTCCGGAGAGCAGCACGCGTACTCCTATGGAGGAAGGGAGAAGGTGGGATAAGGTCAAAGGGTTCTTCAGGGCACTCGCCGTGGTATAAGCGGTTGAAGACGCTGAGTGACGCAATGTCTCTACGCAATTGCAGGGGCTCGAGAGCATTAGTGCCCTCTGCATTGCCGATAATGCGTATAGCGCGCGTATATTCAAAATCAGCGACTTCGATGCTCTGCCCGCCCCTTTTTGGGAGGACGTGAGAGTATGTATGTACTATCAGCAACGCGCTCCATAATGCTCTTGTTTCCGCAAAAATTCATGAACTGCTTTGGCCGCTTTCAAGCAGGCCGTATGCTAGTTTGCCGAATCAGCTTAATAAATAAATAAATAAATAAATGTTTCCCACACTCACACCAATTATCTAGCCCCAAGAAAAGCTTCCTTAAGAAACTCGTTATATGGTTAACTAGACAACGGATAAACATACTTAATATACTTAAATACATACTTATTATACATAGGAAACACCCAGACCCGAAACAATATAGAAAAACAGGTATTTCTAAATTGATCCGACCGGGGATCGAACCCGGGACCTCAGAGATAGCGACACCATGAAAACCGGTGTGCAAGCCACTCGACCAAGGAGGTCGTCAATTAAAAGAAATATCCTTCTTCTTATAAGAAGTACTAACCTTCCCCCCTTCTCCCTCTTCTGTATGACGTAGCCGGTGATGGGTGCTCCGCCATCTTCCTTGGGCGGGCTCCACTCGAGCTCCACGAAGTCCTTGTCCCAGTTGCGGGGCTCTGGACGACCGGGTTTGCCGGGTTCGTCTATGGAAATCAAACGGTCGTTAACGCTAGAAGATTTTTCAACTTTATCTTATTAGAATTATCATTTATTTCTATAATTATAAGTCTATATAAACAGTCATAAAACAACAACCCTGAGGCAAAGGAAGATAAAGCACACAAAAAAAAAAGGGTAAGGAAATATCGAAACAAAGTAATCAGCACTTTGAATGTATAACACTTTTTTTATTCCTTCATTCATTCGTACAGACGCCTGCACAACAAATGTTCAACCATATGCCATATACATAAAGTTCAAATTCCCTTGAGAAAAATTTTACAGTTTGTGGTAGTCTGTAGTGTACATTTACATGTTTTCGGTTCCTTTTTATTAATTGCACAAAAACGTTTAGAACCCTAGTATAAGTCGAGACAAAACACTGCGTCAGCGCCTTTTTGACATTCACACAAGCTTTTATCTATGGTATACTGGCAACGTATTTAAAACTGTATAAAGAACTTACCGAACGGATTTTTGGCGATGATAGGCTTGTCAGTTTCGAGCTCCTCCGACTCGCCCTCCTTGTTGACGGCCTTAACCCTGAACTTGTAGGGCTTGCCTTCCTGCAGGCCGGTGATGTTGGCCTTGCAGTCCTTGGCCGTTCCACACGGGATCCATTGGCCTAAACGAAAGTAAGTCTTATTAATCAGCTATACGATCTATATTGGAAATAAGTCAGACAAAGACAAAAGTCAAAGTCAAGGTATTTTTTTTAATTCAAATAAACGTAAGAAAAGTACTTTACGAGGAGAAATGAAACTACTTTTGCGGATCTACTCGCGATTATTCATACACAATGATTTTATGTCCGATGACGTTTCAGACCCTATTCACAGATTTATATTTGTTTTAAAAACCTAAAAAAAAATACCGAGACTTAAAAAAAAAAATTTCTCGTTCAAATTGATCAATCAGTTCATTTATTTTAATTATAAAATAAGCTGAAAATAATTTAAAGTTAAAAACCAACATTAAATTTTTCAGAGAAAATAAATAATTGTTTGTACTAGGTGGTATGCTGTTTTTATGTAATGTTTGGGATTCATTTTTAAACAAGCTGTTTTACCAAACACGGGTTATTCATATAACCCGTGACTGGCCGTTGCGACCCGGTCGAAACGTCAGTCCTCGGATAAAAAAGGTTTCACAGTTTGCGTTAATCCCCGTTAACAAGATATCAATTCCATTTCATTATTGTTTATAATGGAACGAGAAAGTTTGAAAGTGTAGACGCAAATACTACTAGTAAATTGTATTCTACTGCCACTGCTACTGTGCAACTATAAAACTAAAACTCACCAGTAAGCGGGTCCAGCTTCTCAATTTCGTAGTAGTCGATCGGCGAGCCGCCGTCATCGTCAGGTTTCTTCCACGCGAGCGTGCAACCGCTCTTGGTGACGTCGGATACTTCGAGGGGGCCATTGGGCTTGGTAGGCTTACCTGGAAACGAGTGGGCATTGAAATATGTGACTTATTCGTTTGGGAAAAAGATCGAAAGTTGTTTGAAATGATAGCGAGTTCTATTACTAGTTCAAAGTTAATATTGAGTAAGTTTTTCTATGTAATGACGAGTGGGCATTGAAAAAGGTTACTTATTTCTTTGGTAATAACCTCGAAAACTGATTAAACGTTAGCATATTTTAGCTTTTTTGAGCTTTTATTAATTATAGATCTTTATAAAGACTTCGAATAAGATTAAAAAGCAAAAAAATAATGTTGCTAGTCTGGAACAATTCTTATATCAATACACTTACGGTTCAATTTTGAGAAACAAAAAAAGGTTGATCATTTAAACAATTCTGTCAAATATGCTACTCAACTTTCATACTACTTCCAAGTTCAAAACAATGAACAGTAATCCAACTCACCAAGTATGGTAATCTCCACTTCAGCCTCATCTTCTCCAACCTCGTTCTTGGCTTTGATAACATATTTGCCTGAATTGGCCCTCTTGCTCTTGGTCATGAGGAACTTGGTATTATAGTCTACATTGATGATCTCCAAGTTTTCGCTTGTCTTCAGCTCTTCGCCCTTAAAGTGCCAGGTGACTGTGGCTGGGGGTTCGCCGAAGACCTTCACGTCTAAGGAGACTGGTAGACCAGCCTTCACCGAAATAGGGTTGAGGTTTGTGCGGTCGATTCTTGGTTTCACTGTGGAGTTGAAGGTTAAAGTATGTTAAATATTGCAGCAGTTAGAAAATATGTTAAATAAAAGATGTTTTTAATAAAAATACATTTCTGCAATTAGAATAAGATGTCAATTCCTTCATCACTCATAAAACTAGTTTTTAAATTTTGTATTTCACCTGATGCTCCTACAAAATTAGTTGCATTATCGCAGTATATACGAACTGGTTTACCGCGTCGCGAAATAAAACGTTTTAGTGCTAATAAAAAAGCCTGCGATGAAAGATCGCCGACTAGTTCAAGGTGCATCGCCTTTGTTGCGAAACAAACAAATACGCAGATATACGCTTTGACAAGTTTGGCTCCACGTCCTTGTTTAGTGCTAATAAGCACAGGCCCAGCGAAATCTATACCAGTTACTGTAAAAGGTGGTTTACATTCCACCCTGTCTCTGGGCAAATTTCCCATGATAGGTGTTAGCGGTTTGGCTGACAAACGAGCACATTTGATGCAGTTACGTACGATATTTTTTGCTAAAACTCGTCCGCCTATAGGCCAGTACCTTTGACGCATTTTACTAAGAAGAAGTTGTGGACTTGCATGCATAGTTTTGATGTGTTCTCGTTCAAAAAATCGCTTAGTGACAATGTGTTTTGCATGAAGGATAATAGGGTGCTTTGAATCGAAATCAAGAGATGAATGTTCTAGACGCCCTCTTACGCGAAGCAAACCATTACTGTCAAGAAACGGGTTTAGTTTACATAAACCATTGCCTTTCGAAAGCATTCTGCTTGCACGAAGTTGTTCGATTTCTGACCGAAAGTGTTTATCTTGCGAATGTTTTAAAAGTAAATTTTAAATTTTAAAATCGCCTCTTTCAAAGTGACCAAAGAAAAGTATACAGACGCTGGGAAGGAGCTGATCAACGTGTGAACGACGGGCAGCTGCCAGATGTTGATGCCATGACTAATTTCTGGCGCAGCATTTGGTCGGTGCCCGTTGAGCACATGGAAGGTGAATGGATGAGTGTTGTCAGGGAGGCGTGTGAACCTATCGAGACCATGCAGGCTATAAATATTAGTACAGCTGACGTAAGTTGTGCGATCCGTACGGCCCACAATTGGAAATGCCCAGGACCGGACGGATTGCACAACTTTTGGATCAAATGGTTTCGATGTTCACACGAGTTACTGGCAACACAATTTCAAGAAGCCATAGAGTTCGGCTCACTCCCAAGTTTGTTGACTACTGGTGTCACTTTTCTGCTCCATAAATCAGGTAGTACTACGGAACCGAAAAATTATAGACCCATCACGTGCTTACCAACTTTATATAAGCTTCTTACATCCATTCTGAGAACAAAAATTAACTCGCACATTGTTGCAAACAATATTTTGGACATGACTCAGAATGGATGTAGGGTTGGGTCCCGTGGTACTAAGGAGCTTCTCCTCATTGACATGACCATATGCCAGAAGGTTCGGCGTGGCAGAGGGACTCTTTCCACAGCCTGGATTGACTATAAAAAGGCCTATGATTCGGTGCCGCATTCATGGTTGGTAAGGATTTTAGAGTTATATAAAATTGATATAACTTTAAAATCTTTTTTGATGTCATGTATGCGGCAGTGGACCACGGTCTTGTGTCAACCAGGATGTCGAGATAGTGTTTCTGCCACGCAGGATTTTATAAGGATAGAGCGTGGCATATTCCAGGGCGACAGTCTGAGTCCTTTATGGTTTTGTCTAGCCTTGAATTCTCTCAGTACTTTGTTGAGAAATTCAAGGTTAGGTTGTCGATTACGGAGAGGGGGTGAAGTTATGTCGCATTTGTTGTACATGGATGACCTCAAGTTATTTGCACCAAACCGCCAAGACTTGATGAAACTGCTGAAAATTACTGAGACCTTCAGCAGTGCCATCAAGATGGAGTTTGGGGTGGATAAGTGTGCGGTTATGCATGTACAGTGTGGGAGAGTAGTAAATTCAACCAATTTACAACTCTCCGATACGATAAACATCAGATCTCTTTCTGAAGTTGAAACATATAAATATCTTGGTATGTCACAGTCTTTGGGTGTTGATGACGGGGACATAAAACAGTCATTACGGGAGCGATTCTTTTGCCGCCTGAGAAAAGTACTTAACAGTCTTTTATCGGGTGGCAATAAGACGCGTGCCTTTAATGGTTGGGTTATGCCTTTGCTAACATACTCCTTTGGCATACTAAGATGGACTCAGACCGAATTGGACGCCTTGGATAGAAGAGTCCGTCAAATGCTCACGACTTCCAGAATGCTACACCCGCGCTCATCTGTTATGAGGCTGTACATCCCGCGGAGATGTGGGGGCCGCGGCTTTTTAAATGCCAAGGACCTACATAACCGTGAGGTGTGCAGTCTCAGGGATTATTTTCTTAACAGTGCGTGCGGGATGCATTTGGATGTCGTGGCTGTTGATAGACACTTTACGCCGCTGTCCTTGGCAACAGAAAATTGGCGCAAACCAGTGGTGCTAAGCACTCTCGATCGCAAGGAAATATGGAAGACCAAGGTGCTACACGGGCGCTACTATCGGGCTCTAACTGGGCCTGATGTAGATTTGCCTGCCTCGGTGAACTGGCTACGTTTCGGTGACCTCTTTGGGGAAACCGAAGGTTTTGTCTGTGCCATTGAAGATGAAGTTATCAAGACGAATAACTACCGGAAATATATTATGAGGGACGGCACGGTCGACATCTGTCGGGCATGCCGCCGTCCAGGTGAATCACTCCGACATATTATTTCTGGTTGTACTCATCTTGCTAACGGAGAGTATTTGCACAGACACAACCAAGTAGCCAGAATAATTCACCAGCAACTTGCTCTTGGATATGGCCTTGTTGAATCGGAAGTGCCGTACTATAAGTACGCACCTGCGCCAGTACTCGAAAATGGTCATGCAACGCTTTACTGGGATCGCTCTATCATTACGGACAGGACTATTGTCGCCAATAAACCTGATATCGTGGTGGTCGACCGATCCCAGCGCCGGGCAATACTGGTAGATATCACCATACCTCATGATGAGAACCTTGTGAAAGCCGAGAAGGACAAGCTCAGTAAGTACCTTGACTTGGCTCACGAGATTACCGCCATGTGGGATGTGGATTCAACCATTATTGTACCGATAGTCGTTTCGGCAAACGGTCTGATAGCGAAGAGCCTCGATCAACACCTAGAGAGGCTCTCGCTGAAAGGTTGGGTTAAGGGTCAGATGCAAAAGGCAGTACTCCTAGACACGGCACGTATTGTCAGAAGGTTCCTCACTCTGCAGCCCTGACCACCGGTAGCTTGGGCCCTGCCCCGCTGCTGGTGGTACTCTAGGATTAGGTTTTTATAATGTTTTATTGTTTTTATTTTAAAATATTGTAAAAATCTAGTTTTAAGAAAAAATAAAAAAATAAAGGAGATAATAATAATAATAAATTTATTTTTTTTATTTGGAACAATAAAATTTTTACAATTTGTGTTGTTCGTTAATACTGCGGTTAGTTGTAAAAAACTGTGTCGCAGCACCAACGCCCGTCTCCGGTGATAATAGGGATCGCGTTCCAATAAACCAAACCAAACAAAACACTAAAAAAACACTACCACTTATAAAAATACTTACACAAATACCTCAAATTATGTAAATTTGTGTTAATGTGTACCTATGTGCGTAACCAACTACACAGCATATCAAACCCGGGAAGATACTCCGACCACTAGTAACATACAATTCACATCGTGTCTAGCCTTGCACTGGCGGCGCGGGCGCAGCGCAGGTGCATGGTGAGGTAAAAGGGGCGGAGCGATGAACGACCGTGATTTGGTATAATAAGTAGACGCAAACAGATTACACAAAGCAGCTACTCCAGTGCTGAAGCTTTAATATTTTACTAGTTGTGCATTATCTTAGTGTAAGATTTATATTATTGAGAATGTATTACAGAATATTAAAGGAGAAGTTAGCAATTTTTTGTTTTTTGTTATTTCTTTTTATATTTATACCTAATTAATTTATGTTTTTATTTATGATCTTTATGAGATTTATAAGATTTATAATCATATAAAAATAACATACCATTGTATGTTATTTTTATATGATCTATTTATTTTCTATTTTATGATCTATTTTATATCTGTACATTATATGTATAATGTTTACAGTTTTCTATTTATTTTATTGTATAACCTAAATAGTTATTAAATAATTTAAACATTTTTTTTTTTTTCAGTATTTGTTTACATTTATTACCTGTTCATTTGTTAAATACTCGTTTTATTTTTAAAGAAAAAGTATTAAGTTAAGAATGCGAGTTACTTAATGAAAAGATCTTCGGTTTCCGCATACGAAAGTTTTTGTAACCAATTTGTGATGCGTAGTTTACATTCTTTTAACGTAAACGGGTATAAATTTAATACCTTGTTCACTTTATTATAAAGATGAGGGGAAATGTAGTAAAAGTTCCGCTTAGCAAGATCCAATCTACTACATATATTCCTTTCGACACACCAGATCTGATCTACGCTTGCTCGAAATAAAATCAGGATTATAAGACAGTTGTGAGTGTTTGCGTAGTAGCACTTGCAAAATAAACAACTGTCGCACTGTTAAAACTCCAGTGTTGGCGTATAATTCATAGGTGGGGAAGTAAAGGGGCTTAAAAGTCATCACCTTCAGGACAGCTCTTTGTGCTCTTTCAAGGCGTAATAGGTGGGTTTTATTTGCCCCGCCCCATGCAGTGACACAATATGATAGAATAGACTGTCCAAGAGCGAATTGGTGGTATGTAAGGTTATGTTTTGGACCTTATGTTGTAGTTACACAAGGCGTTTTGACATTTCAGGAATGACCGTAGCTTAAGAGTTTCAGTCAGCATAATTTAGTAAAAAAGTACTTTCAATGACTACATTGAAAGTACTTCTTGTAAAAACTAACCAAAATGTACATTACATTATTTAAATGCACTAGTACATTAAGTTATTTATTTTTAAATTAATACGCAAAACAAACTATGAAAAAACTAAGAAATGCTGTGACACAACTTTGTTTACTTTATAAACATTACTTTAATTCGGAAAAGAGGTTTTTTTTTGGTTTTTTTATTTATTTGCACGTTGATAGTGGTAGTGCACATCAAAAGTACTTACAGAATCTCGGCTTAGCAGTATGCCAGTTGGTGTTCTCCGAAGGTTCGGACTGGCCGGCCTTGTTGAGGGCGCGTACCCTGAACTGATATTGGTTGCCTTCTTCCAGCTTAGGTACGGTGCCTTGGCAAACGTTGCCTTGGATTTCAGCGGCCTGCGATAAGGAAAAATATTGTTAAACATCATTGCATTAATAAAACAAAACATTGTCTTTATCTAGCTATATATCTATTTGAGAAAAAAAGAAATCTTGACTGACTTACAGCCGAAATTAATAATCTATCCTCAGCGAGAGATAGGCCTACTAGAGATTTGTTGCTTAGTTATTTCTGTTAATTATCGGAAAATAACAGCGGTTGCTTGGTAACTAACCAGAGATAGGTTAATAATTTCGGCTGTAACTGAAGAACGATTAACATCGTAAAGTCTCATATAAACATCCCACGAGATAAGGCCTGCCTCATAGCCTACCTTCGTGGCTACATTAAGCTATTACTCGCTAACACAACAACAAGTATGGGAGTCATAATTTGATAAATAAAAAAAGACAGTAGAATAGTCATGCACTGTTATAAAATGAAGTAAAGATAGAGAGAGAAGAATGAAGTAGATTGTAGAACAAAAGAGGATAAAAGAGATAATAATGGTGCGTTTCCACGGAAAGCAAAGCGGTGGACGGGGAATATATCCACCAATGGCAATACTACATTTTAGACCTATCAAACGAGGGAAGGAGTGTGAAGCAATTCTATTTTGGTGGTTTCTTTCGCGCACCGCTTATCTCTCTTGCACAGCTCTGGTGAAAACACAGCGTAAGACTAAAAGTGATGGAATGGAACAGCATATAAAGAAACAGAAAGACAGTCTTACCTTGACAAACTCTCCCCTATCGCGATCCATGTATTCAATAACGTATCCAGTGATGGGTGCTCCATTATCCCTGATGGGGGGCTCCCACTTAAGCTTGGCGGACTTCTCGTCCCAATCCACAATATCTGGCAAGCCAGGGGGTGCGGGTACATCGAACGGGTTCTTCGCTATGGTTCCATGGTCAGTCTCTAGAGGTTCAGACTCGCCTTCTTCGTTCAGAGCTTTCACTCGGAACTGGTATGTGTGGCCTTGTTCTAGACCTGTGGGGAAAACGGTTTGAATGGTGAATTTTGTTAAAATTATAGCTTAGGAATGTTTTTTCTAATATCCAGTTTATACTGGTTTTTTTAGTTTTTTTTTATAGCTTTGAATTAACGTCCTGGTAGGCCGGTTTCTATCAAGAGGGAGGAGGGGAGATTACAAAGACTCAGCTTGATTATTGGCAAGGCTTGTTATTTTTTGTCTGGCTAACTACTAATTGAAGTATGTCACTACATAACAATAACTAGCAGCATTCGATATCCAACAGAGATAATTAATTACCACTAACATCTCTTGTCGTTTCATAACAACCAACCAGTTACCCAGCTTTTTTTAAATTTATTTTGTTATAGTGTAGTGGGTGTCGTAGAAGGCGACTTAGGGATCATTTCAGAGGATGGGCAGCAGCGTCTCATTGTGATAATTCTAACCATACTGCGATCGCCAATCCGCCTGCCAAGCGTGGCGATTATGGCAAATTCCCCTCAATATTGAGGGAGGTCTTTGTCCAGTAGTGGACGTCTATTGACTGAGATGATGATGATGATGATAGTGTAAGTTTCTTAATTTTTCACAATTTCGGATGCACTGCGCATTTTTGACACTATCATTATTTACTATTAGGTGAGATGAAGATTGACAATTCATTTACAGTCAAAGCAGCGAAATATCCTTAATCATAGACACTATATTATATCCATATTTATTATTATTTATTATTATTATATATAATTATGTTCATATTTATGTAGTATTATTATGTATGTTGAATGAAGTTTTAGTTTGCACTTTTTTCGTTTCATTTTTAAACATAATGCTCCCATTCCACCTTAGGTTGGCTGGAAGAGATCTCTTTTAGAGATAAATAAATCCACCTTTGCTCACCATTGTTTGTAAACTGTTCTCTGTATGTGTGTGATTCTTATCTATGTAGAAAAAAATATATCTTACCAGTAACAGTGGCTTCGGTCTTGTCCGGGTCGACAGTACCAGCAGGCACCCACTTCCCAGTGAGGGTATCCATCTTCTCCACCACGTAGGCGCTGAGGGGCAACCCTCCGGTGTGCTTGGGTTTGTTCCAGTTCAGTTTCACGCGGTCAGCGTATACATCGGATACTTCGAGCGGGCCTTCAGGTTTGCCTGGTTTGTCTGGAGTACGAAACAGAAATTATTCAGTTATTTAGTACAGAAACAGAATAACAACACCCCCCAAAAAACCTGTTTTTTTTTACATTTTTCAAAATTCCAAAAAAGTATCCAGCCGATTTTCAAAATTCAAATGCTTACACGTGTCTTGATAAATTCCTCAACTCTTGGTACTATTTTCATTTCGATTTTCCCAAAATCCTTGGAGCTATGGCCAAAAATACGTCTCAGGCGATTTACATCTGATAATTATTATCAATGGTAAAAACAAACATTACTCCTTAATAAATAAAACGTATCGTTTAAGAAAGCTACGTTGTAAGACTATAAAAATGTGCACTTAAAAAATACGAGGAGCTCGATGGCGCAGTGGTTAAAGCGCCCTGTCTGTGAGTGCTGAGGTTAAGCAACCTTCTCGAGCTCCTCCGTGCTTCGGAAGGCACGTAAAGCCGTTGGTCCCGGCTGCGTTAACAACCACCAATCCACACTGGGCCCGCGTGGTGGTTTATAGTCAAGTTTCCCTAAAATGAGCTGATGATGATGATCAGATGATGATGATGAAAAAAAGTACATTCATCGTCAAAATGATTTAACATTCAAAATAAATGAACGTGAATGAGAAAAATCAACCTTATTACAGGACGTTAAGTTGCACTTTAATTATTTTCTGTTAAACTGTTAACGTCGAGTTACTTATTTCCAGTATGATATGAAACAGGGGTCGATAAATATATGCCAGTGATTCTTACCCAGTACAGTGATCTCGACGGTGGCCTCGTCAACACCAGATTCGTTTTCCGCCTTCAGCGTGTAAGTGCCGGAGTTCTTCCATGACGAGTCGAAGATCTGGAGACGGGTGTTGTAATCCTCGTTCTCCAGTTTGAGTCCCGGGCTGGTTTCCAGGACCTGTTAATAGATAGATATATAGTTAAAACCCAATTAAAAAAAGGCAGTATAATGTAAAAACAATGGAAAACAAAGTACGTATCGTCGATATAGTTGTAAATTTCCAGCATGGCAAATTTTAAAACGCATAAATAAGTTGAACAAAAGTTTTTTCTTATATTAATTCTATTAATTGTCAACATCTCTTCAGCATTCAGAACGTTTCATTAATATTGGCATATTGGTTTGAAAGAATTAGAGCTTCGAACTATGAGATGAATCCGAAATGCTTTCCCGTAATCAAAAAAACCCATGTGCTCTTCCCATGTACCCTGTTTCTATGTGAAAGCTTGACCTCAAAGGTGGAACAATTATAAGCTGAAGATGATGAAAAACACAAATGATAGAAGTGACTCCATACCTTCTTAGCGAACGTCCATGTCTTGGTCGGTGGCGGTTCGCCCTTGATGTCGACGTCCAGTTTGATGGTGGTGCCGGCGCGCACGCGCACCGCCGCCATCTTGTCGCGGTTGATGTGCGGTTTCACTGTGAAGTTAAACACAACATTTAGACAAATCGGTGGGCTAATTTCTGTCAGCGTTAATGAAAACGTCGGTCGTTATACAGATATTAGCACTATACGTTAATTTAGATATTTCTGACCAATATGAGAAGTACTATAACAATCGGTCATGACGTATTAACCGAAAAATTATAAAAAATACTAACGGCCGCCCGCAGTTTCACCCGCGTGGTTCCCGTTTCCGTGGGAATATCGGGATAAAAAGTTCTATCCTATGTGTTAATCCAGATTATAAACTATCTGTATGCCGAATTTCAACCAAATCCATCCATCCGTTGCAGCGTGAAGAAGCAACAAATATACACACATACACACAAACTTTCGCATTTATAATATTAGTCTGATATAATTTGAGTCAAGTGCTCAAGATTTTTAGCCGGTGACAATGATTCTCAGATTTTAATATAAATTATGAGTTATATCACTAGTTTTCGGAGTCACCTGTCATCATTTTGACATAAATTTCTCACTATAAATATTCTCAATCTTTATCACATCAACTAAATGGCCTACATGTGCTTGGCAACTTATGTTATGATTACCATATGTATTGTGATTTTGACAAATAAGACTATGGGAAGATTGTTTTTATTTTTCAGACCAAACACGAGATGTGGACGTTCTAAAACCTCAAAATCAAATCCTGATAAGATAGAGGCGCTTACCAAAATAAGTTTTTGCGAATAGAATTTAATATAAGAAGAATAAGAGTTGAAAAAAATTTACAACACAACAAAAACACATACAAAGAGATTTTTTTTTAAATTTGACTTTAATCAAAACTGTATAGACCCAATTAAATATTAATTTTAAAGAAACCATAATGATAAAACTAACGAGTTTGACGATAACGATAATTTCTTTCCTTCATTTAAATGTGAAATTTAAAAAAAAACCTGTCAACACTCACAGAATCTGGCCTTAGCCACGTGCGGCTGCGTGGGCTCGCCCGGCTCGCCGGGGCCGGCCTTGTTGACGGCTCGCACTCGGAACTGGTACGTATTGCCTTCCTTCAACTCGGGCACTCTGGCTTTGCAATCGGGCGTCTGTGTGGGAGAAGAGAAAGAACATTAATAATTAAATAAACCAAAATTAATGTTGCAGTACGAAAAAAATACGTGAAAATGTAATTAAATAATACTTTACACATAAGTCAAAAATGTGTTTAAAAAATTAAATTAAAACACAGAAAGCAGCTGGTAATACCTTCTCAAGTACATTATCTTGAGTAGGAAGATTTGATGATGTAGTGTTAAAGAACTTGATAGAATACCAGGATTTCGATGACGACGACGTCGAAAACAAAAACGAATTGGAGGCACTAGGAAGGCTGACTCCACCGAGTGGGACCATAGCTATAATAGAGAGAGAAGAATCTAGGTCTGACCTAACAGTGATACGTTTGCAAACTCCATTAGAACTAAATTACATTTTTTCGCAGACCCTGCAGCTATCAGTCAGAAGTACTTATGTACGTAGAAGTACATAAGTACTTCTGACTGACTATAAAGACTATAACTACTGACCATAAAGAAATAAGTATAGTAAAATATATTTTTTATTATTATACGTAGCACGGCAAATGACTCCATTTCACCTGATGTTAAGTGAATATGGAATCCACATGCGACGACAACTGGTGCAGCGTGGAAACAACGCAGCATCAGTTACCCTCACTCTGCCGGCCCACAAGGTGCCTCTTCACGCCTCGTTTAAAGGACCCCATATCATAGGAAGGAGGGAGAACGTGTGCTGGCAAACTATTCCATGTTTTGGAGGTGCGACAAAAAAACGAGTCACCAAATTTCCGAAATAAGAAGATATTAATCTTCTATAACCTGTAATTTAACTAGATCTAGTAACAAAAAGCCAATCTCACCGTGGTAACGAGCGCCTCCTGCCAAGTGCCGTACTTGTCTTTCTTCTCGATGACGTAGCCGGTGATGGGTGCGCCGCCGGTGTTCTTGGGAGCTTCCCATGTGAGGTCCACCCGGTCCACATCCCAGTCCTCAATGGTCGGGACTGAGGGTTTGCCGGGAGCGTCTGGAAGATAACATGGCAGATTATAGGAGGAACTAGAAGCATAAATACCGAAGATAGTATTTAACCATAGATACTGAGTTGGCTAGATTTCGGATAGTTAACCATATACAGCGTGTCCAGAAAACGAAAGATAATCCTTTAGTTGCGGGTGGGTCACATCATGTCCTACCGCATTCTGGAATTTTAATTTAGTGAAAGTCTCACGGTTTTCGAGATCACCACAGGCTATCAAACTCAGCCGTTTGATTTACATAGTTTGTATGAAAACTTTGCATAAGATTTTTTTTATGTGGTTTTCTCAGTACTTATTTAGGGAACAAAAGAATATTGTTTTAGATGAAACAAATAACCACGAGTATTTGAAAAAAAATGGGGCTAAAAAAGTTATCATTTATAGAAATGGCATGAAATAAACTAAACGAGGGAAGATTTTTCTGAAATAAATTTAAAAAAACGATATCTCGAAAACCGTGAGACTTTCACTACTTTTACTAACTAAAATTCCAGAATGCGGTAGGACATGATGTGACCCACCCGCAGCTAAAGGATTATCTTTCGTTTTCTGAACACTCTGTATACTTGAGATGGAAACCTTGAACGAATCATAAAAAAATATGTGGGATCTGCAGGTAGCGTTCGGGTTGCAATAGCGAAAGTTGATGGTTTAAGTTTCACTGTCGGGTGACAGTTTCTTTTTTAATACTTGTAACTACCAACTCTTAGATGATTAGAAAGGCACGTTAGGCCATTTTGGTGCCGCTTTTTGTGGTAAAATGGCAGTCGTTATTCATTGTTGCGATACGCTTCGTTCGCAACAACACAAGCTGAGGCGGGGGTCCTGATTGACCTATTGTTTGTTTTTGTTTTTTATTTTAATTTTATTTTTTATGTACCAATGTGTGGTCAATAAATTTATTTATTTATTTACAACCTTACAACTATCATTACAGGATACTTATTCCTGTTTCTTATTCCTACTTAAATGTATGTATGTCTCTCTCTCTCTCTCTCTCTCTCTCTCTCTCTCTCTCTCTATCTCTAAAACTAAGGTATCTAAAACATTGATTTTTCTCTTTTGACCAACCAGTTAGCTATTTGAGTAAGGTCTGCAGACAGCATAAAATGCTAGGGCCTACATTGGTGGCAATTAAATTTGAACTCTAAAAACACTCATCGTAAGGATTTTTAGCTATGATCCAGTTGACCACCCTCTATTCGCTACATACTTATAAAGGCTGAAGCTTTAAGGCTTACACTGATAATCAAATGTGAACTCTAAAAGCACTCACCATAAGGATTCTTCGCTATGATCGAGTGGTCGGTCTTCAGCGGTTCCGACTCTCCCTCTTCGTTAACCGCCCGCACCCTAAACTCGTACTCCTCGCCTTCCTGCAGCCCCTTGATGTCCATCTCGGTGTCATCAGTCTTGCCGACGGGTACCCAGCGGCCGGTGGCTTTGTTCAGCTTCTCTACTACGTAGCCGGTCACCGGTTTGCCTGGCGAATGAATGGAATAAATGAATGAATGGTTTTATTCGCACATATTACAGTTATCGATACAATATGTTGTTACAATATTATAGTTACTATGGCGTGCACTTGGAGAGGCCTATGTCCAACAGTGGACTAGTGTAGCTTATGAAGATGATTTTTTTTATATTGGCAGTCTGCAAACGAGCAGGCGGGCCGCCTGATGGTGAGCGGTCACCGCCGCCCATGGACATCAGCAACATCAGACATGTTGCTTTTGTGCTGCCGACCTGAGAAAAACCCCTTTACACCCCTTTTAAAAGAGTCCATGTCGTAGCTTAATGGGAAAACTGTTCCGGTGGCGTTAGCGGTGCGATGAGGACGATGATGATGATGACACATAAAATGTTGCTTGCTTGCTTGATTCAAGAATACATAGGCAGATAAATCTAAATCATTTATCAGCTAAATCGTAATTTGTACTCACGCGTGCAAATCTACCTACCACAAACTGTCAAATTTCCTCAATAGACTTTGAATTTTATACCTTAGTAATATGGTTGAAAATGTATTGAAGAAAGTAGTGATAGCGGCCACAAAAGTGTCCGTTTCATAGTCGTAGTTTTGTTTTCTAATTAATTAGTTTTAGCCAATTAAAGGAGTTACAAAATAAAGTTGATACTGATTTAGGTATATAATGACACATAGTGCTTTCTATTTCTATTATCTCTAAAGATAATAGAAATAATTTTATAAATTTTCGGGTCAAATGTGCCTGGTATCCCTTACACAACTGCCACAGATAGGACTAAGTACTATATTTCGTCTTATTTCTTATGCAATTTGTAGATTCGATATAAATATAGCTTTACATGCATTTAGAGCTTAAAATTTTATCCTGCTACTTTCAAGCTAGTTTGAAATTATTGAATGGACCTCTAAGGTGATTTGGTGACGTCAGTTGAGTCAGCCTCAAAGATTTTCTCATAACAGATAAGCAAGTCATCTACATTTCATCAAAACTGTTCTAATGACTCAATACGCTTCGGCAGGTTCTATACTGGCGTTATGACCTGACACACATGGTCTCCTATACAAGTTCTACTTGCGCAGGATCGTATGGTTCTTTCCGTATAAAGGTGAGCCCACATTAAGTAACAAGTTAAATAACTTGTTACAAAACTATTGAGTCTAAGGTTGATAACACTACTTTACAAGGTTTCTTACCCAAGGATGAAACTGATATGTATCGGTAGAGTTATAAACCCTTATTTAAAAATTGAAGTTGCAAAAAATATGGGACGTCCAATTTTGTAAATATTGATTATATTCATTTTTTATCATTTTTATACATTTATCTCAAAAACAAATCAAAAATGGGTCGTGTTACTCCTTTTTTATACTGATTAGTATCAGTTTCCCTTATAATAGACCAGCAGTAATCCGCTAACATATTTTTATCCCAAAATCCTTGGTATCTTTCCTCAAAAACCTTCAAATCCTGGTGAAAACGTTCGCCATGCTCAGATTTGATTTTTGAAAGCTGTAAGTCTCTTACAAGGTCGTTTAATTCACCCTGTGATATTAAATGTAGTTCACAATTCGATTCTAACCCGGGAAGAGCTTCGAAATCAATGTCCTGGCTCGAAACCGCCTCATCTACTTCCAACTCCATGAGCTGTGGTTCATTTCCCTTACTGGAACTGCTGGGTAATGATGGATAAGAAACTCCTTCAGAATGTAGCACAGGTTTTGTGACTGATGCAACATCAGGATATTGTGCTTTCGGTTTTTGTTGTTAAAACTTGTAGTTTTAGTGAGGCAGAAGTAACAGTCAGTAGTATGATTTGTTGGTTCTCTCCATATCATTGGGATGCCGAATCGTAAATGTTTTCTTTTTCCTGCAGCCCAGTTCAATAATATTTTTCTGCAATTTTCACACATTACACCAGGAACCCATTTTTTATCAAGGTCTGTTACCGAGATTTTAAAGTAATGGAAATAGGCTCGTTTTACGGCCTCAGTGATTGGTCACTTCTTTTTTGACAAAATAATTTGACCACAAACATAGTTAAAGTTATTTGGTTTTAATTTACACTGCCTTGATGACATTTTAAAACAAATGAAAATGTTTAAATAATACTTAAACGCAATAAAAACAAACTATAAACTCAGTCACGGCTAACAAGATAGCTTACTTAGGTTAATATGGGTATATCAAAAACTTGACGTGATAAAAATATGAGACATATATTTTTGTAGTCAGGAGGTAGGTAGAAAACACATCCAATATGAATTATCTTTGGGTAAAAGAAAAACTTTTTTTTTGTAAAGTAGTGTAATTGACACGTATCGTATACACTAATAAAAAAATGCATGTTTTGTCATTTAAATAGTCTGGACTCACCTTAACATATTCGGTTGGTAGAAGGTGTTAGCATAATACTAAAGTATGGGTTGTCCTAATAAATTTAAACTTCCTAGAACTCTAAACTAACCTCCATCATCCTCAGGCTTCTTCCACGCCAGTTTGCAACCAGCCTTGGTAACATCGGTGACCTTGAGAGGGCCTCCAGGCTTGCCCGGGGCAGATAGCACTGTGATCTCCACCTCAGCCTCGTCAGTTCCGTGCTGGTTTGTCGCTAAGATGCGGTATGTGCCAGTCATGATACGCTCCGACTCCTTGATGTCCAACTTGGTGTTGTAATCAACGTTAACTACGTTGGTTGTCACCTGTAAGAAGGATTTGGTTTTTTATAGTAAACATTAATGTGTAAATGTAATGAAAAATACGTGACGTCGACGTTGACGTCACGTGACAGCTTTGCGCAAGCCGTTTTTAAATTTGACTAAATCACGATTTTTTCAATAGTTGATAAACACTGAATTTTTGGAACACCATATAGTGACATCATAGTTCGCTATTTCCATTTTTTTTTAAAGAACGTCTTTTCTAAATGTTCTGTTATGTAGATACAGCACAAAGATCTTTTTTAGATTTCTTTAGAGATGGAATGAAAATAGAGAGGGGATATCATTTAGAGAACTCTTAAATCATCTCCAAAACATCTCCTTCAGAGAAAAGTATATGCTTCGGAAAGCATCGGTAAAGCCGTTGGTCCCGGCTGTATTAGCAGTCGTTAACAACCACCAATCCGCACTGGTTCTCCGTGGTGTTTCCATCCAGGCTCGTGTCCCAGCAGTAGCGACATAAAATGAGCTGGTGATGATAAGCGAATGGTTACCTCCTTCTCGTCAGCCTTCCACTTCTGGAACCACTGCACCTTGGGCGCGGGTTCACCCTTCACGTTGACGTCGAAGAAGATCGGCTTGCCCGCGCGCACCGCCAACGCCTTTAAGTTGGTGCGGTCGATACGCGGTTTCACTGCACAAAAGGAGATTCACAGATCAATACATTATTTAATTTATTCTTATCAAAAGTCAGTTTTAGTAAATGTTAGTTTCAAAGTTAAGGAATGACACACTGTTAAATAAATTTCCTTGCGAAAACGTTGAGCGAGTGACGTTAGATGGTGAAAGATACTTTTGGGATACATTGAAAGACCCGTGAGCTTCAGTAAAGATATGGGACTTTACTTGAACCTTACAAGGATTTGTTTAAAAATTTTATTGTTTTATTTTGATATGCCAATATTCATGCAAGTCTTAAAATTAATTACTAACCAACTTATTCATAAAAACTATTTAAGCATTATTTAGTTAAATATTGTTTTGTCAACGTCACACAAACGTCATTTTGAATTTGAGAAAAAGAGACAAAACAATGATTAACTAAATTATGCTTAAATAGTTTTTATGAATATGGGGGTAATTAATTATTATAAAACTATTGTAACATTAAAAGTGTTTTCTTAGCACTCAGTTAGTGGTAAATAATAGGGACACCATAGTTTACTAGTCTTATAAAATTGTCTATTAAATACAAGTAAGCCATCACCTTCTCTATTGTCAAGTCACCCTATTACTTACAAATTAATTGATTCCGTTATTCTTAGATTGACATTTTTTTTTAATGAAAGATAAATAAAGCAACACCAGAAAAATATAATTAAATTTTCAACTTACGGGCCTTGTGTCTGATGGTGGTCATCTTGGTAGGCTCCGAGGCCTCAGAGGGTCCAGCCTTGTTGACCGCGATCACGCGGAACTCGTACTCGCTACCCTCAGGTAGACCCTCCACCTTTCCAGAGGTCTGAGATCCGGGTACCTGGAGACACAACGAAATTGTTTTTTTCGAAAAAATAACATACGTTAATTCTTTTTACCAATATAGTTAGTCGGCATCAAATTGAGCGAAGGATACTAAAGGCTAAAAAGGTCTGCTTCACTTTTAAGTAAATTAAGTTTAAATTAATGAGGGTGTAAAGTCCCTTTTTGCCTGAATCAAAAATTTTCACAATAATTATCAAAAACATACTCTTATCTCATAAAAGTAAGGTTTATATTTCTTAAACACCAAGATATTTATGATGATGATTATGTTACATCGATCTATTTGATTCTGAGGCGGAAGTCCTGGTGGAATTTAATTGCAGGTGTGAAAACGAGACGCGTTTAGCGACGTCTATAAGCACGCACGCACAACACTGCTACAATACAGATTTACTTTATGAGATCATCGTTACCCATCTGATTGACTGCAAAATGATCAACCTTACACAGTACAACCCCTGGATTTAGTACGCTAGATTTGGCAGGCAGGTCCCTTTCATAACAAAGACAAGAAATATACAACATTTTCCGAAACTTTCTCAGAATAACGAGGTCACGTCACGTCACGGGACGGGACGGCGACGGGAAATCGCAAGTCGCAAATAAAAGAAAACTATTTCGTACGTACCTCCACGGCGTTCTCCCAGTCGCCGCCCTTAGGCCGCTTCTGTATAATGTACTTCTGTATGGGCGCGCCGTTGTCCGACTTGGGCGGGTCCCATTTGATCTCCGCGCTCTGGTTGTCGTGGTCTGCCACTTCTACGTTGCCCGGCTTGTCGGCCACATCTGGGAAAAAAAAGGGGGAAAATTAAAAAAATAATATCAGTGGATGCGCAGGCGCATTACGTTAAAAAAAATTTACTCGGCGTAGCAGTTGGGCTTAGGTTCTAACAATAGAACAGAGAATCAAAATGCTAAGACTAACTGGACTCCTCTTGGCATAAGTTGCAGCTACAAGAAACTGTAACGCTGATTTTCAGAATTTTCAAATATTATGTATATTAAAATTAATATAATGGGGAAGCGCACTACACCTGGAATTCTAACTACTAAGGACCTGGTTAGTGGTTATTTGAACTCTATTACTGACGCAATAATGCTGACTTTATTGTTAAGGCAACAATTTTAATAAGATGGTGGTAGCAGGCAGAATTAGAACAAGTCCCCATCAACCACACCAAGTACAATATGTAACCGCCCCGCTGAGAGTCAGTTGACACAGTTCTTTTTATCAGATAATTTTTAAAGCGGTTTCTATGCAATATTCTACCATCAAGAACCAGACATTAGTCTGTCTGGTCAGCTGCAGTTAGCAAGTACAATTGACCTACGGGTGCTGTGCTGCGTTTCTATTGAACACAACTTTTCAACCCAGTAAACTACCAAAAAAAACTACTAAAACTATTGTACTCAACGAATGGATTCTTGGCGAGCGTGGCGCGCTCTGTCTTCAGCTGTTTTTTTCTAAACGGTACTCTTAGATGCTGCGTTCTATTTACCCCCCTGTTGAACCCAACTTTTGAAACCTGGCAAACAACTTAAAAAAACATTGTACTCACCGAATGGATTCTTGGCGAGCGTGGCGCGCTCCGTCTCCAGCGGCTCGGAGTCACCCTCGTCGTTGGCTGCGGTCACGCGGAACTTGTACTGGTGGCCGGGCTCCAAGCCCGTGATTTCCATCTCTAAAGGCTTCTTGTCGCCGGCCACTCTGCATAAATATATAAAGGAAAAACATTAATTAAAAGTAGTGTGTAAAATAAACGCGAGTAGATCCGTACAAGTTGTTTCATTTCAATGTGTAGTGTTCGCGTAAATTTTAGAAAACAATATATATATAAAGGTTTCAATAAAATCTTAAGAAACATCTACTGGACTTACAAAAGATTTAAATATGGAGATATAATATATCATCATCAGCCTATTATACGAGTTCATTGCTGGACATAGACTTTTCCATATACAGGTTGACTTTTTTATCACCGTCCAAAACTTCTGAGATGACTCCCGTCCCGACTCCCCGTCCCATACATACGAACACGATATAAACGAACAACTCTTACTATTGGACCAACTCTTTAACCCTTTATAGGGCTCTGTCCATATATTGGACACCATAATTTTAACTTTATTACCTTAACATAAGGTCGAAAACCAATGAAAAATTTCAACATGCTCTGCCCATTAAAGGGTTAACTCATCTCACAAGGTTTGGACGGTCATAAAAAAGTGACCCTGTATATAATTAGACGCAAATTTTGTTGCGAACAATTTGACAAGCCGGGTGTGATTTGAAAACTGAACCCTGTAACAATCCGGGCGGGTTTGAATGCCGCTCGTATAGACATTAAATTTGTATAAAAGCGTTAATGAATCAAATTAAAAATCTTAAACTATACTAACTCCTACTCATCAATGTAGTATTTATGAATGTATATAATTTCTTCTATTGCTGGCGAGCAGAAAGATACTTTAAACTAAATTAATAAGCAGCGCCCTTGCTTCTACATTCTTTCATTAAAACTTCGCGCTCGTCCATATAGCATTTTTTTTTCATTTTATATTTTATATTCATATTGTAATAGACATTATAGAAGGATACCTACACTATTTAACGTTTTTGTTTTTCAATTACTTACTATGAAGGCTTTTATTTTTATTTCATTTTTGACCTCATATTAAAACACATAAAACTTAAAATACGGTATCCAAAATATCAGACATAACTGTTTATATGCAGGGTTAAAGTAACATTTGTGTATATAACGCTTTTGTTTGCCAATTTCATATCATGAAGGCTTTTATGTTTTATTAGTTTTCAACCTTATATCCAAACACATAAAGCCTTAAATACGTTGTTCAGACATAATGTTGTAAAGGATAAAGTAACATTTGTACATACCTGCCGACGCGCACCCACTTGCCGGTCGCCATATCCATCTTCTCCACCTCGTACTCCTTGACTGGTGAACCACCATCGTCTTCGGGTTTGTCCCACTTGACTTTGCAGCCAGTTGCGTGAACGTCAAACACATCCAATGGGCCTAGGAAATTAAATATTGCCGTTAAGTGTATGACTGAAGCTTGATTGGATCTCTTAAGGTGAGTCCACATTACACATATTTATACAACATGTAACAGAAAAGCGTGGTAAAAATTAAAAGATACAAAGTGTATCCGATCTGGATCTTGTTTGAAGAGGTACTAAGCCATAATTATTACCTTTAATTTTCTATGCAGTTTTTGATTAAATATTTCTATTGTGACGACACATCAAAATAAAAAAGTTACAGCCCTAGTTGTTTAGTAACCTCTGTGTTGCTGCTTGCTTCTGCGCGCCTGACATCCATGACTTTACTAATATAAATACTTAATTCACAATTGTATGAGAAATTAAAGTTAATAATTATGTCTTAGTAACTCTGCATACAAGATCTAGATCGCATAAACTTTGGATCTTTTCATTTTTACCACACCTTTCTGTTACACGTTGTATAACTTATGTTATAAAACTATGCTATATAACATGTTTTGTTGTATAGCCTGGACACACCTTTTATCGTTAACAACTAGCAATTTAATATATTTCGTCCTTTAGTAACCTGGTTATATTATTTTTTTAGTTATATGCTTATTCAGCAAGCAGTTGTCAATTTAATATCCTTTATACTCAATGTATATAGTAACTAATGATATTAATGAAAGATTAATAAATGTCACAGTAAATATGTGGGACTTTACTTAGATCTCACGCGGTGTTCTTGAGATTTAAAAAGTTATGTTGCAATGTTTTGTTTAATTTGCAAACGTCCACGATGCTGAAGTCGGTGTGGTACTCTTTGTTCTTCTGAGCCCGGCTCTGGGACATTAATAAGCTAAGGAGTCAAAGTTAAAGGTATTTATTGCAATTCATGTAAAATATGATGAATAGGCAGTGTGGACAGGCCTCCAACAAGGTGGACCGACAATCTAGTAAAGGTGGGAAGCCGCTGGATGTGAGCAGCACAAAACCGGACGTTATGGAGATTAGCAGTGGACGTCTTTTGGCTGAGATGATGATGATGATGATGATATATGAATAGGAATAGGAATATGATGACGATGAAAGTAATACCTTTAGGCGAGCCAGGTTTGCTCAGCACAGTGAGTTCCACAGTCTCCTCGTCGAAACCGTTGCAGTTCTCAGCACGAAGCTTGTATTTGCCGGTGTCGCGACGCACCGCGTTCACTATGGTGAAGTCGGTGTGGTACTCTTTGTTCTCGATCTTGATGCGCTCAGTGTTGACTAGCTTCACGTCTTCACGCCAAGACCTGAATCAAACAAATAAAAAAAATATGAAAATTTTATTTTAAATCTAGACATACAGTTTTTGTAGAGATGTATCATAAATATGTTTTTATGTATTTTTTCAGATTGGCTTTCTCCAACAAACACTATGTTGTTTTATTAAATAAATAATTAAATAAAGTGTGACACTGGAGATGTGGCAGGCCGAAGTGGAGATGGGACGACGACTTGTCCACTTTTTTGTCGGAGTGGTGTAAGGTAGCAGATGACAGAGAAGTGCGATGCAGAGTGGTGGTTTTTGTCCAGCAGTGGGACATAATATAAACTATTAAAAGTGTTTTCCAAAACTTTTTATATATCTCACCAAGACATATCTGGTGCTGGTTCACCAATGACGTCTACAGCCCATTTGTGAGTGCGGCCAGCTTTAATGATCACCGACTTGAATGTGCTGCGTTCGATGCGTGGCTTCACTGTTGTGGAAGGTAATTGTTCACATTAGTACTACTAAACAAAATAATAAAATAAAATTTAAAAATATATATTATTTTAGTAAAATCCTATTCTGTGGAAAAAATGAAGATGTGGTTACTATGAGTAACCACAGTATAAGTAATATAATATATATATTATATTACTTATCATTTATTAAAATGATGAAAGGTTCAATTATTACAAATGTGATAGATAATATATTAATGGGCAGTAGTGGCTAGTATTCAGTTTTTTATTGCGGTGAATTAAAGCCATATCCTTAAGTTCTGGGGATCTCGATGGTGCATTGGTTACTCATCAATCATCAATTATCATCGAAATGTATCATCTGGAGCTCCTCCATGCTTCGGAAGGTAACTTAAGCAATTGGTCTCGTCTGCATGAACAACCACCAATCCACAATAGGCTTAGGTGGTTTACTGCCCGTTCTTCCTACCCATTCAGAGGGAAGGCTCGTGCCCCAGCAGTGGGGACAAAAAATGAGCTAAAGAAAGATTTTTAGGTTGAAGCAAGAATATATATTGTACACTCAGGGTCTATAAAGAAACATGCAAATAGTCAAACTTACAGTTCTTGTGTTTGCAGAGGTGATTGTCGGTAGGCATGGATGCTTCACCCACACCCGCCTTGTTGTGTGCTTTAACACGGAACTGGTACACTTGCTTCTCCTTGAGACCTTCTACCTTATATTCTGTCTTGGTGTCATTTGTCTTAACAACCTAAGAGGGAACAAGATAAAAAATGCATAAGTTGGTAACAACATGTTAGTTCAATATCAAAGAAATGAGTAACTTAAGCATTTTACAAATAACAATGTTTTACCTACTACCCAAATATATTTTTTTATCAACTATCATTTGAAAGTACAACTAATATAAGCTACTGCTGTAAAAACACTTATGTTCATTGAAAGTTTTAAATTACTTTTGCCGCAATATTATTGAATGAAAGATTACTTTAAAAAAAATATAAAAGTTTAATGAAATGTCTAATTATAGGAAAACAAGCCTTAATAATAATAATACTGATCAATTGAATGCAATTTATGTACGCAGCGCAAAATATATACGAAAACACTGCTACGTTTAAGTTTAATCGGATTGAATGCCACTCAAGTTTTACTTATTTATTTATTTAAAGGACAACCGACAAGCAATAACTTGGTAGAACGACGTACTTATAAGAATTTCCCTTACCTCAATCCAATCGGGTGAGAACTTGTCTTTCATTTCGACGACGTAACCCAGGATCGGTCTACCACCATCGTCTACAGGCGGCTCCCACTTCAGGGTCACAGACATATTGTCGTAATCGATGATGGTCGGCTTGGCAGGCGCCTTCGGTGGATCTGTAGTACAAGATATTGTTGGAAATCATTTTAGTTTTCGCTAAACAAACTTCCTACTTTGTTGATAAACAATTGGCTGTCAACAAAAATACGCCGGCTGTTTGTTTTGACATTGACACTTGACAGCGCGCGCCGCGCGCAATTAATATTTTTCTTACTCAGGGAAGGTAAAGGGATTAGGGGAGTCGGGCGTGGATTTCCTAAATCGCAATTTGTCTGATTATTTAAATTACCAGTTTCTTACTTTGTACACATCGCAAATCGTCTTAGTCGCAAAATGTCTCTAATATTATTTTCGTAATAAACAATTTTTTGGAGACGGCTCGTATTAGGGTTATACTGCCCAATTTTACCTGCGAAACAAGAACTTCTTTTCGATTACGTTTTCGTAGTCGGGCCACATTTTCTGATTTAAATGAAAATCTGTCTTTTGAGCAATATCGCTACCCAATTGAAAATAGCTCCTAGTTCTCTTCAGTTAACGTCTTTTTCGTGATTGGTAACGGCATAAATCATTTTACCAAACTCGCATTAATAAGCATTTTTGTTTCATTATTCAAAAATAGAAACAATAACGAAGACTCACCGTAAGGATTCCTGGCGACAATGACTCCATCAGTCTCCAATGGCTCAGATTCACCTTCCTTGTTGACGGCGCGTACCCTGAACTTGTACTTGTGGTTCGGGGTAAGTCCCTTGACTTGGAACTCAGTAGGCTCTGGGCCAGTTTCACCGCATGGCACCCAGTTGCCAGTATCCTAATAGGCAAACAATTTTTAATAATAATAACAATTCAAAGGACGTATCTGGTATAGGTATCGGTCTCTTTGTAGAATAAATAATGAGGAAGCATGTGGAGAATCAGTCAGTAAGGGTGCGTTTTCGAGATAACCATATTTTTATTGAGCGACGCGAAGAAAATGTAGTATTCGTATTCTTATGCCTAAAGCACCGATTAGCTAGAGCCAGAGCGATGCGAGGTAGTACTTAAGCCTCGCATAGCTCTGGTGGAATCTCAGCTATATCTATACTAATATTATAAAGCTGAAGAGTTTGTTTGTTTGTTTGTTTGTTTGAACGCGCTAATCTCAGGAACTACTGGTTCGAATTGAAAAATTCTTTTTGTGTTGAATAGTCCATTTATTGAGGAAGGCTATAAGCTATATTACATCACGCTATGACTAATAGGAGTGGAACAGTCGCTAATTAACGCGGGTGAAACCGCAGGGCACAGCTAGTGCTTTGATAACTACAAAAAACGTAGCTTGGTAGACGGTCTATTACTACTACTATTATAATGTTATAACTATTTAAACTATCATGATCACTTGCAATAGAGTAATTATCGAGATTCATACCATGTTTATTATTTGTGAGTTACAGTAACTCCGTGATCATGGCGCATGCAACTGCGCCGAAATATAATCGGATACTCATAAATAATAATTATGGTAAGAATCCCGTTAATAATTACTCTATTACCACAGTTTTAAAAGCATTACTGTGCTATTACTATAATGTAATTATGATGATAGTGTTTTTTATTATTTATTTTTTCGACAAATGCCAAGAGGCAGTTCAGGACCGGCCAGTGACGCCAACTTGTATCAGAGGCCAAAGCACACTTGGGGCTACAGAGCGCCAGGATAGTAAGTAAGTAAGTTATTTTATTTGTGATCATACCATGTCCATCTTCTCCAGGGTGTATCCAGTGATGTCGGAGCCCTGCCAGTCGTCGGGCTTCTTCCATTTGACAGTAGCCTTTTCGGCGCGAATGTCTGTCACTTCGACGGGGCCGTTGGGACGGTTTGGTTTGTCTGCAAACAAAGCATTAAAATGGATTTTAAAAAAGTAGCTTTGATGTTTTTTGACTGACTATAGGTATTTTGACCTACAGTTTTGATTTGACCTACTACGCTGTTAAGTAGCTATAGGTAGGTAGGAAGATCACAAACTTTCGCAGTTCCAAAACGTCTCGAGCTCCGCCGTGCTGCTGAAGGCACTTCAAACCGCCTGGTCCAGATTGTTATCGTAAGACGGCAGTCGTTTAAACCCATCAACCCACATCCGGCCTGGGTTGGTCTGGTCCGATCTCTCTTTGTGCTACTGTCCATGTGGCAGAGCTGGAGCCATGGATAGGTCTACTGCTTTACCACAAAACGATGACTAAAGTAGACACACTGCTTAGAATAGATGCTGTCACTTTTTAGCTAATACTTTTAGACAGAGACACAACGTTTTAAACATTGTTTAACTTTAAACACTGTTTGTAATAAGAGATTGCTATAGTTTAAGGATGGAAGACTTACCCAACACAACAACGTCGGATATGCTCTCGCATGTTCCCGACGAGTTGGTGAGCACCAACTTGTACTTCCCACTGTCGGGCCTGGTAGTCTTCCTGACCGTCAGCACGGTGTTCTTCTCGTACTTGTCGATGGTGATGCGGTCGGCGTCGTCACGAATCTCCTGTATCACAATGAAAAGTGTGAGAGGTCTGAAGAAGAATGAAAGTATCTAGTGTTGCATCCGATCTGTTCTCTGGTGTGATGATGGTTATGTCGAATTAACGGAGATGTGGTTAGTGTAAGCTGCTGAACACTTTAGTACCGTTGTCATGATAACTTTATTACTGGCCGAGAGGCAAGATAGCATGATCGAAAACTGGAGGCCAATTTCCAAGTTGGGAAAAGTATTTGAAGAATTTTCGATGCACATTGTGCATGCACGTTCGAACACCAACCTGCATTTGGAGATCGTGGTGGTTTAATTTCAATAGATGCCCGGTCGTGGGACAGAAAATAGGCATATTAGGTACCTACTATCTATTACATAGAAGTTGACATGTGCCTGTTACAGTCATTATTTAGTTGCTTTGACAAAGTGCTAAAGAGTTCATAGCGACTTCCGTTTCTGACGTACGAGAGTTATGATAAACTTTGTATGACTTTGAATGTAGTGTTACCTTTATGAGATGTAATTATCTCATTATAATTTTCATTAAGCAGTTATGACTATGGATTATTTAAAAAAAATTGTGATGTCGACTGACTTGTCAAAAATGGGAAACGGGCAGGTGAATGATGAGTTTTTTTTAAATATATGTTTAGAAAGAATCTGTACACCTATGCTCATGTTTATGTGAGTTACTAAGCAACTGCTAGTCGATGGTCGTTTTAGATTTTTCCGCAAAGTGTGATTAAACATTACGAGTATATGTTTGCGTTTTATTTATTAATATCCGTTATCGAATAAATACTTAACACATTAGAGTATTCGTGATGATGCACAAAATAAGTAGCAGTTATGAGCGCTTCGAGGAATAGTTTTGGGGCGCTTCGTTGGGAGCGCTCCAAAATGGGAGCGCTTCGAGAAATACTTACCTCGTAATTGGAGGAGGTCTTTCATCCGTTTTTGCGGTTTTCTTTTCTTTCTAAAGTCTTTAGAGAGGCTTTGGGGGTCGAATGATGAGAGCGTAAAACCATGTCTCTAAAGACAAGGGCCTCAGCTCGAGTTGAAAACGTTGTATTTATTATAATGAACAATGAATTTGAATGATGGTTATAACAGAGTACCTATAGTGTTTGTATACAGATCAGATGCAACAACTTAATTTAAGTTAATAAATAACTTATATACCGAAAGTTATGAGTAGGTACATAGTTGTTGTGAGTGTTAATATGTTATGTTGTTATGTGTAAACAGTATCGTACTGTCGTACTGTTATGTGTTATTACAACAATAAATATTATTGATAAAAAATTAATATTCTAAAAATGCGTTTCAGTGCAATTTTGCAAGATAAAAAAGTAATTGTTGAAATATTAAAATAATGTCATCATGTTTTGTGAGAAAATAACATAAGGTGGTTTCTATAGCGTAAGTAAATATTATTTTACTATAGAAAATAATTGAATTATAATCGCGTAATTTGGGATGCTTTTCTGCTAAAGGCAAAGATTATCGTATTAAATTTTCGATTGAAAAAATAAATAATATTTTATTCGCGTCAACATATTAAATTTTTTGTGTTTAATTAAGTCAAAAATTCAATACGAATCAATGTACAAGTTGCTTTAAAAAGGCCGCATAAAAAAATCTACTGCGACAATTTAACGAGTGAACTTCACAAAAATAAATTTTAAATATTAAGCAAAAATGGCCTTTTTAAAGCATTGCAGATTATGTATCTGTTGAAAGTGTAAAAGGGTTAGTCACATTTATGTAGACAGAGACAGTGTACGTATCAGTAGATTTAAGAACATATAGTAGACATAAAAACAACATCTAGTTTCACCCTCTGACCTTCTCGGTGTACGGCTTTCCGCGTTTCTTTTTGTGGAAAAAAAATGGAAAATAACAATTAATACCACCTCGATTTGAAATCCACGAACGCATGATCGTTCGGTATCACATCAAAAAAATAACATCGTTAACCAAGTTTGCTTTACAGCAATAAAACCACTTTTTAAACGAGTTTAAAATGAAACTGCTAAATATATTATGCATCCTAGGTATGGTACCTTTTCTAACAAGTATGATACATAATTACCTAAACAATATTTCTTTTCTGTATGATGATGATGATGAATGATAATAGAAATGAGAAGTGAGAAATGATATACCCCCAACCCCTCGAGTATCTCAGTAAAGATGTGGGGCTTTACTAAGTCCTCGGGTATACCTTTTAAGTACCAGGGTGCTAAGTGCGAGTTTCATTCTTCATTCAACTCTTCTCGTATGCCGCCAGGAGGCGCTGCTTCAACGCCATACTAATTTCGTAAACGTAATCGTATGAACACGGATAGTAATAAAACTCACACTAGGCACCCTGATGTTTTGTTAACATCAATAGTACCAGCAGCGTACACGTATTCCCTCCTTTCTACAACATTGGGTCCTTTTAGTCATCTTATCTTATCTTATCTTAGTGGGGCCTGCCGAGGTTTCCCTCTCGCAGCAACACTTCGACCCATCGGGATCTTTTAAGCAACCCCATCCTTTCACTCTTCTTCCTCTGTAAAGATAGATGCCATAAGCTTGGCAACGTCCTTAAGAGCGAAGAGCCTGAAGTCCTACGGTTTCGGATAGGCCGACCCCAGGAGTCCCATTCTTTTCTTAGCCAGAGAGTGGCAGTCACACAGTAGGTGCTGCATTGACTCCGTTTCCTCGCCACATGCCCTACACAGGCTATTTGTTGATAGATGCATTCTGTGGAGCATTTGTTTTGTGGCATAGTGCCCTGTCAAGGCACCGATGGTTAATCGGGCCTGCCTTCTACTGCCTCCGCATATGAACTTACTCCGTCCTAAGGCGTTTTCGCCTAGGAAGGATTTGAAGTGTTTCATACCCAGCTGCTCTTTCCATTCGATGCTGTGAATGAATATATTACGCTTTTCCTTTTTTTTCCTTTTAGTCATAGTCATAGTCATAGTTATAGATATTTATTGCATCACGTTCGCGTTGTACAAAGAGGGGTAACCGTGAAAAAGCAACATGCAGGTCAGCAATGTGACGAGTAAGAACGTCTAGTGAGGTACAATCCTACTCCACTTGTTGCCTCCAAAGAGATTTAATATAGTAGGGCTGTCTCCATTAAACTCCTGAGGTAGAGCAGACCACAGACCTTTTTATTGTTCTGTGGAGCAGACTCATTTATCTACTCTTCAATAAAAAAAACCCAGTTGCACCATTCTTCATCCACCGTCATATATATTATCCAACTACTGCCACAAACACAAGCGGTATTCTGATATGTGAACAGATTGCCAACTCAAAGCGAGGTTGTCTTTCTGCAAATACTTGAACTCCACGATGCAGATAACTAGTTTACTTAAAAAGTACCTCAAGTATGCCTACGATACATAATACTAAGCAGTTGCATAAAACTCGTCAAATATTTAATTATCAAAAAGAGTCTCAATATCCAATCACAATATAGAGACACTCCTTGGATTGACACAATTAAAAGAAAAAAATGTAAGAATTACCTCTTCTCCCTTAAACCATTTGACCTCGGGCTCTGGTTCGCCACCGTATTTGATGTCAAACGCAATGACCTGGCCCTTCTTGATGATCATGTTCTGGAGACCGTCGCCAACAATGTATGGTTTCACTGAGTATAAATAAAAATATAAATTAGTATTAAACAATACGGTTTCTATGGTGGGATTTGAACTAGTCTGAATCTTTTTTTATGATACTGAGCTTGCAAACCAAAGAAGGGAAACAATTTCACGTTCCCATTTAAAAAAAAATAGGCAACTTTCGCTTTTTCAAGTCACCGCTTGGGTTCGAGCTCTCGTGTTTCGGAAGGCACAATAAATAAATAAATAAATAAATAAATAAATGTTTCCCACACTCACACCAATTATCTAGCCCCAAGAAAAGCTTCCTTAAGAAACTCGTTATATGGTTAACTAGACAACGGATAAACATACTTAATATACTTAAATACATACTTATTATACATAGGAAACACCCAGACCCGAAACAATATAGAAAAACAGGTATTTCTAAATTGATCCGACCGGGGATCGAACCCGGGACCTCAGAGATAGCGACACCATGAAAACCGGTGTGCAAGCCACTCGACCAAGGAGGTCGTCAAATAATAGTAAGCTATCAAATAATCATATATATATATATATATATATATATATCAAATAATAGTCGTCAATAAGCTGTTAATGTGCATACTGTGCATAATAGCAAATATGGTCAGCTGCACATAGTATAAGTGGGAAGGTCTGAGCTAACATCATCATCATCATCATCATCATCATTCTCAGGTGGCAGGGGTCCACTGCTGAGCATACGCCTTCCTGATAGATCGCTTCCACATCCAGCCCTCCGCCTAATACGCAAATATACCACAAAGCAATGCTAGAGAAAATGTTGGAATCCTTATGCTTACCAAATCTGCACTTGGCAACGATCGGCTTCGTGGTGTCACTGGGTTCTCCAGGGCCGGCCTTGTTGATCGCTCGCACTCTGAACTCGTAGGTACCGCCTTCCTTCAGGCCGTCCTGAGTTCCCGACAGGCTGTCTCCGGGCACTTCCTTGCCCTTCACCCAGTCTTTGCCGAACTTCTCCTGCGGACACAAAGAATTGGTCAGTCATATGCGATACGTAGATGCTACTGAAACCATTTTGATGTAGATCGCGATGCGCGTTGGCAGTTGGCACAAATTTTGAAAAACATGTTCTTGAAAACATGGTCTTTATTCTATACTTTAATTAAAACAGATAAAATAACACTAAACTACTATAAAATATTTTTTGCATTATCCTCTGTTCAGGGTGTAAAGATTTGTTTTTCCTACTTTGCAACCTTATGACGACAAGAAATATAAAATTTGCCTGTAAACAAAAATCATGACCAATTTTCTAACCTTATATTCAATAACGTATCCAGTGATCGGTGCACCACCATCGTTTTCTGGCTTTTGCCATTTAAGATCAGCGTGATCTTTGTCCCAGTCCACGAGTTCAACGTTCTTTGGTTTCGATGGCTCATCTGAAAAAATTTATAAATATTAATATACATACCTAAATAACATAAACCTTCTTTTGGTAAGTATATTATCTAATTTTTTTATTTTTTTTAATATCTTATAAGACAGCTCTTGACCTCGATCTCGCCTGATGCTGAGCGTAGATGAGGTCTACGATGGAGCAAGCTGCCCTAGAAGATGCCTATTAACTCTCGCCTTGAAGGCATTCAGGTTATAAGTTTTTGGGAACACAGACGATGGCAGAGAATCATCAGAATCATAATAATTATCTTATCATAATGATTTTATATTCTATATCAAGCTATTTTATTAGATTCCACAACATTAAAACCAGAACACGTCAATGTATCAGAACACTGCTTGACCGCAGAAGAAAGTATGCAGGTCTTCATAATATACTAAAAAGATAATCGCCAAAAGCGTAGAAGTAAAATTGACATACCCCACGGGTCTTTCGCAAGCACTGGCTTAGCGAAAAGACCAGGTTCACTGGAGCCAATTTTGTTAACAGCGCGTATCCTGAATTTGTAGGTCTTCTTGGCAATGAGATCCTCAACCTTGAATTTAGTGGGTTGGCCGGCTGTTACTTCGGCCACGTTGTCCCACCCTGCTTTGAGGGACATATCCTGGAAGAAGATAAAAGATTAGAAGATTTAGCTATAGCTTATAGAATTTTATGCCAATTGCAAATAGAGACTGTCTCAAATGGGACTTCCATACCTCGACCTTCAATTAAGCAATCCGAACGTCTGCTTTTTCAATTGAGCTACTAAATCATCGATTTATCTTTCTAATGTTTCAAATACTTATTCAACATGCTTTCCTTTCTATTATCGTAGTAAATAAACATTTTGCAAATGTTCAAAGACAAATAAAAATGGAACAGCCATTTTGCAAGAATAATATTTAAAATAAGAATCTTAAATATTACTAAGCTTGGGTTCGATTATTACCTAACCAGATACAAATTAAGTATCAAGAATACAAAGTTATGATTTATACAAGCTTCTTACCTGTCTTTCAATAATGTATTTGACGATGGCGCTACCACCATCATCCTGAGGCGCTTTCCATGCGACCACGCAAGAGGTTTGGAATACCTCATTGACCTGGACATCTTGAGGTGGTGTGGGTACGCTCTGCATTGTAATCGTGACATCCTTGGAATCCTCTCCCTGGGCGTTGGAGAGCTTGATCTGGTATTTGCCAGAGCCTTCTCTGGTAGGCTTCTTGATTTTGAAGAGAATCTTCTCTTGTTCAACCACTGCCTCGATTTCTTTAATGGGCAGGGCTTTGCCGTCTTTCCATAGTTTAGCCTCGATTGGCGTTACGCGGGTACCAGTGACTGTAACACAAAAATGGTTATGAAATGGTACCTTAATGGTATGTACTTAAAGTAGTATGTTGTCTAAAGCTGTCAACATTTTTGATTTAAGTAAAAATAAACTTTAAACATTATGCATGCATGAGAACTTACTTTACTTGATCTTTTTGACAATTAAGTTACCTTCGGTTGGTTTAATATTAAATGACCTCGATAATAATGCATAATAAATATAAATTTATTCGGTACAATTTTATTTCGTTTTATTTTAAATGTTATACCTTTATAAGGCACCTCAATCACGAACGGCTGGCCAGCAGGACCATAGAAATCTTCAGGACATTCGATAGCAGGCTTCGACTCGCCCTTCTTCACCGTGAGCTTACAAGATGACGTCATTTTGCCAGATTCGCAGCAGATCTCACCATCATCCTCCATTTCGAGTTTGTTAAATATGAGCTGGTGTTTACCACCACCCAGGTTCTTGATTTCAATTCTAAACAGTTACAAATAAATTCACAATCAGATATTTATAATGACGTCACATAGCTGTAACCGCCTCTGTTGTCTAGTGGTTAAGACTACCGGTCTTAGACCCAGAGGTCCCGAGTTCGATTGCCAGAGGGGAGTACACGTTTGTGTACTCGGTTTGGTTGGTAGGGCTTGTTTGTCTGCCTGGTTAGCTACCACCATATGTTGCCATAACAAGGAAGTTTATAGCATTGTTGTGTTCCGGCAGCTAGAAATAAATCCAGATCTGTAAATGGCCTTATCGTCACTCAACATCAGGTGAGATGAAGGCACTGTCCATACCCGTAAGATAATAAAAAAATATAAAAAAACTATATTAATGATATGCAACTTACCTGTCATTTGGTACAATAGGCTGCCCATTGAAAGACCAGACAGCTTCAGCGGTCTGATCTTGGAGTTCCACCTCCAGTACCACCTTGTCCCTCTCAATTGCTTCGGTGTCCTTCAACTTCTTGTTGAAGCGATTAGAGTCTAAAACAATTTGATAAGTTTTTAAAGTCACCAGGACACGGCACAACCACAGTCTCGGGAGTATTGAGGACTTGAGATTCAGATTTATTACGTTTCGCTCGATATCATATTGGTCGATGAATCATTGTCGATTAGGTCTAGTAGTCACAAGACAATAACAAAGCCGACCCTAATTTAATAGGATAATTGACATCAATACGTATATATAGCTATAAAATTATGGACGTACAAATGGATGAGTGAAATATATTAATGATTGTCAATTTACATAATTATTAAATACTTATTAGCTTTTACCAACATCTGCATCGAAAATGTGTGAAAAATAGTGGTGTAATTAATCTGTACAATAAAATTAAATAATGTTAAAACTTACAATTGACAATTAATTCGCAAGCTGTCTCGTCAGCGTTACTGACACATTTGTAGTTGCCGGCATCGGTGACCTTCGCATCTTTGATGACGATCTTGCGTTTACGGCCTTCTTTGACAATGGTGACGCGCTTGTCTGCTTTCACTGGTTCATCATTCTTGAACCAATTTACATCGCCACCAGCATCGTCAAGCTCACAAAGCAGCGTGATTGTGTCCTTCTCAATCGCCTGTTGCGACTTGAGAACCTTCGTGAACTTGTATGGATATTCTGTTGACGAAATCATTTTATTTGTAACACAGAATAAATAGGATAATTTCATGGAAGGCACTTAGCGTTTGGTGCGTAATCAGTTTAAACACTTACCGACAATCTTGACGTCAGTTTCAGTCTTGTCAGTTTGCTTTTCAATTCTGCACGAATATTTGCCAGCATCTTCAAACTTGGCATTTCTGATAAGAAGCTTGCATCCGCCTGATAGATCCTTTGAGACTTGGAACACATCTCCATCTTCCAATTTGTCTTCGCCCTTCCACCATGACACAATAGCCAGGCTGTTGGATACGGTACATTCAAGTAGCACTTCGTGTTCATAGTATCCACTCGTGGTCTTCTTCAAATTCTTGGTAAATGTATACGTTGGATCAGGTTCGTCTACTTGTAAGAAGGCAGTGCAAGTTATTCCACCGACCTCAATGGTAATTTTGCCAGTATCTTCCACTTTAGGGGTCTGAATGATCAGTTTGTATGAGTCTTGTTCGTTAACCATCTTGTATTTCGAGCTTGGGAATAATTCCTGTTGGGACAATTTTAAAATTTACAAATTTTTTACTTACACAATTATTTATGATAGTTTCCCCTTTTCACTAAGGGCCATTTTTGAACTACGCAAGTGAATGTGCAAACACCATATCTTTTGATATTGCCCTTGGTGACAACGAGGGTGAATACTTACATCCTTACGGAAGAACCATTTCGGCTTTGCATTCGGTTTCGTGAAGATGGCTTCGAATACCACCTTCTTATCCTTTCCTTCCTTTGCGAATTGATCTATGAGAGGCTTCAAGAACGACTCTTGTTTCTGAAAAAAGTTCCAGTGCCAATTAATATAACTGCTTCCGCACAAAGTGAGAAGGTGCAGTCACAAAACGGTGCTCTTCATACAAAGCTGTTGTGGTGCTACACGAAGACACCCTCACAATTATCCCATCGCTGTCAACGTCACTCAGCGAGTTAAATCAGATGCAAGTCATCGGAAACCAGTAAAATCTTTATAGTAACCGTTATCATCAGCCGAGGCGTTAGATTCATCAGCCATTCTTTCATCATCGTCACTCACACAAAATACATGCTTCTGTACAGAAATTGGAATTTTTTTCTTCATATCAAGAAAAAGATTTTACTTTAATAATTCTTTAGAGATTTTGCTAATATCATTTAAGTATATGTTCTCGCTTTATTTCGTTGAAACTACTTTTTATTGAATTAACTTTCAACGAAATAAATCAAAAATTATCATTGCTGTAGTTACAAGTTTTGATAACATCGACATTAAAGTGCATTTTACATTTTGGGTGCGTTGTGCTGCTATCATAGATATGGACAAAGGAGTGCACAGAAGAATTGCTGTATATATAAAGAGAAAAGAAGAAGACTGTTGTATTTATAAAGAAAGACAAAGATGTGCTGGCTGTATTGTCTATTTGGCCTTGTTGCTGTACTCCAATGTTTTGTTGGGATTTATATTGATAAACTTATATTGTAGTTAAAAATTACATACATTCTATCGTATCTTAAGTAGACAAATAATATAAGGTGCTTAAGTATTTATTTAAAAAACTTTTGATCATGTAATTTTTAGCTGTCAACAGAAATATCAATCAACGTCCCAACCAACATTAAAGCATTTCATTATAATAATAATGAATCGTTTGTGCGACAAATATTTGCATTTGGTGATAATTTAAATACATGGTGCACAGTGCCGTCTATGAATGTTTCGTTGTTTAATCAAACCTCGTCTTTTTTGAACGAGTGTAGAACAGGCCAGTCAGGTATCAGTTCCGCCAAGGACGGTCTTCTGTTATATGATCTCTATAAAATATCCATTCATCCTTAGTCAAATCCTTATATCAACAATTGATTTTACCTATGTTCAAATTTTATTCAAATTACTGTTAAAGTTATTTAACTATTAAAGGTTACTATTAGTTAAAAAGTATAAAAATTTTGATAACAAAATAATCACAAAAATCAAAATTTTTTTGTAAACGACAGATTATTGAAAAATAAATTCCAATAACTGCAAACACCGGATGCATCAGCTGAAATTAATGTGAATTAAATGAAAATAAAGAGACAAAAGGGTTGATAATAATGACGTGACAGAAGCTCCTCAATCCGACGTCAAATAAAAACCTGGAAATATAGAGAACGAACAAATTCCAAAATGTGATATAGTCATCCAAATCATTCCACTTACATTCCCTGAAAATCATTTCAACATGAGTTCGAGTTAAAAACAAAGTGAAGTGGTGATACAAAAAACCTTTGTGCGAGTTATTTAAATTCCATTTTTAATGCAGTTTTATTTAAATCACTCATAAAATGAAACCTTCAAGAGAAGATTTTCAATAACACTTGACAAAATGTAATCCAGTAAAAGTTTTAAGAAAATTGAGAAATTTATAAATATACCAAATTATTTAATATTGTTGAAGGTCTCACTTTTAGAGGACAATTTTAGTTCAGGTTTAGTTATTCATTCATTATTTAAATCATAAGTTTAAAAGAGCTTTTCTGTCCTTTTCGAAACACACTTATTTTTGTAAAAAAAATATGTAAACCATTATAATTAAAAAGTTTGAGGAAAGCTTTTATATTCATAGTAATTTCAAAAGGGCAGATATCTCTCAATTTATTGTTTACTTTTAGTTTTCCTTTTTAGCGAACCTTTATTTTAACAGCCTCCATCAAAGCGGGCCAATCAGGTATTATTTCTGAGAGAGACATACGTCTCTTTATTTCATAGATACCCTAGAATCGACAACAAACGTTACTTTAAAGTTAACGCTCTTGATGACGATGTGGAATGATCAAAGCTAGATACTGAAGCAAGTTTGATAATCATGAAATGACATGAAGTTAAAACATGAATAATGGATAGTTATGGCAGGGCTTCTTTACTGAGAAATAATAATTTTGTGACAATTTGACTCTACTTGATAAAGGAATGTAGGTAATCTCACTGAAGCGCACTTACTGGATAGTCGAAGATTCTGAATGAGTTATAAATTTTTCTTATGAATCTTCCTGCCATTGTACTAGCTTTAATCTTTTTGGCTGACTTATGAAGGCACTTGATTAAATTGTATCTTATTTAAAGCACATTTTGTTATACGAACACAATATAATAATAGTATTTAGTTGACATTGACATTAGAGAGCCGTAAAAAATTAAATATCTAGTTCAGAATGTAGTTCTACTACAAGTAGTCTTTAATGATTATCGTCTCAAACGATTTTAAGTTACGAGTTCATTAATAAAGCTTATGAAAAACATTTACGGTGTGTTTTTGTGATAACAATGATTGTCAAAACCATTTATTTTAAACTGTATCAAAATATCTAAATACGACGAGAAAGAAATATTGAAATGTAAGATGGAATGACCGATGAAAATATATTTTAGAATACTGAGGACCTTGACCCAGGACCAGTTTGAAGAGTTCCTGCGTCTGTCAGCTGGAATCCTAAGGATCTCCACACCCTCGGAGACTACCACAAGGAAACCGTCCTCCTCGAAATATCCAGTCTCTAGTCCCTACGGACCAAATACCACGATGCATTCGATGTCATAGTTAGACATAGACATAGACATTCAATTAAAGTTTTAAATCAATTTATTTGTAAAACATTGGGGATGTATGGCATTACTAATTATGATTCATAGTCAAACTACAAATAGCAGCAAACAGGACGGGTAAAACAAATAAGTAAGAGTTTATAAAAATCGATGAGTACAGTTAAAGTTTCTGTGAAATTATGCCTTAAAATTCGATCATAATTTTTGAATGGCTTGATGGAGATTGTTTGAGTAAATCATTTATAATTTAGCTAACATCCGTACAATGCAGAAAATATTTCTTTTTATCACTCAATATTATGACTTTTAAGTTATTCAGATTTTAAGTTATTTTCCACATGTTACGTCGTTAGAAACTTTCAGTTTTTAAATTATTTAATATTCATATCACCATCTTCGACAACCTTAATAAATATTATTCTAAGCATAGTAATTCACATATCTTTCACACAAAATGTAGTACTCTATTAACGACATTACCTTTTCCACTTTCTTAAGTGGTGGGATAGGCTTATCCGTTTCCTTGAGATCTCCCCAGTCTGGGTCATCCTTCTTTTCACCCCATTTAGCGTACTTTCTCTTCTTGAGCATAGCACGGAAGTCCATTCCACTGGAGTCTGTGAGTAGATTATAGTATTTTTATCCATACAATATACATAAACGTAATCAACAAAAGCTTTTTGTTGTACATTTAGAATATTATTAAAGATTGATATAGTATAAATCAAAATATAATTATTACCTGATACATAAAGCTGCATCTCAGCAGTATCTTCACCGTGGATGTTACTAACCACAATTTTGTATTTGCCTTCATCGTTCGGCTTTACCTTTCTCATACAAAGTGTAATGAGACCGGTTTCACCGTCGGTGACGAATTTGAAACGGCCACCTTCAATGATTTCAGTTACGCCCTTGTAGAATTTGAATGTTGGTGGAGGATTGCCCTCCACTTGTACCGTGATGTATCCAGTTTGATCTGTGGCGGACGCAAATGAAATTTGTTTATGTTATCTTGGTTAACTAAGAAAGTGTGAATATTCAATCATTGTAATATAATCAAAAAGCCTATATAAACAGGCTATGAAACTAATTTCGTAGAAAGTCTATTAATAAGGTTGTTTAAAATCGTAAGAATCGTAAGGAGCCTTCAGACAATAATTTGGAAATTTAAGCTCCATATGAGTTTGAAATAAAAAGTTTTATTTTATTATTATTTCAGGCATAAAATAATGAAAACACAACTAGGTAAATACCTTCAACAGCCGAGTAGCTCTCCTGTACATCCACGATGACTGGTGGACCCTCATTGCCGAGAGGCTTAAGAGGTACTGACGGCTTGTTGATGAGGTCTTCCAAGTCCTGGATGGAAGGCCTTCTGGCGTCGCCGGACTTTCGCCGCTATACCATCAACAGTACATTAGTGACATCTCCAATATATGTTTAAAGTTTGAATAACACTGATTAATCACAATTAAATCAACATAAAACATATAATGGAGCGTATGTGAGTATTTAAATTTATTTTATAAACTCTAATAATAATATCAGATTCATCAATATTTTTTTTCATTTACTGTAATCTACGTCTAAAAGTACATACCTACAAACTCGTAAGTACCAAAAATTTTAATTTGAATATAAAAAAAATACAAAATTATCAGAATGTTTCTTAATCAAAAGGTTATCCAAATAAATGTGGCCATCTATAAAAGCTAGACTGCTATTCATAAAATAAAAAGGTCGTCAAAATATAATAAACGTTAAAGCATTATCTGAAAGTTGCAGTTAATTTTCCTGGATGATATATTTGTTGTGTTATTATGACAAATGAGCTACATTTAGAGCGTTAGCCAAATGCACTGACAATGAGGATCTGGACTTTATGATAAATTTAGCGCAACTGCCGTGTAGACATTTATGAAATTATGATAACAGGATACATTAAAATTATAAATTGATTTTGAACGTCGTCAGTAACAAATAACTAGTCTAATATCTTCGAAAGTAAATATGTCCAAGTCGAAGCTAATTCAAAATAGGTACGTAATATTTGTTTCATGATTCTTTACGTTTTATCTTCCAAAGCTATATTATCAATAATGTTTTACAAAGCTTATCTACGATTCACTTTCTTGAATGAAGCAAACAATTTTTAAAAAACTTGATTGTATCTACATAAATTATTATTGTAATTTTGTAGCAATAAATATACGTTATCAATATAAAAAAGTAAAGAAGGACCATACAATAAATAATTTCACCCCAATTTTTAATCTTTAAATAAAAACAACAATGTCTATTTTTTCACGTTACGCAGAGTTTTTAGTCGCACTTATATTTAACTTATTTCTGCCACTAAAGCAGTCCTGATTTAAAGAGTGTGAAAACAGTTTAATTACTAGATTCAAGCATAATAATAACTAAGTATTCAATGTTGGGAACGCGTAAAATATACCCATGATGTTGCAAGTAACTATAGGCGGCGGTGACCGCTTATTATAAAACCGTTCGTCTGATTGTATACCTAAGTCGAATCAAAAAACCTAAAACTAAAAAACTTTTTATAGATTTGGTTCAAAAAACTAGTTTTTTCAATTTAGCCGCAACAATTTAGTATCCTTGTGGTTAATGTACAAACATTATGATGCATTAAAGTAAATAACACAACGTAAGAAAATTTTGATGACCTTTGCAATTTCTAGGAAATTTGACATTTATTTAGATAACAATTTGTACTTACCGGATTATCCTTTGTCTTAGGAGGGGCGAGTGGTTTCTTGGCCACTGCTGCCATGGTTGTATTAACATGCAATGATTTAGATGCCACAACACGACCAAAAAAATGTTCAGTTACTTAAAATTAAAATCTCTTATCACAAATGCATAATTATGTTAAACAATATTTGTAACACTCTTCAATAATATCTCATCAATATTTCGCCGGTGTCCAAAACTCGAACGGTTCATTATCACAAAAAGTTAAACTTCAAATGCTTAAAGTTATTTCGAAAAAAGTTTTTTTTTTGTTTTATATTTTATTTAACTATTTTTTATTTGTTACACCCTATTTTCGTATTTTTTTAAAAGAATGCTCGTAAGATTTTCGATTTGGGACAGTTCGTTAGTATCGTTCCATCTAAAAATGGGCGCGAATGTCAAAAGACTGAAGAAAGGGTCGTGCAGACTTGGTCGCCAGCGATGCTGCGAGGAGCGGGGAGCGGGGGCATCTATTTGTGCACAGCACAAATCAGCAGACCATTTCAATTAATTATCAGATTAAGGTGAGCCATCCGTGTAGCGTGTTCTTGGACTCAAGTGTTAATAAATGCGTGAAGTTGTCAACGGCTGATAACTGCCATGTATTCGGAGGCCATGCTGGCGTCGTCTTTTAGAGAATCTGAATCATTTGGAACTGTTTATCTTGTTCAGGAAATGCTTATCTTGAAACAAAGCTATGATGTTTACGTCATGCAAAGTTTCTGTAAGACATTTGTACGAGCTGTACATTGTTGTGTAAAAGTGTAACAACTTATTTAATTTGTCATACTACATATTACATTATTATATTTATGATAATTTTGTTGCGAACAAATTTCAATTTGAAAAAAGACAAAGAGTTGAAAAAATTCGATCCCGCTCGTGGATTTTTTTTCAAAACATTTTGTCTTTTTTCTTTTTTCAAATTGCTCTATATTCCTTAATGTCGTCGTTACCGAGAACAATAATATTAGATTTGTAGCCAGCTATCCAAAAAAGATAACCGTGGGACGAATCACTGATGTCTAGATTAATAAATTAGATGAGATTGAAGGCTTGCGTAAGCGCAAGGAGATTGATTGGCACCTTTTACAAATGCTAATTATTCAAACGATTGTCATCGCTGGCAAGAAGCACGATGCTTCAAATAGGTACACAAATTACTAACAAGGCGACAAATACCAGGATTTGGACGCAGTCAACTTTGTAACGGAAAGTGTGCAGTGCATCTTTTGTTTTGAACAATTTGAAAAACGGTTACCGAAATTGCATTAAATAGTGACATCTTTAGCATTAATAGCTGCATTAACTTTGTCTTGTTTAATGAAATCCTAAAACCTTAAAAGTAACACCTGTCGATTTGTTGATTAATGAGTAGTTCAGAGCCAATACCTAGGCGACGCTATCATGAACTTTTGGCTTCTTTGCCAAAGTTTTCAGATTAGTGTTTGTTTACCACTCGAGGAGAGAACGCTGAACAGCCCACGCGTGTCCTATAAGGTATTTCTGATACTTCCATATCAGCATGTCAATCAAACCCACTCATAATTAATGCTATATTCAGATCAACCTTTGTTTAATTTTATCGTGTTGAGTTTTGAAATTATGTGTGTTAATGACATGCTTCGTTTCTTTCAACAGGCTTTTCTTGCTAATGCATAGAGTGCAATTGGATGTAACAATTGATAGATTTATGACGCATATGATTCGTGTCATTAATCACATATTGATGTATTATTTCGTCAAGATGTTTTCTAATCAAGCGTAAGTCACTCGCGTCAAATCGCACCACGACACCTGCCTCCGGTGAAGACTTATATGTTTTTAACAATATCTAGTCACGCAGCTATAACTCATTATATCTGGCAGCATGCGGCAGTTAAGGGCGAGAACATTGCAAGAGCGTTGGTATGCTCTTGGCCTGATTCATGCAGTCATATTTATAAGAATAACAATCCATCATAACGTGTTCATCAGGCCGGCGCTGGCGCAGCCGCGGTGGTTCATTTGCTTCATTAAACGGACCAACGTCACAGCATATGTTACTTCTATGGGCAGGTGCGTGCACTTTTTCATTTCTAATAGTCAGTTTAATAATCTCTGGATCAATTTCTTGAAATTACCTCTAATTATACCCTCTGTTAATAGTGTACAAATTAATTATGGTCTTCAACTATTTAATCAAAACTTATCCAGCTTATAATCTTCTAAAATATTATGATGATCTTTAAAAAAAATATTTTATTGCTGTACCTATTTTAAAAACAGTGAAGAGTGTTCTCGAAAGGGTCAGCTTGTTTAGTCATCATAGCTATTCGTATTGACATTCATCGTGATCGTTTTGACATTCTGCACACCCACATTCGGACAGGCGAGCTCGCATTGCATCGTTATACGAAATAAATTGTAAACTGACAGGAAAAATATGTAACGAAAATTCAAACAATTATTTTAACTCTCATAAGTTATTAGGTTGTGTTATTACTCTTTTGTTTATTTATAGTGTTCTACCGTTAAGTTACTTAAATTTAGAATCTAATAAGTTATGTTATTCGCGTCCTAGTTACCAAAGTTTGGCTTCAAACTGAAATCACCGACAACTAATTATAGAATCTTTGTTTTGCTTCCGCTTCTAAATCTAATGCATTTGATTTATAATTATTGTGTGTAACATAATTAGACATGGCATCCATTTGCTTCAGGCTCTGATATGCATTTGCTTACGTCTTTGGATATATTGTGGCATCTTTGTTGAGAGAAATATTTATGATCATAGTTTTATTCAAAATTAGATCAGTCTTTACACGAGACTATGATTTTTCAAGGTAGTGATCATAAACATTAGAATTTATGGTAATTATGTGGTCGTTAGTTACTTATTATAATTTTGTTGGAACATGCAATTACATTTAAAATTTACTGCTTGCGTACTTGCTTTAAACTTGTAACTTTTAATTTTGTAAATTATTCATAACAGACTTTGTTTTTGTAAAAGATTTAGAGCACTCAGTAAATTTTCTGCATTAAGGATTTACTTTATTTCACATGCTGTGCAATTTTATTATATTCTTTTTTAATTGGGGCATGCGCTATATACTCGTATAAAATTGGTTTTTGGATTAACATTTTGTGTTAGCATGACAACAGGTTAGGAGCACTAAATTAGTTCAGTTATTGTGTTTACAATAACGCTTACTTCTTCCTAAACAAGACTCTGAGCCTCGAGCTTTATAAAAATTAGTTATAAAGATATTTTAGTGATACATCTTATAACCAACTTCTAGTTTCATGTTTTCCACGACATTTCTCTTTCTCATTTACGAATTAATCACTTGAAAATTCTATGTTAGCCACGTTTCTAATAGATTCTTTCTAGACATATATCTAAACATATATCTTTCACACATTATATACCTCTTCCGCGAGTTCACCGGGCCTGCTGCGTTTCTTTTTAGGAAAAAAATATAGTTTTTAGTAAAACATTCTCTGTTAATTTGTGCATCGATTTATAACTATAATACACTAAAATTTAAATGTGTGTGCTCTTAATTTTAAGTGTGTTAAAGGTGAGTGTATGAAATATATGTAGTTGTAAATTGTAAGTAATTTGTTTGTAGGATCAGTATTTCACCAGTATCTTAAAATAATTAAAATGAAATTTTCACTATATCAAATAATCGATTTGCTGAAACCAAAACATGTGCATAGTAAAATGGGATTAGCAGAAAATTAAAACTAAAACCAGTTATTGGGAATTCGGAAAACTAAAGCCATTCTACAAATGATCTACGAAGCTCAGTTGATAAAAGAACCACCATCGCACATTTGTTTTATCTTGTTGTTATCGGGCTGTCAACTTACTGAGCTTTCTATTAGGTTTGGGCGAAAATTGGTTCTTCTAACAGCCGAAATAGTCAAACAGTTTGCGCCAGCGATTCAGTACCAAATTTTGCTGGACAGCAAAGCAGCCACTAATTGGAACTAAACAGATTTGAACATCTAAGAGAAATATAAAGATAATAAATATGTAGAAGAATAATTATGTCTTTGGAATGATCTGAAACACTCCCTTTCGAATGATATTAACTAATGGGGTAACTTTTGTATTAAGTAGATAAGTAATTCATATCAATGTTATGAGGAAAATGTGATAAATTTGAAAGTGGGGAAAGTGGGTAGTGTAATTTCAGTGGTGAGGTAACATTATACATAGCTGTATGACGTTGGTACCAATAAGTTCTGTAATTTATTAATATCCTTTGAAACATTGGCACTTCGGAACGGCCTTCAGATTGTGTTTGACACGAAACTTTGAGTCCTTAATGTCGTGAGTGTAACAAAAGAAGAAAATAAAACATCTAAAGACAAAATGCTTTGCAAAAGCGAGCAGCGTCCACCTAAAACTGACCAGACCCAGTCGATCTCACCTTTTTGTCGTCTAAAACTTCTCCAGGGCGTAATTTGTTGACCTGTTGTTAAAAAATATTGATAATAACCCCTTATAAACCATTCTGCCTACCTAACATCTCCTTTGCCGAACCTACTTCGCCTACCTAATTTGAGTTGATTTATTATTTTGTGCAAATACCTATCAGCATGTGCAAGAGTTATTACGTTACATATTGCGTCATATTTGTGTTAATCGATTATGTTAGTGTCCCGTCTATGATGTGTACGAAAAGCCTGAGACACACCATGTATCCGAGTTAATTCCTGCCAAAAATATCGTTTTTTTACGACACGAACAATGTTTTTAACCGTTATTTGTGTGCGATACGTGCTGACAAGCGGTGCATTTTTTGGTGCGCGGACTCCACAATAGTGTGCATTTTAGAGCTTCTGACGACTGTTTTATAGAATCTCTGGATAATAACATATTCCTATATCAGTGCAAATCCATTTGTCAAATAATTCTTGGCTTATGTGATTATCCAGTTCTGGTAGCGTTTTAAACCGCGTCGGATGCAAACGCATTAATGTGACTCCTTATAGAAATAGTTAAGACTTTTATCACGGCAATATAACGGACAGCATTCACGTAATATTCTGTAGCGTTTATTGGCTTTACCTTCTTTTCTTCGACCACCTCACCAGGTCTTAGTTTTCTATTCTCCTGTGGATTGTTTTGTACGATATTTAAAATTACTACATACACGGATCTAATTTTAACATTTGTGTTTCATTGTGTCTAAAGTGTGTACGCTATATCTAGTGATCTAGAAGCAAGGAATGGGGGATCTAATATTACTCCTAAATCAAAATGTTCTACGGAAGCATTTCAGGGCGATAATGTTTTAAGCTTCATCGTTTTATAGATGATTACTGGCATGTGTCTCGAAAAGGAAATAAAGAAAGTCTATGATGGCAAATGTTATGGGTTCGGCTTGAGAGAGTAGGGTGGATATCTAATCTACAAAGAGGGACTAAAACTTTGTTAGCGAACATCAACATTACCTTTATGTCTCTCAATGGAACAATTGTATCTTCCTTAACTATATATAGGTCGTTAACTTCGAATCGAAAAGCAAATGTTGATATTTACTTTAACATTGGGTGGCACAATAAAATTATATCTCATCAAATTCATACCTTAATACATGTCGTTTTAAATTGCAATAAAAAGTATAGAACATAGTAAATAAATTGATAACTTATAATCATAAATAGTTCTAAGAAGGAAACATACCTCGTCGCTGATGATAAGCGAAGGACGCCTTCCCATCTCCTCTGGTGGAGGAATTAGGGAACCGCGTCTGCCGACTGGAGCGCCGGGCACCAAGGAGGATTTCCTTGGCATTTCAGGTTTCGGCGACTTCTCCCGAATAACCTCAATCTTAGGTGCTGCAAGTTTGTCATCGGGTGCCTTGATTTCAGGCACTATCGGCTAAATAAATAAATTCATGATCAGTTGTCGTGGACTTGTTTACATTTTGTCTAAAGAAAGCGATAAGAAACGGTAAAGCTATCGGGTTTTATACAGCTGGCTCTGGAATATTGGACATTTGTCTAAGAAATAGATGTCCTTGGTTAAATTCAAATATATAGATAAAAGCAGCTTGTCGCACTCTCAACCCAACTCGACCCTTCAAGTATGTTGAGTATAATCACGTCGATATGTTGCTTTGCTTTAATATTAAAAAATAACAAAAATGCCAACACTCCAACTATAAAATATTAGTTAAAATAACGAATAAAAAATGTAAGGGTCTTATCAGATATTTAACGAATTGATTTACAGCAATATCAATAAATATTGTGGCAAAGTAAATCAAACCTTGTCTTTCTCTGGCTTGTCTCTGGTCAGAGGAGTCGGTGAAACTTTATCGTATTTCTCAAGGTCTGGTCTGTCGTAGTCAGCGATTTCAGGTAGATCTTCGGCCTTCTTCCTGACTGAAGTGACCTTGGCCTTTTTGACTTCTTCTTCAACCTGCTCTTCTTTGACTGCCACTTTCTGCAATTGCATTGATAATTTAACCAGTATTGCTTAAACCTATTTTACCTTTTAGAGTGACGATCGTTGCAAAATTTTAATACGTTTATCTTTTCAATTTAGAACAGATTAAAAACACTTTCAGTCCATTGAAATTCGATAGAATCATAATAATAATTCTAACTTACCTTAACACATTTATGAGTTACATTCCGTAACACCCTTCATTTTCACATTTTTTAAAGTAAACATTTATTTTACTTAGTTAGATTAGATAGCAAAGCATAAGCAGGAAATATTGTTAAAAGAAGATAAAAACAAATACTTGGTCCAAGTTAGTACTGCAGACATCGCATTTTATACATGTTATATGTGCATTGATTTCTACAGGTGTGCATTTTCTGTGACGATATATTTTTCATAAGAAACTGATATGTTTATGTACATGCTCAACAATGTATGCTACAAGTTTATACAGTGCAACTATCACTATTAGAGGCTAAAAATAGATCGGCGTCATTCATAGCCAATAATAGAACAATACTGTGCGGACAACTACTATAATTAAAAATTGGTGCCAATGCTAAAATAGTGCAGACAGGTGCTCTCTTACTAAAAAAACCTGTGAGGAACTATAATAAAGTGCAAAACGTTCAAGAATTTTGTGCGAATAACCGATAGTGGCGTGGTCTATACCTCGTCAGGTCTGCTGCTAAAAGCGGGCTGTGGGATTCCTAGCGTGCTTGCTTTCAATCTGTCCTCCATCATCTCAGCCTATAGATAAAACCAGTTAATGGCGACCGTACGAAATGTAGTTGCTATCGGTTTAGAAAATAATTCTTACGATTCAGAAGTATTTTCTAAAACAACGACAAACTAAATGTGATGAATATGTTTATGAGAGTATAATAAGTTTTCCAATTTGTGATTGTGTGGTATGTGAGAATGAAGAATGTGTTTTTAAATGTGTAGTGTGTACCTGAGGAGAACGAGCTCGCCTCCACGGTGGTACAATTTCAGGTGTGTCAAGTAGCGTAGGTTTGTATTTGTCCTCCAGTTCTGGAGTTTGTTCAGCCTGGTTGGAAATTTATTTTTTTACTTAGTGGGATATTATTTTAACAGCGATTTTTCTTAAGAAAAATAAAAGATATTTTCATACTATCACATTCTTAAACCAGTAAGGATTGTGATGACGCGATCTGTATCTATATTTTTGAAAGCCAATTGAAAATTTGTAATTGCTGAAGAATAGATAAAATATTCTAAAGTAAAAGGGAGCTAACTAAACAATATTGTAGTACTAAGAATTTAGATGATGATGCCAATAAAAAAAATGTTCTACCTGTGGTATCTCAGGAATCACTTCCCAAGAGAAAGGTACTTCGTTTGGTTTCTGTAGTGTTCCTTGCTCTGGCTGTGTCGGTACCTAATCAAAGTTATCTTGTTATAGACATTTTGTGTTATGAAAGTTCACTTGTATTATTAAAGGTGCAGTGCTCATCAAATGATGTATTGTGCAAGTGTGCAATTTTGATGTAGGCTTACGTAAGGGATGTGTAAAACTGCAAACATGTTGTCGATTTTATTTTGTTTATTTAAAAAAATGAGTCATGCAACATTTTTAATGAAAGAAATTGAAGTGTAAAATAAATTATATGATGATCATAGCTGTCTTGTGTATCTGTACCTCTCGGTTAGAATGTTTTCTCCGCGGATATGGAGTTTCTTGTTTAGGTTCTGATTCTGTCACTTCTTGTAACCATTTTTCCGTTTCCTAATGCAATGACAATACATTTTAATGTAATTTTTGTAGGTTTCTAGGAAATAAATAAAGTAAGTTTGCTTTTATTGAATCTGATACCAACCTCTACCTCAATGCTAGGTTTTCTTAACCACGGTAAGAAAGGCGATTGTTTTGGTGTCATTGACTCCGGTTCCTCGGGTTCCTAATCAAACAATTCTATAAGTATCTATTTTGATAATCATACTTTTTATTTTAATATACAATTCAATTTCGAAATACCTTGGAAGCTTGTTTCACTTCTTTGATAGGTTCGGGTATTTTAATTTCCACCTCATCATTAGGTTCCTAAAGAAGATTTTTATTATTTAATTATGTGATTCTCAACGCGTTATATTTTGAATAAGATTATTTCTCATACCAAAATTAAATATTATAGATCCTACCTCCATACCACCAAGTGATCTTTTCCACCCGCAGAATGAAGATTGTTTAGGTGTCATAGGAGCTTCCGGTTCCTAATAAATTGAATTATGAAGTTTAGGTATATGTCTAGAAACTATTATTTAAATATTTATGTATTCATCAAACATAAAAAATTTTATGTACCTTTGGTTTCTCAATGTCTTTTAACGGTTCTTGCACGTCAACCAAATCATCGGGTTCCTATAAAAGTGTGGTATATATTGATAATCTGTATTTAATTAAATTATATAAATTATAATCGCTCTGCTAACTAATATTACCTCTGTTGTTTTACTTGGACGTCGCCAAGGATAAGCAGAGTCTGATGGTTGATCAACGGGCAATTTTGGTTTATCCTTTTCTTCTGTTACCACTTTTGTTTCCTAATCAAAACATGATACTTTAGAATATAATATTTAAGAAACTCCTTTAAAATATTGCTACTCTTATAATTTTTATAATACCCTTAGAAAAAAATAGAATAGAATAGATAGCAATATAATAGATATATTTCATTGATATTGTTCATTTATTGTATTGTATTTTATTTTATTGACCCTTGTTTTTAATACATAAAATCAAGCTATATTTAAAAATACCTCGTTAGTAGTACTAGATTTACGCCAAGGATAGCTTGGTTCTTTAGACTCCTCCACAGGAGGTTTCGTCTGTGTTGCTACTTTAGGTGCCAGTTCAGGTTCCTTACTGTCTTTGACATCCTGTACAAAAGTCTTATTTACGTGATTTATTATACAATGCCAACATTATTTTTATACACTTAAAACAAAATTGTAAATCTACCTCATTTGGTTTACTTGGCCGGCGGCGTGGTTCTTTAGGTTTTTCAAAGGAAACTCTTCGTTTGACTTCGGTCGTTTCTGTTGTCTCAGTCTTATCTACCAGCTCAGTTTCCTGTTACGTAATAGTTTTATACATTGTTCAGTATCTATATGTCAAATATTATCAATGTTTTATAGATAAATAGAATAGATTTATTTTATTAATATTGATTATTTATTGTATTTAATTTTATTTTATTGGCCCTTGTTTTTAATACATAAAATCAAGATATATTTAATATAATATTTTGGAAAAATACCTCATTAGTAGTACTAGATTTACGCCAAGGATAGCTTGGTTCTTTAGACTCCTCCACAGGAGGTTTCGCCTGTGTTGCTACTTTAGGTGCCAGTTCAGGTTCCTTACTGACTTTGACATCCTGTACAAAAGTCTCATTTATGTGATTTATTAAACAATGCCAACATTATTTCTCTACACTTAAAACAAAATTGTAAATCTACCTCATTTGGTTTACTTGGCCGGCGGCGTGGTTCTTTAGGTTTTTCAATGGATACTCTTCGTTTGACTTCGGTCGTTTCTGTTGTCTCAGTCTTATCTACCTGCTCAGTTTCCTGTTACGTAATAGTTTTATACATTGTTCAGTATCTATATGTCAAATATTTTCTATGTTTTAAAATATATAAATAAATCCTACCTTAGTTTTACTAGGACGACGCCGTGGAGACTTCAAATCTGGAGATTCCAACTTTTCAATAGTTTCCTAAACAGTTTTATCATTTAAATAATACCTAACATCTTTTTTGATATATTTTATCATATTGTATGGGTGTGTATTTTGTGTTATGAGATGAAAGTGTTTGTACCTGTGTGTCTGTTTTCGTAGGTCGCCAAGGATAAGATTTTTCTGACGGCTTATCTATAGGTTCTGTTGTTACCATTTCTTCTACGGTATCTACAGTGTCATCCTATTTACAAAAATAAAACGTTAGGTTTCTAACGTAAACGAAAATTTTGGTGCTGCTATTACTAGGATGCCTCACAACCGGCATCTGTTGCTTAAAACGTGTGTAGATAGGTACCTATCACTTTATGTATTAATTACAAAGTTGTTATTTACTAAACACAAATATATTTATCAAACTTTACACAGTCTGATTGTAAAGAGAAGATATAATATTATTTACAAAAGATTTTTGTTGAAAATAGAAGTGTTGAAAGGAGAAGAGAACATTAATTTATAATGTCATATTTCGAAGAAATAATACAAAGTTCGATCATGCATACGATTCTGATTACAACTTACCTTTAGTTTAATTGTGCCTATTTCACTCTTTTCTGGTTCCTTTATGGTCGGCTAAAATCATAAGTTAATTGGAATATGAATAAGCATCAAAGGATTTGCGCATTAAAAAACCTTAATTCTCGTAGTTCTTTGTCCTGGGTATGAAGGCGTGTTTGAAAAGCATTCAACAACTACGTTACACTAAAGAAAAAGCAGGATATAATTTAACTACCACTCGATAAAAACTTATCATCAATAGGTGATTTTCTAGTGTTTACTATAATTTTTACTAGGAGTTGCAAATTGTACAAAGCTCTAAAGGATACTTTTGCAAGGTTGCCAAAAACTAACTACTTATAATAAAAGTAATCTATTAGACTTCTATGTAATATAATTTATTTACCTTGATACTATAAAGGAAACTGTTTTTAAATCATTACAAATAAAACTTACCTTTTGCCCGACAGATCTCTTGACTGTTCCCACTTCCTGTTTCTCAGCTACAGAAATAGATGATTTTCTACTTTCCGCAGTTTCTTTTGTGAACTAAAAATACGATGGTGGTTTATGAGACAATGTTTTAGTTGCAATAGAATATGTAGCAAATATTCTTAGTTACTTACCTTAATTGATTTGTCTTCAGCAATTGAAGTCTTTCGACTTTCCGTTTTAACTTCTTCCTTGACCTATAAGAGTAATTTTGAAAATTAGTTTCTTACATTTACAGAACTAGCACTACATAAAATTTAAAGCTTTTACAACAAACATAAGCTGTTTCTATTGATACGTTCTTACCTCACTTTGCATCGATGTCCTTCGACTTTCGGTCTACAGAAAAACAACAGTACATGTATTAACACAGAGGTAATATTTCTTTAACATTGTAGGTACAGGCATGATTTTTTTACAAATGACAAAACTTTTGGGAATCTGGACAATGACAACACGAGACAATAACGAAGGAATAATTTCGATAGTAAACAATATGTACAAATAACCGAATAGGGGTAACACAAATACTTAGTACAGGTGAAGTACCAAGAAGGATCGTCGTAGGATGGGTACCATGCTATCAAAATAACCCAAATCTACCTTCACTTCTAGACGTTGCTGTTGTTGGGCAATCATCGTCACCTGTTGTATTGAAATGTTTAGTTGGTGTCATCGATACTAACACTATTTATAATAATATAAGACTTGAAAAAAGCAACTACCTCAAACCCACCAACTTCAGGCAACTGCTCAATAATTTGAGCTACTGATACCTTGACGATGTTTTCAAGGGCGTATTTGTTTTCTCTTTTATTGCAAGTAGATAAAAAAATTCTTGATTCAAGTCATAATATGTATATTTTCTATTTCAGATACTTAACATCTAACGTAATTTAGATATAAGTGTAGTGCTCCCGAATCAAGTACGGTAAGTTCTTTATATGATGCCTATATGCCTCATAATTACCCTTAACACCCAAATGCTTTTTAACTGAGGTTTTCGTGAAAATAATAAATAAAAACAAGGTCAAATACACGTCAAATCACATATTGAGTCGACTTCTTTTAAATAGCTTCTTCGAGCTTCGACCAAAAGTAATGTTTATATGTGATCTATTGATCTATTCTATTTCATTAGATTACACAGATTTACTATTATCTCATCATCATCATTATCACCAGTTTATTTCAAATAATTATTATCAATATTTTAATAATAACTGGTTTTTACCTAAGTCTTTTATAACAAAACCATTTCTCACCTTAGTGCTTTCTTTTTCTTTCTTGTCCTTAACTGTGGGAGTGGGTGTCATCTTTTCATATTTTTCAAGAACTGGTCTCTCGTAATCGTCAACAAAGTCCAATTCGAGCTAAAAATATTCAAATACGTTATACATTGAATTGACATATCAATTTAGCAGACTTGTTTTAGTATTAAAGTATATAGGTTGTTCAAAAAAAGGGTACACAGCATCCAGAAAGAGAAAAACCGTGTAGCACCTTTTCCCAAACAACATTAATTGTAGCTTGAAAAGCCAGTCATTTCAGTGATACAATGTTATTTAAATCGTTCCTAACAACTTTAAATACAATTTTACTTACCTTTGAGAACAGAAAAGATAAAAAAACAAAGATCAAGCAACATGCGACTTACAAACAACCCGTGAAAACATCGTAGAGAGACAACGCTGAACTCAAAATCAATTAACTTGGCAACTAATAGCTGGAATCGTGAATAAAATAAGTAAAAGTCGTCAAGTTTGAGGCCGATAGTGGTCGATTTTTGCCGACAAGAGAAGTGGTGTTGTTGTGCATAGCATTAAGAACACTGTGAATATGGGAGTGTAAGATAATAAGATAGTACACAGGAAGAATAAGAATGAAAAAAAGAGAGAGATAGAGACGACACAAAGAAGTGTGAAAATCGAAATGTCGTTTACCCCATTATCGTCAGCCTCATTTGTTCCAAGCTCAGCTTTTTTAGGCTTATCTGTTGTCTTCTTAACAGTCTTCTTGAGCTGAGGTTTTTCGAATTTACCACCTTGTACGAGTAGAGGATCCTATGAACCATGGAAAGCATCAATAATGATTTCCTAAAAGCGTTTTATAATTGCTTACTTGGTTATTAGTTCTACTGCACTTTAAAAACCGGTGAATTCAAAATGTGGAGGTCGTGGTATTAAGATTAGACTAGTCTAGAAAACGAAATTGTTAGTAACAAATGTACATAGGTTTTTTAATTATCTCAGCTTCTATATTATTATTGTGCCATATAATCCAATAAGCCTTTGTGATGTTATTTAAAATTTATTCTAAGCGATATGTCTACCTCGTCATCATCTCCTTTTTTGACAACTGCTGGTTTTTTGACTTTAAGTTGAGCTGCTTCCGATCCCTCCTATAGGAAATTAGCAGTGTATATTTTTATTTTTATTTGATTAAATTATTTTAGAATGAAAAGTAAAGAATTCTCATTACATTTATGATGTTTTATTAAATAATGAGAACTTTTATGCTGAGATAATTAAAATGAAAAGGATCGTACCGTCAGTTTTTTCTTTGCGGGTGTCTTTTGGGTAAGGGAAGCTTCTTCTGGAGCAGTAGTGCTCGTCTTAGTTTTGGGTTTAGTGATACTGACAGCCTCCTCGGTGTCCTCACCCTAATCCCAGGATAAGAGGAATAAGGTCTCATTCAAAGTTATAAGGCAAGACAGAAAAAGTTTGAAAAAGTTCGAAGTCAAAATGGGAGATAGAATATAAGAAGTGAGGTAGATCACCAGGAACATTTTCACAAAGCCTTGTCATACATTTAAAAATAAATAAAAAAGTGGAAAAAATTGTGCTGACTATACACGAGTGCCTTATAAAATTGTGCAGTAAAAATCCAATCATTCGTGTACGTAATTTTGTGGTGTCTAATGTGGTTTAAGGTCCCTACACTAATAATGCATTTCAGTTTTTAAATGGTACCTTTACAAGAACTAAAACTCTCTTTAAAACTTGTGCTGTAGGCAATGTCGGTACATTATCGTCGATAGGCACCATTCCTGTCTGTGAATAATTTGATGCGTTTTCTTTAAACAAAGCGCGGATATTTTAAATATCTCCCTTTTATCTTATTTTGAAATATAAACTATAAGCTAAACGCAGTAAAGTTATATTTTGACTCGCGTTCGTACCTTTGGTTCTTTGCCTTTTGGAGTTGGTCTCTTAAGTGTTTTGTCTTCAACAATTTCTGGTTTTTTAACACTAAGTTTGGCCTCAGCTTCCCCTTCCTAGAGTTTACATTTGTTATTAGTATAATTAACTTTAATGCCAGAAGCAACCATTTTGCATATAAGCGGGTGAAGAGTATGTACGAACCGTTGGTGTAATTTCCGCTGGTGTTTTGTGTGTAAGTGAGACATCTTCCGGTTCTTGGCCCGGTTTAGAGGGTACTTTTGGTTTCGAAAGATTTACTTCTTCATCAACTTCCATCGCCTAAAGATTAACATTATTGAGTTTTAACAATGGTAACAAATTAAAATTTATTTGCATTAGAATTAATTGAATAGTGTATACCTCTGGTTTCGCTTTATCTTTGACAGATCGTCGTCTTGCAGTAGCTGTGGCGGAAGGTTCCTCTTCCTCAGGCTTTTTGTCGTCCTAACAAAGGTTTATAGTGTAATTTTTGTTAAGAAATATAGAAAAGCAATGTGTTTGTGTAAGCGGGTGCTAAAAGTAATGTGTACCTTCTTGTTTTTCTCTATTGGTGTGGGCGTGAACTTTTCGTACTTCTCGAGAACAGGTCTTTCGTAATCGTCGATAAATTCTTCCTCTGCAACCTTTAATACGATTGTATGTAAATATGTATACTTAATTGCTATCAGTATTATTCCTACTGTTATCGTCAGGAAAAAAATTGAAGACGAACTAGTTATTTATAGTTAAAATATTTTACTAAACTCGCCAATTTCTCTGCAACACTGGAAAAGATTGAAGCAAAGCGTTTTACAGAATTTGCCATGCGAAATAAGCATTATACTACTTACTCAAATGCTAGAACAAAAATAGAATGGCCGCGACAGAGGATTACCGCTTAAAAGTGTGTGTTCTGAAGCTAAGACCCGTGAAACTTAGTGTGATGTTAATAGTAAGATATGAGTACAGAATTGAAAAACTTTTCTTTGTTACGGTCACTCGAGAAAAGTATGTTGAGTGTAAATGTGTTATATACCTCTTTTTCTTTCAAAGATGGTCGCTTTTTAGCTTGTGGTTCATCGACTTTTGTTGTTTTCGGTTTTGGTTTATCCTCAGGCTTTTTCTCCTCCTCCTAATAAAACATTTATGTCCTACATTGTTTTAATTAACTAAAGATTCATTGTGATTCTTTACAATTTCAAAAATTAAAATACCTTGTCTTTCGTAACTGGACGTTTTCGAAGAGTGGGCATTTCCGGCTCATCTTCTTTTTCTTTCGGTTTTATTTTACCCTTCATCATTTCAGTATCATCCTATCGAAAAATTTATGTATTGGATTTTTTTATTAAAATAAGAAATTTAAAAGCTACATTAAGTTTTATATTATGACAATATTTTTAATACTGTGGTAGATGTGTGAGTTACCTTTGTATCACTAGGACGACGTTTTTCTTTAGGAGTTGGAGTAATTTTTTCATATTTTTCGAGTTCTGGTTTCTCATAGTCATCGACGAATTCGGGCTCAGCCTATAATATATTACACTATTATGTATGACTACGGTTTTAGATCATTAAAAAGTCTGATATTATAAAACTTCCTTTGATAAAGCCATGGTAAGTTAGGAAATTATGAAGAATATTATATAACTTAATAATTTAAAAGATATACCTCTTGGACACCGTTTTGTTTTTTGGTCCTATCATTAGGAGTAGGTGTCATTTTGTCGTATTTCTCTAATTCTGGCCGTTCATAGTCGTCCACAAACTCATCTTGCTGCGCGGGCTAAATTTAAACAATTGTTATATTTAAAATGTACTTTTTACTTTTAACAGTTTGAAAGGCTAATATTTTATGATCAAAATATATTTTAATTATTACCTTTTTAACAGGTTTTTTAGTTTTAGCAACCTGCGGTTCTTCAGCCACTTGTTCAGTAGGTTTAATTGGAGTTTTAGACAACTTAACCTGAGATATTTCATCAACGGGTTCCTCTGGCTTGCGGAGGCCTTTTTTAATGCTTGGCCTCTTAGGTTCTGATATTTCTTCTTCAACCTAAGCAAGTAAATGTTATGAAAGTTTTTATTTATTTATTTAAGAAATTTTAAAATTGCCGTAACTTGAATAAGTTTGTGATGAAAAGAGATTTTTTACCTTATCTTTCTCAACTTTCGATTTCTTCTCTGGAGCGGGTGTAGAAACTGAAAGTTCTTCTTCACTTTCTTGCTCACTTTTAACGCTATCTGATACGGACGCGCGTTTACCCTAATAATAGTTCAATTTGTTTAATATTATGATGACCTTGCTTATTTAAATAAGTAAATATTATAACTGAGTAGAATGCATGTGTAGTGTAATGTTGTGTGGTTACCTTTGGTGTGACATCCTCTTTAGGTTTTTTATCGAAAGGCGTGGGTGTAACCTTTTCATATTTCTCCAAAACTGGTCGCTCGTAATCGTCGACAAACTCGATTTCGTCCTATTTTCAAACATAGTTTAGCACATGGATTGTTAACACAAACACTCACAACAGAGAGGTATTATTATCACATTATTATAATACTAGTATGTTTAACCGTGAATAACAAGGTCAAATAATTATATACAACATTTGATTTGCCATACAATACAACACTTACTTGTCTCAACCAACAATATTGTCTAGAAAATCTTTAAAATTATTACGATTCTGTAATAATGTCTTATTAATGTATATTCTTGTAGTTTTATTTTACTAAAGAATAATTTCTCACAAGAAGCGTTTTTACAATGCTCTTATACAAAAAATGACAAAATAGTACTCACCTCATCTTTCTTTGAAACAACCTTTTTCTTGACAACCTTCTTTTCGGTCTTTACTGACTTTTTAGCAACCTCTTTCTTGTCTTCCACAGGCTCTTCCTTTGGTTTGACTGGTTTGAGTTTTGGAATGCCTTCAATTTTAGCTTCTGGTTCAGGTTCTGATTTCTTCTTTTCAATTTTCTCAAGCAGAGCTTTCTTCTCTTCTTCTGTCTTAGCCGTTTTCTTTTCAAGAATACTTTTAGCCTCATCCACTTCTTGTTCTGCCTTCTTAGAGACGATTTCTTCTTTCTTGGAAACAGATTTAGATTCTGTTTTGGTTTCAGATTTTTTAGATTCAATTTCTATATCTTCTTTCTTTTCATCCACTTTAACTTCTTCTTTCTTTACTATTTTCTTGGCAGAAGATTTCTTTTCCTCTTCCTATACAAGTTGAAATATATTGTGTTAAAGCTGTACGAACAACATAACTGATGTTTCTGCACATCTTATATGATTTTAGAAACAGTGTGCCTACTAACAGAAAGGTGGATCAAGCCAGACGCTTTAATATTTAGTTGCTTTTTTTTGTTAAGTTTAAATAAATAGTGGTATTTATAAATTGGTGTTACATAATGTTAAAATTAATCTTTAATATTGTATTTCCTGATTGTATGGGATTTCAGTTGTCATTTTACTCACCTTACTCTTTTCCTCTACGTGGTTTTCTTCGACGACAGATTTTTCTTCAACCACAGACATTTCCTCTTCCGATTCCTCTACTACAGTTGTCTCTTCTTCTTCCTCCTCCTTTTTCTTCTTCTGTAATGTTTAATTTTAGATAAGTTAAAATTTGCAATGGTGTCTTTTTTTTAAGAGCGTTTGCTGATTATCTTAGCCGGCATTTATAGCGTCACCGGTCGTTTGTGGGGATGGCGATAAACTTAAAGGTTTCCTCAAGCTGTGTGATCGAATCGTCAGAGGTTTCTAGAAGGAATGTCATCACGCACTAATACATGTCCCCGGTTCCTACTAGATTTTCCGAAGGGTTTGGATCGGATCGGATAATGGTATCTGCTAACTACAACCAACTTACTAAAAAATGTCATATTAATATAACTGTTTTATAACTTATTTAAAGTTATTCCAACTAAGTTTTACCTTTTCATCGACTAAAGTCAAGTCAGCACTAGACTCATCTTCACCGAACGAGTTCTTAATAACCACTTTGTAGTTGGCAACATGTTTTGATGTCACTTTTCTGACAATCAGTCTTGCGTTGGTTCCATCAAATGATGTGTTTATTTCAGAGGAATCTCTGATGACCGTGCTGTTCTTATACCATGTACATCTACACGATTGGTCGGAGGTTTTAAGAACGGCAATAAATTCAGCTTCTTCAGTTTCTTTCTTAGCCTGTAAAATTTATAATAGCAATCAACATTTAGGGCTTGGTTCATAAATATACAGTTACACATGCTTTACCGCTTCTATGGTCTAGTGGTTAAGACCACCGGTCTAAAACCCAGAGGTCATGGGTTTGATTCCCAGTGGTACACTAGTAGTAGGGCTTGTTTGTCCGCCTGGCTAGCTACCATCATCTTTTCTAAATATGTCGTTATAGCATTAATGTTTGTAGCATTGTTGTGCTCCAGCAGTTAGAAATAAGTTAACCAGTGCCTCAGTAGTTGGGGATCCTGGATGAAGTGCGCTTCCACCATTGACCTTATCATCAGTTGAGATGAAGGCACTGTGCTCACCCGTAGAATGTTAAAAAGAAAACATATTTTAATGTTATCAACTTACCAAACTCCTAAGATGTTTAACGATTTGAGGTTTGTCGCCCTTCTCTTCTGGTATGTCCGTGATTTCAACTAGTTGTGATGTCGCCTCGCCCTTTTCGTTCTTAGCAACAAGTTTGTATGAGCCTTTGTCGTGTTGTGAAATGTTTGAAATTTCCAATTTGACTGTGAATTCACCCTGTAATTGGTACATAAGATATCAATCAGTTTTTATAATATATGTTTTAATATAACATGTATTACACAAAAACTTGTGTTGTTTACACATTACCGAAAGTACTTGTACTTACTTCTCGCAGTGGCTCTATCAACACAGTATGTCTAGAGTCCTCCTTGACGGCGCTTGTTTCTTTGTACCAAGTGCACGAAGGTGCAAATTTACTTAATACTTTACATTCAACAATAACAGTCTTCTTTTTAATTATCTTAATGATCTTTGGTTTCTCTTTGATTACTGGAATGACTGTAAAAGACAACAAAAAGTATTAAATACAATGATACACTGTAAAAGAAACAAGGGCAATACATAAATAGTTTTGCTTACTTTCTATATTGAGCGTGAGATTCGCGTTGAGCTCTCCAAGTTCATTTTTAATATTGCATTTATATAATCCGGAGTCTTCAATACCAGGATCAATTAGTTCCAATATTATTGTGTAAATGTCTTCCTTGACCTCGACCCGGGTCTTTATTTTTGACGAGTCCCTGATTTCTATGCCTTCGTGGTACCAAACTATCGTCGGTTTTGGGCTAGCTTTGACTTTGCAACCCATTGTTACTAATTTTCCATTATCCTTCGACTGAATCGTAGGTTTCTCAACAAATGTTGGTCCTTCACCTTCAGGTTCTGGTTCAGCCTCAATGTTGAGGTTCAAATTAGCATTGCTTTCACCATATTCGTTCTTTACATGACAACGGTATGCGCCACCATCCGCTGCCGAAGGGTTTGCCAAAAGCAATACCAATTCGTATGTGTCCTCACTGATAACAGTTGATTTAAGTTCAATTTTACTGCTAGCTGTTACAACAGTTGTGCCTCGGTACCACGTGACTTCAGCCGCCGGCTTGGCCTTACAAACACAACGCATTGTGATAAGCGTGCCATCTTCGTTGGGAATGATTCGGGGTTTCTCCACGAATGAAGGTGCGAAACCGTTCTCATCATCCCCACCTAATAAAAAGATCAATAATTATTACTCATTCTTATAGTTACCTAAAAAAGGTTCATGCAGCTTGACAAGCTTAAAGCCTTACGTGCTATTGCTACTGTATGCGTACTTATAGTGTTTACATTTAACCCCTGGTTTACCTTGGAAATTGAGAGCAATATTTGCATTACTCTCGCCAAACAAGTTGAAGGCATTACACCGGTAATTGCCACCATCTTCTCTGGTCGGACTTAAAATCTCTAATGTTAAATTAAATGTATCTTTTGCAATAGCTTTTCTAGACATCTTCATTTTAGCTCCATCTTTGATTTCTTTATCCCCATGGAACCACGTTATATCTGGTAACGGATAAGCTTCTAGGACGCATTCCATAATTAACACGTCCCCTTCTTGTCTAATTGTGGGTTTCTTGGGGAACCTTGGTGCCTTACCGTCGGGAATTCTGTTCAAAAGATAAAGTTTTTAATAAAAGTCCTACCGTGATATCGTGAAACGTGATAATAATTTGTGCAGCTTCTTTCTTACTTTGGTTTGTCTCCGCTTTCGAAATTAAGATTTATTTTTGCTACGCCTTCACCTTGTTTGTTTTTCGCTACTGCCCTATATTCTCCTTTGTCGGAATTATCTACGCCTGTTATTTCGAGTCGCGCCATATGATATAACGTTTGGTCCTCTTCTAGTGTAATTTTATATCTACTACTTTCTTTTATTAATTTTTTTCCATGGTACCTGCATTACAAATTGGAAAATAAGTAGAGTAAAGGGCATTTCTCTTTCATAATAGATTTTTGGGTGTAGGAATCTTACCATGTAATGGTTGGTTTCGGTTTGCCAACACATCTACATTCGAAGGTGATTTTGGTACCATCTTCCGATTGCCTGATGACGGGTCTCTCCGTAAATGTAGGTTTGATTGAGTCCTCAGGTACGGGCGCTTCGTCGCCTATATTACGAATCCAGTAATTAGTATCAATCTTTATTAATAATAATATTTTGTGTCACATACGTTAAGTTTTGCAGCAGACACCGTTCTTCCGTATAAAATTTAAGATGTTTTCTTTGAAGTATTGTGTAGGATTAATCGTAGCCCAATTAATATTGGTATTTATTAAAGTTAATCTAGGAGTATTATGAGAAATAGATATAGTGGTCAAGTATATATATAAATACTATTTTGGATTATTAAAAACAACTTGTCTTTGACTTTGATGTACGCATTACAGTCGCATTTGATATTAATTTACGTTAAGTGCATTTGCTTAAGCACAGTTGAAATGTTATAACTAACTACATATATAATACTACATAGATGCCAGGGAAATTACATGTTAATAAAAGCGTAGTAGCAAATTAAATTATTAATAATAAATAAAATATAGTTAAAAACACTAGTTTTAAGACAAAGTATGTATTTGTAGGTGTAGCAAGTGTGGTGTAAAGGAAAAGAATCAATAAAAAGTATGAAAATAAATTTGTAAGAAGTGTAAATGCATAGTGTAAGATTAATATGTGAAATAGTGCAACTATTAAACAAATATTTAGATTCTAATAGATATTAAGAAAACATCTTAAATTAAGTCGCATTTTGGAAACAGAATTAGCGAAATAATTTTAAATTCTAGTGTATTATGTAGAGTGACTGGAACTTTTAAAGAATTAGTCGATGATTACATAAGCTTTGCTGCAAAATCTACTTTCACAGGACAGTAAAAACATAAAATTTACAAAATAAATAGGATTAGGACACACAAAACAATGACGCAAATGTTAAAATATAACAAAAGCGATATTTTTGTTTTTAAAACAGCAACTCTGGAATTAGTCATGACAACTCCATCTTGTCCAAGTGTGATAAAGTCTGCTTGTATTTCAAAACCATTTCTAGGCCATCAGAAAATTCTGATTCCACTTCTTAATATACAGAAATAAGAATTGAGGTTGTCAACCTTTTTAAAAACTGTACTAGTTTCTATTGTATTCGAATGTCGTAGAATTCGGTACTTACTGTCGAAATTTAAGCTGATTGTGGCGTTACTTTCGCCGAGTTCGTTCTTGGCTGTCACCCTGTACTTGCCAGCGTCTTCCACGGTAACGTTGTTGATCTCGAGCGAGGCATGGTACGACTTCCCATCCTTGCTAACTGTTAGCTGTACAACGAAAACCATATGTTAATTAAAATTTAGTGTATGAGGTGACTTGGGATAGGGAAAATTGGAGATGTTAAAGGGAGGCCTTTAATCAGTAGTGGGACACAATATAGGCTATCTATAAAAAAATATTGGACACTCCAAGAAACATATAATAACAGCCTCATAGAAGTGTATCTTGTGCTTGATTGTACCACTGAAGCAATTCTGAATGATGTAATGTTAACCAAGACTGAGAAAGTAATTCCTTATCAAAAAAAATACACAGATACAAATGTAAGACTTTTGTAAGTACTTCATTATAATTATAGTAGCATAACATTTTAAGGAAGTATAATTTATTGAGTACATTATATTTAAATGAAAGATAAAACCATAAACTTGATAAAATCGATAAACATAAAAAGGATGAAAGTTAAGTTTAAACAAAGAATGGATGGATTGAGTTGTTTAATCGTCATTTAGATATTTTAATATAGTACAATGAAGGAAGGAAAGAAACTTTACTAAGGAATTGGAAAAACAAATTCCAAAGTACCCCAAATTATTTGATCAAAAACCAAATCTCAAAGATGAATGGCGGACAATATTAATAAACGAATGCGAATCTAGGCCAAAAGGTCGTCGTGCGATGCTGGGAGCACCTGGCGTTGCTCCTAGCCAAGTAGAACGGGGTCAAGGCCATCTCTGAGCACTTTTAAAACAAGATCATCAGTGAACACCAACGTTTTGACATTAAAGCTATTGTCGTATATATCCTGAAGTTCATTTGATGTGTTCCAAAAGAGACAGGTAAGGATTCGAACAACATTAACAGTATAAACATCAACACTGTTTTACTCCTTCTTCTGTAATTGTTCTTTTAAAGACGTAACATTTTCTAGAACAATATTATGTTGTATTAAATAAAGTTTATGAATAATATTATTAATTGTTCAAAATATGGTACATATATCTTTTATGTCAGCTGGAGACTTTGGGTAAATATATTTTAAAAGAGGTATGTGTTTTTAAATATGATAGTCATTTATTTCTATCTATCTCAATAATAACAATGTTATTAGGTGCTGTGTTCCGACAGTCTAATATATGACTGCCATTTCCTCAGTGGTTGAAGTCCACTGTTTTTGCTGGACTATTATCCCGACCCACCATAGATAGGCCTTGACCAGTAACAATTGTAGTTAACTGCTTTAAGAGCTTTATAGTAAGCCACCAGGTGAGGTGAAAGCCAAGAGTTTTTCAGTTGATGTGTTATAAAATATGTTTGGTTACCTTATGCCTCGCTCCAGGTTTGACCTCCGCAGTGTTGTGGAACCAGGCGACGCTGGGTACTGGCTCGGCCTCGATGCGGCACTCGAATATAAGCCGCTTGCCATCGTCTTCCTGCCGGATGGCCGGCTTGCGCGCGAATGTTGGCGCTTTTCCGTCCACTTGTCTAGATGCAAAACAGTAAAAATTAAAAAACGTCGAAATTTAAAATAATTTAGGTAGTATAGCTCTTATGAATGTGCCATCGGTTCATAAGAAGAAGAAACGGCAAGATACAAGAAGAAGTAAAGTCAAAATGTGCTACAGTTTCTGCTCAAATGTATTCAAGAATGTTTCAGTATGATGCCCGTTTTTACCGATGTTCCCTAAGTTATAGAATGCCACTAAACGATTGTTAAATAATAGTTCATGGTCAACTATATCTTACTGTGGTAAAACAGTCTTGTGGTGTCGGTCGTCGGTAAAATCGGGCATTAATCTTGGAAAGATTCTCTCTTGTCTTGTAAGATTTTGGGACTTTGATTAGGACGATAGAAACTATACTTTTAATACAATAGTAGAATTAATTTGCCAGTTTATTTTCTGTCTTTTTAAGGATCAACTCGCGTTTGTTATCGTACTTATTATTTAGTCCTGATGTTTCCAACATTTTGCAAAGTCCAAACTGAGGTGTTCGTCGTTTCAAAATTAAATTGTAACATGCTACCATTATTAAAATGAAACCACTTTTAGAAGTTACCTTCAACTATATTTAATTTGAATCGAATGCGTTCCGATTCACTTGAAATGATACAAAAATTCTTATCAGTTAGATTATCATTTTTAGTTTTGAGTTTGCAGCCTGAGACTTCATTATATTTTATTTAAAACAACGATTAGAAAATGTAATACTCACTTCTGTTTTTCCTCGTCAGCGGCTGGAAAGTAAAATTAATAAAATTAATAAGGCACATTATAAGTATTTAGCCTTCTTACTCTAGTGAGTAAATACCAATATTAGATCTAGAGGATCCGGTTTTGATTCCTAACGGGGGTAGGTACATACATTATAGTGATTGATTTGGCCTACTAAACCTTACGGGTTCGTGGGTTAGGCCCCCGGTGTGTGACGCCCCCGTGGTGGAGGCACCCGATTTTCAATTAAGTTATAACAGCCGATTTTGTCGTAATAAAAGTCATTTGTACCACATACAGGCAGCAACAGAATGTTTCTGAACTAAATAAGTAATTTAATTTCACTGTGAAATTTCATGTTTATGATTATTATGAGTATGATGTTTTACAGGTATACCTATGTAAGGTTTGGTTTTAGCCAGCACCATCTTATTAAAGGTTGTTGCCATATTATCAATGTTAGAAGCATAGCATCTAACGGAATAAGATGATGAGTTTTCTCATTAGTTGAGTTTGGAATGCATTATTTTTTTCGGCCTTATTGTCACTGACCATCGGGTGAGATTAAGGTCAACCTACCCTCATTATGGAAGAAAGGTAAATTGAGTTTGTAATTAAGAAGAATTGCCAATTTTTTCACCAGCGCCGCGGGTCCTCGCTACGGGCAAAAAGTGTTTCGGATTTTCGATTCATAGCCCGGGTTTTAAAGACCAAACCACATTCTCCTATCTGATCTGAACCCCTCGGAAAATCTACTAGGGCACGGGGACACGCACTAGTGCGTGATGCCGTTCCCTCTAGAAAACCTCCGAAGGCGATTCGTTTCACACTACTTAAAGGGTTCGCCTTTAATTTTCTCGCCGCCCCCAAAAAAGCCCGGTGAAGCTGAAAATGCCGTCTGAGGCAATCAGCAAACTCTCTCCAAAAAAAACCACATTTGTTAAATGTAGTAATAATAAAGTCGTCCACCAGTGAGATAGTATAAAGGCAATTACTTACATTACTTAATAAAAAGATGAAATAATGAGAACCGCCTCTCTAAGCTCTAAGTCGGTGGTCTTAGCCACTAGACTGCAGAGTCTAGTGGCTAAGACCACCGACTTAGAGCTAGAAGTCCCGGGTTCGATTCCCAGCGGGGGTACATGTTTGTGTACTCGGTTTGGTTGGTGGTAGGGCTTGTTTGTCCGCCTAGCTAGCTACCACCATCTTATCTAAATATGTCGCCATAACATTAATGTTTGTAGCATTGTTGTGTTCCGGCAGCTAGAGATAAGATAGTCAATGCCTCACTAGTTGAGGGTCCCGGGTGAAAAGCGCTTCCATCATTGGCCTTATCATCACTTAACATCAGGTGAGATCAAGGCACTGTGCTTACCCGTTAATATATTTAAAAAAAAAACACACTATCAATATCCCATCATCACTAGTAGATCATGTTGAATACCTACCTACCTACCTACAAACCTAGCCACCATCTATAAAATGTTCAAAATAATTTTTAACGCAAATTTTGTTGCGAACAAATTACAAAACACAAATGTTGAAAAAAAATTCACGAGCAGGATTTGAACCTGCACCCTTCTGACATTCTCATTCATTCATTTTTTTTTTTCAACATTTGTGTTTTTGTAATTTGTTCGCAACAAAATTTGCGTTAAAAATTATTTTGTACATTTTATAAATAGCTTGCCTACTTCTTAACTGATCTTTAATATTTGTATAAATATTTACGATCGTGACGGTAGCTGTTGACATTGAATGGGCGCCTTTGGCTTTCAAAGTAAAAAGTGTTGAGTAATTTCGGCGGGCTGGTTAGAACCACGATAGCTCAATTGGAAGAGCACCTGACCCGGAATGTCAGAAGGGTGCAGGTTCAAATCCTGCTCGTGAAATGTTTTTCAACATTTGTGTTTTTAGCCACTATCTAGCTCTTGTGGGTACAGAATCCTATTATAACACGAGTTGGTTAGACTCATCGCGAACAGAGAGCGAACAGTTAATTTCGTTTGTTTACAATCTACATTGCTTTGGGCAGACGTAACCACCGAAATAACAGATCATTGATATTCTGCGAAAACTCTTAGGGCCGAGGTTTTCGGAAACAGTTGGCGGTTGCACTGAGTATTCTTAGGAAGACCGAGCTGTAGACGTAGTAACTATTAACTAATCTGTGGCTGTGGTTAGTTGGACATTGTTAGGGTGGGTTGCACCAAAACTCCGGTTAATGTAAACTGTTAAAGATAATTTACATATAATTTTACGCAAATATAGTTGCGAACAAATTTCAATTTGAAAAGAGACAAAGTGTTGAAAAAATTAACGAGCGGGATTCGAGCCAGTGATTTTTGAGTCACGACAGCATAGTTGGTAGTGCACCTGACCCGGCATGTCATTGGGTGCGGGTTCGAATCCCGCTCGTGGATTTTTTTAACGCTTTGTCTTTTTTCAAATTGTTAAAGATAACTTCAACATTGACGATCCTCACTAAGAGAAGCATTAGTACAATACTTTGCTTACGTTAGAGTTAACAGGGTCGTTAGTGAATTGAGATACCTACATTTGTCCCTAAAGCAAAGAAGGAAAAAGTTTTTTTCATGGTTATAAATAAAAATTACTGATGTTTGACTACTACTTCGACATCAACATATGGTTAACGTTAAATTAAGATGTCTATCATAGTCATTTTAACGACAGTTACATGGTGCAACTCATTTTTCGCAAAACGATTGATTTGACGGACATTTTGACAATAACTTTGAATGGTGCAACTCACCCTAACAAATACTTGATTTTTCATTTGTTTTTTTTTTTAAATTTGGTTTGAAATACATATTTCTTACTAGCGACCGCGCGCTACATTGTTCGCGTAAGCACAACTTTTCAGATTCTAATTTAGATTTATTTATTGCATGTCTTTAAGCTGTGGTTACCTTTAACTGGATTAGCACATTGCGTGGTTGACCTGTTTTTATATTTTGCATTGTTTTTGTGTATCATTTGTTGGCGAGCCGAAATAAACAATAACACAGAGCAAACATAATGTGTATGTGTAATGTGTGTATATATAATGTACATATGTGTAATGTAATAAAAGAATTGCCGCTTTAATTAGTTTTTTTTTTGAAATATTATAATAAATTATAGTATCCTACAATTGCGAGGGAATTTCGATAAATCCGGTCACATATCATATCACATAATAAAGAGAATTAAGTGCTCAGCTTTATAACTCGAAGCCGAATATACAAAGATATAACAAATTTAATATATAGGCTAATATATAGTACTGTCATTGCTTTTCATAAAGTAGCTCAATGGCGCGGTGTCTTGCGTATTCAGGTTACGATCATGCAAGTAAAGCACCAGGTAGGCTACTCTTGAACGCAAACTCAATCTCAATACAATTCCAATGCGATTAATATATATCGAAATTGGGATAAGTTTCGGAACGCCCCATCTCCATAATAATTTGTTCACTCAATTTCCACGCAATTTAAGTCCAATGTAGCGCTATTATCGCTTTTAAGAGTGCCATTTGACATTTTTTATATTTTGATTGGAAATTGATCAATGCAATTGTGTTTCAAGAGTAACCCTTACAGGTTGGTTATGATTAAACTAAAGTATCTCGATGTCCTCCATACTTCGGAATGCACGTTTAGCCGTTGGTCCCGATTGTTGTAATAAGATAGCAGTCGTTACCCACTTATGAATTTGCCCAGCTCTGGGATGTAATTAGTTAGCAGAAAAAGCTATGTAATTAATGTTAGTCCGATTGATGACGTTTACCGAATAGTTCTTTAAAAGCATTCTTATTTTTAGACAGATAACAGAGCGCTATGTGTTGCCAATACTATTTTTGGCTGCTTTAAAGATGCCTTTGTAATGACTAATAATCTTCTAATTTCTACTTTCGTCAGCTGTTTGACATAACGGTTGCTATGTACACGGGCAACTATAGTTGCTCGTTCTTTTTACTTGTTATTTTAATGAATGAATTAATTAATAAATATTTATTGGTAATACACGACACATACCTACACAAAGTCACATTAAAAAACGGGAACTAAAAATAGAAACTAAAAAATCAACCTTAGTGTAACATATTTTGCGTTCACGATGCAATATTTATTTGCTTATGCAAAAAAACTACTTTCCGTATGGGACTTGATTGAATGTATTTGTATACACCGTTGGCCTGAATAACCCGAAAGATTTAACTTAACGATTCTACAGCCTAATTAGAGTATATAAAGTTATGTAACACATAGTCCTAAACCCCATAATAAAGGAGATATTCATTATTTAAAACAAATAATAATAAAAAAAATATCAAGTATAACACACCCTAAGGTATGACGTAGACACCTACTACTTTCACGCAGACGCACTTACCTAGGTGCCTCGTGTGATATCGGAGCGATTCGTGAAGTGTCATGCTCGCTCCCTGTTTCTCAACTTGAGATTAATATGATTCTCTTACTCTCTGAAGTAAAGGCTTGACCATAAAGAAACACGCTATTACTATGATTTAATTTGTATTGAAAAAGTGGGTCAATTAAAACACACATTTCGACCCATGTTAATATAACGTTATTTACTCGTACTGTCGTTAAGAATACGTGGTTTAAATCTTTCGGGTTATTCAGGCCAACGGTGTATATTATTATCAACTTTAGTCAACTTTGTATGCATTCATTCAAACGTGTGTACTAGTGCATTTTTGCCCAACAAATTATGAATGAAATAAAAAAATATTTATCTAGAACACATAATACACACACATAAATTGCACACATAAATTGCAAAACAAGATAGTTTTAAAATAAAAAAAACACTAAATATGTCCTAAAACACTCACACTCACACCCAGCATTTGTTGCTGTGAGCCATTCACTATAACGCTGATCTTCTATAGTTTTGAGTGCATGACACTGCGTTGTACTTATATTAAATTGTATTAATTTTACCTACAACCTGATGATGATAATAAAAAAGAAACTTTTTTTTTTATAGATAGCTCGGCAAATGACCCCATCTCACCTGATGTTAAGAGGAAATGGACTCCAGACGCGAAGATAACTGGTGCAGCGTGAAAACAAACATAGCATCAGTTAACTTCACTCTGCCGGCCCACAAGGTCTTCTTCACGCCTCTTTTGAAGGACCCCATATCATAGGAAGGAGGGAAAACGTGAGCTGGTAGACTATTCCATCTTTTGGAGGTGCGACAAAGAAACGAGTCACCAAATTTCTTTGTGCGCGATGGGATATTTGAGACAGTGAAGCAGTGACTCCGAAGAGCTGCACGTGTACTTATGAAGGAAGGGAGAAGGTGGTATGAGGTCAAAGAGCTCTTCAGAGCACTCGCCATGGTGCCGATAATGCGTGCTATAGGTATTTCTTATTTTTCTACACTAACAAAACTGTCGCATTGTCTCCATTATTTATTCGCAACTATTGCCAAAGTTGCCCGTTCAAGAGCAGGTTCAATGGCTTGTGATAGTCTTTACCAAGATGTCCGACATACTAGAGCAATTTCACCTAACAAATTTCGCACAACCTCTACCGTTTATTCGCCAAAGTTGCCCGTCAAGAGCGCCTTTAGCTTGACTTGTGACATTCTAGTCGGCAAAGTCGGCAACGTGGCTCGTCGCACGTATCTCTTGGCTCATCGCTGAAAGCGTGGGCCACCGTTCAGCACACACACAATTTTTTTTGTTGCAAACATGTATTTCTGTCTGTGACTAATACAGTTATTTGTGAAGGTATTTTTATTGGCTCAGTATTGGATTACGACCGGCATATTCTGTGACAAATGTTCGGGATCACCGCAACGAATTGTTACGGACGTCACGTCATGTAACGTTCGGGACTTCGTTTATGTTTTGAGTTTTGAGAATTTGTTTTAAGGCGAAGGGTAAGGCACACCGCCGCTAATGGATTTAATTTGATAACTGCTAAACTGGATTTTTTTTCAAACATTGCGGACCTTCCGACACTAGGCAAACATATTATATTATTTAAGAATTGTGCAGTACTTTTAGGTTTGTTTTTGTATTCATTCGCTAACACCAACAGTGGCCATTGTTTGTTAAATAATGCGATAGCCCGTTTTGTGAATAAACCACGCAATAAAAAGTAGTGCACAATTATTAAATAAATAATATGGATGCTTTCCTGTTGTCAGACGGTACGCAATGTTTAAAAAAAGATCCGGTCCGTTAGTAATTGTCAAATTATCAATTGATGGCGCTAGTGTGCCTTACCCTTCGCCTTAAGAATCGTCATTTGTTTTAAGAATAGTCGAAGGATATTTTTACCGCCTCTGTGGTCTACTGGTTAACCAGTCAGGCCCAGAGGAACCGGGTTCGATTCCCAGCGGGAGGTACATGTTTGTGTACCTACTTGGTACTACCAGGATCTCTAAATTTTCAGCGAGAACCACAGAGACACGCAAATGCGTATGAGTGCGATGATAAACCTTCGTCGTCCGAATACAGTTCACATTTGTAAGATTTTTTTGTTATTAACTCTCTTCGATTAATTATTATATGTACTAGATTCCCGATGAGCGCTTGAAAAAGGGTAGGCGACTTTGGTGCTACGTAGCCACAATGACGTTTGTGGCGATGACAGCAAAAGTAAAACTATTTTGCAACCACTAATCCGCACTGTGCCCGCGTGGTGGTTTATGGCCCGTTCTTCCTATCCATCCATAGGAAAGGCTCGTGCCCCAGCAGTGGGGACATATAATGAGCTGGTGATGATGTAGATGATGATTTTGCAACCTTAATTAAACTTCATGTTTAAGATTTAAGGTTTATAGAAAGCTGAAGTTGTTGATGCTATCCAATGTTTTTTCAGATTTTGTTATTCGAAACCACTTTCGAAATTCATTTTTGTTCATCCTTTATCTAGTACATTATTGATTGAAGTTATCAATTGGTAATTATACAACTGTTATTATCATGATAATTGAAATTGATAATTATCCTTTCGAACCCTGCCAAGCAGTGGATTGGAATAGCTGATGATTACGAGTCACCATATCAATGATAATAGTTCATTTTATAATCTATACTAATATTATAAAGAGGAAACCTTTGTATTTTTATATGTATGTATGTTTGCAACGAATAAACTCAAAAACTACTGGACCGATTTAAAGAATTCTTTCACCATTAGAATGCTACATTAGCGCTGAATAACATAGCCTATATTTAAAAAAAATGTGTTTCGAAGTCCGCCGGGTCAACTAGTATTTTAATAAAGCGGCCAGGTATTTGGTATACGAGTATACTGAACATGAGAATACGTTTCATATTCAATCTACCTCTTTACCTTCCTATATTCGCTCTACCTGATTTAATCAGAACTGGAGTCCAGATGCTAAGACAGTTAGGGGTGCAGGACTATAGCACACTAGCTTCACCTTGCCGGCAAAACAATGACTGAATTCCAAAAAACATGTGTTTTTAATATTTTTTTATATATAAAGTAAAGTAAATAGCCTAAAATGGTCCCACTGCTGGGCAAAGGCCTCCATCATTGAAATCAAGTCATCACTACAATTGATGGGTAATGGCTTAATCACGACTATTCAACACAAAAATAATTTTTCTATTTGAACCAGTAGTTCCTGAGATTAGCGCGTTCAACCAAACAAGCAAACAAACAAACTCTTCAGCTTTTTAGTATAGATATGGCCTAACTGAACTATTGACTTTGCTGTTAAGTCGGCTGCCAACATTCATTAAGGTGTCGTGAATTATGTGTGAATGTTAACGATTCAATAAACCGGTGGTACCTTTGTTAGGGATCACTAAAAATACTAAAATTAACGTGTTGGCACGTAGTACGACAGCAATAGCATTCCTCTAGTTTTAAACATAATAATGGAACAAAATAAGCGTTTCCGAGTAAAATTTTGCATCGAATTTTATCGAATGTTGGAGCTATTACCGGTCATAATAATACTTTTATATTTTTATTTTTTATGTATATACATTTTCGTGATTTAACTGCGATTAGCTAGGAATAGCCTAAAAGTTTGTGGTTCGTACCGGATTGCGGGATTGCGGGCTGTTGAGTCTCGGTCGTGAAAGGAACACAATTTATTTTGAAAATTGAATTTACTTATGTTAATGTATAATTGTAGTACACAAATTTTGTTGCGAACGAATTACAATTAAAACAAGATATAAGAAGAAGAAGAGAACAAGGCATAAGAACAACACATGCCGGGTCAGGTGCACTACCAAGTATGCTATCGCGGCTCTGTCCAACCCGACGAAATTAATCAACACATTGTCTTTTTTAAATTGAATCTACTTACTGGACCGGCACTGGCAGTAGTGGAAGGGCTGTACCTACAATTCATATGAAGCTGACCCGGGTTTTCAGAAGGTGCGGGTTCGAATCCCGCCCGTGGAAATTTTTTCGACACTTCCAAATTACAGGAACCGGGGAGCAATATCTCTTTAATCATTAAAAATAGGAGTCAGCAACTGATTTTAGTCTTTGACAACAAAGGAGTGCATACAACCAACCTGCTTTTAAGCCGTCATCTCGTAAAATTTAAATTAAAATCTTTGTTATTTTTTGGCGACGAAAATTGTATCGATCACTAAAAGCAGGGTTTCTTAAAGTGGGGTTCACGGACCCCTTAGGGGTTCGTAGCATGTGCATCAGAGGTCCGCAGCAGTAAACTCTTAACACATTAAATTGTGCAGTAAACTCAGCATTTCTCAGCTAAGCCACGAACTCGCAGTGGCGATGACGCACGCGCGTCACGAGCATCCTTCTCATTAACTTAGTAGTAAGTGAAAGTACCAATAAAAGTGATTTTTTAATATAAATAAGCCTTATTTGTTTTCTTTTCTAAAATAATCTTTGACAGGGGTCCATGTTTAAATTGTAAAAGTGGTCCGTGAATGCAAAAAGTTTAGAAAACCCTGACTTAACACGTTCACAGTCCCATGTACGCTGTCCTGTACACGCGGATGGGTTCCGACAAGTCCGTGTACTCTATATTGTACACTGATTTACTTTTATGCCAAGTAAAATTCTGTCGAAATTAATCGAAAACCTTCTTGAACGTACGGGTGATTTAAACCAGTATAGGGGACTGTGAACGTGTTAAAGGCTTACAGGCTTAAAATGTCGAACACTGGTGCGCCGGAAGGAAGAAATACCGTACATTTTGGGCGGACCTTTAGTCACCGTTCCGTTTGTTTTGTGAATTCCGGCAAAACTCACGGGCACACGGGTATAATGTAATCCAGCTAAGAGTCGAGCTGGCGTCAGCCGATTAACTCTAACGACATTAGCAACGCGTCATAGTTTATTTAAAAAATATAAAGAAGATTGTAAAGAATAATAACATTAATCAGTATAGGTTTACAAATAATAATAAGAATGTGAACTACTTAATTTCCAATGTTATTTTTCAATAAGCGATCTGCTGGTAAACGGAGCAGGTGGTAAATTAAGGTTATCTTGTAACATTTAGTGTTAAATACCTGAATATTTGTAATTTATCATTGTTTGTTTATACAAATAAATTTAAAAAAAAATCGTATTGACCCTTCACGAGCCCCGTGGGAATTGCTCGACCCTGGTTGAGGACATTTTGAGGATCTGATATTCTTGCCGGATCTGTCTATAATGAACAACTTGTCGAACGAACAGATTCCGGCAAAAATGCCGGTCCAGTATACCCTAAAGGTGCACCCTCGCCAAAAGCTTTCGCCTGTAATGTAACATTTCAGATAAGATTTTGAGTATAACATTTCAATAATGCTCGGTTCTCTTCCCTCATCGATGTATATGCTTGGATTTGTAACGTTACATTAGAGACGAACGCTCCTGGTGAGAACCGGAGTGTACGCCAACCCCGAAGTCGTTATCTGCCCTTTTGTGGCAACGACCCCACCGTTGGCGCCATGGGTACGCTGTGATTGGGCAGACCGGAGGCCAAACGGCCAAGAGAAGGAAAACTCAATAGCACCCCGGAGAACACCGGCTAAAAACCTACGGACACTGGGAGCACCTTAAAACGTAGCATATAACGCGATTCTACCGTTCCTGATATAAACAAAGATGGACACTCACGGCTGAAGTTAAGGTTGATGGAGGCGGCCACCTCGCCCATCTTGTTCTTAGCCTTGACTTTGTACAGCCCCGCGTCGGTCTCGATCACGTCGTCCAGCTCGAGCACCACCAGGAACTTGGTGTTGGCGATGCTCTGGATCCTGGTAGGAAGAAGCATTTTGTCAAATAAATTACAATTTTTTTATAATAACTTAATATCGGAGTAAATACAAGAATGTTGTATCGCTCAAAGTGGAGCATATATTTAAAATTTACCCAATATTGCTGTCTCAAAATGTTTAGTAAATATTTTGCGAGTTTTTAAAATAATTTAATAATAAAAACATTTATACAATGCAGTGAAAAAAATAAATGCCTAACCAAAAAAAAGTAAAATTCAATAAAAATATTTTTAGAATAAATTGATTTTTTAAATAATTTGCCTCTTATGATAATGTTTACGACAAATGTCAGGCGCAAAGGTCAATGTACAAAATTCTCTCTATCCGGCGACTGAACTGTAGCCGGTAAACGTTCAAAGCGACTATCGCAGCTCATAAAAGCTAGAAACGCAACAACACGTTGCCGACCCTGAATTCAGCGCCTTTGAAAGGGCGCGTGATTAATTTTGAAAGTTTATCAAAAAATATTGAATTAAAAAAGGTAAACAAATCATTAACAATACAGAAACGGTATATTAATACCCATATATCTATCTTATCTTATCTTAGTGGGGCCTGCTGAGGTTTCCCTCTTGCAGTAACACTTCGACCCATCGGGATCTTTTGTGCAACCCCGTCCTTTCACTCTTCTTCCTCTGTAAAGATAGATGCCATAAGTTTGGAGCGAAGAGCCTGAAGTCCTCCGGTCTCGGATAAGCCGACCCCAGGAGTCCCATTCTTTTCCTAGCCAGAGAGTCGCAGTCACACAGTAGGTGCTGCATTTACTCCGTTTCCTCTCCACACGCCCTACACAAGTTATTTGTTAATAGATGCATTCTGTGGAGCATTTGTTTTGTGGCATAGTGCCCTGTCAAGGCACCGATGGTTAGTCGGGCCTGCCTTCTACTGCCTCCGCATATGAACTTACTCCGTCCTAAGGCATTTTCACCTGGAAGGATTTGGAGTGTTTCATACCCGGCTGCTCTTTCCATTCTATGCCGTGCCTGTTTTTGATGTAATCTTTTAAGCCCTTGTTGATGGTATTTGGTGCAAGTGCCACGAACGGCTCAGGACCAATAAGCTGGGTCTCTGAGCCCTCCCTGGCAAGTGCATCCGTATCCATATTCTATACTAATATTATAAAGAGAAAACATTTGTATTTTTGTATGTATGTATGTATGTATATTTGCAACGAATAAACTCAAAAACTACTGAACCGATTTAAAAAATTCTTTCACCATTAGAATGCTACATTAGCGCTGAGTAACATAGGCTATATTTAAAAAAAAACTAAAAACGACAATTTAATTTTCCAATACAAAATGATTTGTTTGTTTTGTTGTCATAGAAACCATTGATATATATGTCGGAGTTATTTCATAGACTAGTAACGGCATCTATCGATACTAGGCTGAATAGCTTGGCAGAATAACTTGGCATTATGAAATTATCCCTGAGTCAGTAGTTCGAGCGAGTAGTGGGAGCATAGTGAGTCTATGACATCTGTCACTGTCACTTGTCAGTGAGGTAACGTTAGTTTGTGAAACTCACTCTCGCACTCACTTTACTTCTGGAGCTCGACTGTGCCGGTCGTGTGCGCACTGACTCTATTCTACGCACAAAATGGCGGACGGAGACGACGTTTTCAAACAAAATTCGTTTCCATCCGCGACATATATTTAACTCAATAATGGAAACTGTCAAGCGGTACGAAGTCCGCCGGGTCAGCTATATAGTAATTATTAATATAGCAGCAGCAGCGTTTTGTATGTTAGATAGGTAATGTAAACAATACTAATACAAGTATGTATCAATTAAACCGTTTACGTTCTGTAGGTATAATATTATAATAAAGAAGTTATATGCATCGTGAGAGCGCAACTATAGTATAATTCAGGACGGCGTCTTTACAATATCTATCGATGGGACATGTAACTTAGCTTATAATTGTTGCATGCAGTAAGTAAGTAACTTTCTTACATGAACTATAAACGATTTTTTTTTATATATACACACCAATTATCTAGCCCAAGAGAAGCTTCGTTATGAAACTCGTTAAATGGTTACTAGACAACGGATACATACTTAAAATACTTATTATACATAGAAAACACCCAGACCCGAGACAATTAAAAAAAAACAATAACTTCTAAATTGACCCGACCGGGGATCGAACCCGGGACCTCAGAGATGGCGACACCATGAAAACCGGAGTACAAACCACTCGACCAAAGAAGTCGTCAAGTCATCATATAAGTACCCATGTAATTTTAATATTTTATCAAGTAATAATACCCCGTGTGGTGCCGGGGATAAAGAATTGCACCACCCCATCTCTTCCTGTGGGTGTCGTAAAAGTCGACTAAGGACCATACCAGAGGATGGGCAGCAGCATCTCTCTGAGGTTACCCTCAACCTACTGCGATCGCCAACCCGCCTGCCAAGCGTGGCGATTACGGCAAATACCCCCCATGAGATGCACACCAGTAAACCGGTCGTTGTGGAGATCCTTGGGGGAGGCCTTTGTCCAGCAGTGGACGTCGTCTGGCTGAGATGATGATGATGATGATGATGATCAAGTAATATACATATAATAAAACAAAATTAACGCATTGACGAGCGTTATACAGACTCCAAAAAACATAATTATATATTGTACACACCTGCTGACGCTATAAACTCCGCTCCAAGGTTTAAATGTGTCGTTGGAACAAGATCAAATCTGTGCGGTTAACAATTTTACAGTTCGTATAACGTTAAATATTTTATATTCTACAGTTGTGTTGTGCGTCTGCGGTTTGTTTAGATAAGCATGCCTCATATAAAATATGGCACACACTAAAAATGTTTCGCATTTATCACAGCCGCTGACACTTCAGTTGAGATCACGAGTGCGTTGTGCGATTTTTATTCCCCATTCCAACACGAAAACGAGAATTTGTATGGCGCCTCCTTTTGACAAATGATGTAAGTTGCAATTTGGCCAAACAAAAACTCTCCGAGTAACACGAAATTAATATGAAATTATTAAAACGTTAAGTACGAAAATAAAAGTTAAGTTTTCAATATCACAGAATACGACATGATTCATTACTCTCAAAATAAGAATATTTTTCTTGTGCAACTAGTGACATAAGAAAATTGTTGTTTTAAATTCGTCTGTTTTGTTTGTCAAGTGTTTATTTTGGTGACCAAAAATGTATCATCTCTAGCTCCTCTGTGCTTAGGAAGGCTCGTTAAGCACGTAGTCCCAGCTGCATTGGCAGTCGTTAAGAGGATTATACTAAGGTCGACTGATTATATGAAAAGTTGACAAAATCAACGTTTCGTAGTCCCCTGATTCCTCCTCCCTGAAACATCCTCAGAGGTATCCTCAGAGGCATTCTCAGAGGCATTCTCAGAGGCATTCTCAAAAGCATCCTCAGAGGCATCCTCATAGGCATCGTCAAAGGCATCCTCATAGGCATCCTCAAAGGGTTTTTAGAGGGAATGGCAAGCGTATCCCCGTCCCCTACTATGAGGATGAGGCTAACATTTTATCTCAACTCCTCGTGGTTCGTGACTATGTAGGTACTAACATTAGACGGGTTCTGGTGCCAAGTGTGTCAGCTGTCTCCGCTTTGTCGACCACAACACATCAAAGGAAATAAAAGAGCGAACGCGTTGTACCAAGGTGACGGCGAGCGTTGACCCAAAACGTCCGCTAATTAATGTCACTCTATAAATGTATATAAATTAAGGCAAATACTTGTAATGTAATCAAGACGGCAAAGGAGCGGACGAGCATTCTGTTTTCTATTTATTCAGTACGGGTTGACCTGAAGGTCTTCATCTCACATGGATTGATGCCTTATCTCACTAGTAAACTTCCACCTTCCATTCCATCCACTCAATCAATTACTCAATCAATCACTCAATTACAGAGGCACTGGCTAATTAATGTCATTCTATAAACGTATATACTTTTAGGCAAATTATTTTAATGTAGGTAATCAAGACGACTAATGAGCGGACGAGACTTCTAATTTTTATCTATTCCTTACGGGTTGACCTTTGTCTCACATTAATGGTTGCCTTCATCATCATCATCATCATCATCATCATCAGCTCATTTTATGTCCCCACTGCTGGGGCACGAGCCTTCCCTATGGATGCATAGGGAGAACGGGCCATAAACCACCACGCGGGCCCAGTGCGGATTGGCGGTTGTTAACGACTGCTAATGCAGCCGGGACCAACGGCTTAACGTGCCTTCCGAAGCACGGAGGAGCTCGAGATGATAAATTTTTCGTTGCCTTATCTCACTAGTAAACTTCTATCTTCCTTTCCATCCACCTTGCCTTATAATGCACGGTGAAAGCGCATTTTACCCGGAATGCTCAATTACAGAGGCACTGGCTATCTCATCTATAACTCTCTTCCACCACCAATTATCTAATATTTAGATAATTTGTGGTCAGGAGGACTTAAAACAAGCCCTTCCACCAACTAATCTGAGTAGATACCATCATATACCCCCCGCTGGAAATTGAAGCCGAGTCTCTGGGTCTGAGATCGTGGTTGATTACCCACCACACCACATAGCCAGTTAAAAGAGTGAAAATATGGGAAATTATTACATCTGCAGCATTCGGACCTGCCTTTGCGTTGCCGTCTTTGAGAGCCCTATTTAGAAGCTTTCTGAAGTAGCTAATTTATGTTTTAGCGCATGGGAAATACGTCTGAACAAAGCCAGTTCCACATCCTATGGGTCTGCGAAAGGAACGTGAATGCCGCGTTAATTAATTGGTACTTAGGTGGCAACCTCGACGTCTTCGGTGAGCAAGGCGGTATCGGTAGCGGGGCGGAAAGCAGGAATGCCTGTCAGTGGCGGCAGCAGCAGGCAGGCATCCCGCTTGAAATGATCGTCAGCGTCAAAACAAGACTCGAAACATTTGACAGTCGCCCGCCGCTCGTGTACCGCTCTGTTGTCGCGCCGCTCCCGCTGTCATCGAGGACGGTCCCTTGTCAATGTATGCGTAAAGCGTCACCGCTCCTGCCCCGCTCACCGCTGACGTCAAGGACGCGGCCTTACAGATATCAAATGTGTTTTCTTTGGATATGCACAAACCGCGTTGAGCCATTATTTAAGAAACAAAGAAACTCACTTGAACTTAGTCCTAGTGTCCTCTTTGAGGAGCTCATCGCTCCGGTACCAGCTGATTTCCGGCTTCGGCGAGGCCAGTAGCTGGCACTCGAACACGAGTTTGTTGCCGTCATCCTCTTGTCGCAGCTGCGGCTTCTGCGTAAAGCTCGGTGCCAAGTCGTCGGTCACCCCCATGCCGCTAGCTGGTCATTACTGGTGGTGAAACTGCCCCTCGAAGACGTAGGGTAACCTGTTAGACAAACAACAATTATTAGATTTCTTTAACCTTTTATAAGATAGATAGGTAGATAGATAGTTTAATTGGAACTTTTTTTAATTTTTTTTATATTAACGGGTAAGCACAGTGCCTTGATCTCACCTGATGTTAAGTGATGATAAGGCCAATGATGGAAGCGCACTCCACCCGGGATCCTCAACTAGTGAGGCACTGACTAACTTATCTCTAGCTGCCGGAACACAACAATGCTACAAACATTAATGTAATGGCGACATATTTAGATAAGATGGTGGTAGCTAGCCAGGCGGGCTAACAAGCCTTACCACCAACCAAACCGACTACACAAACATGTACCCCCCCCTGGGAATCGAACCCGGGGCCTCTGGGTCCAAACCGGTGGTCTTAGCCACTAGACCACAGAGGCGGTAGAATCACACACACACACACACACACACACCCTCACACTTATCATTACGGCAGAGCATGTTTAAATATTTCACTGTTTTTTTTTAAATGTAGAAAGTTCACAATTGAGTGGGAATATACATCGCACTGCCTGTTAACTGCAAAATAGATGAAAAATATTTTACGCTGCACCCGTCAAAGGGTTTAAGGATTTAATAGTGATTTGGCATTCACAGAAAAAACAAAAAACGCTATTAAAAGAGACTACGTGTCTCAGATGGGAAACGAATACAATTGACCTTTCGCAATCAGGACGACAGCTCTTCCAACTGAGACCACTATTCTCTTCCTTAATCTGAACCACGCTATTGTTGGCGTAGCTTATTTCGTTATTCTCTATCCCAAGCTAATTAAAATAATAATAATAAAAATATGATTAAGATAAGACTAAAAAGAGTTTATATAAGGTCACATTTTATCAACTGCAAATATTTTGAGGATAAATTCAACAACTTATATAAACTATTTTTTATGAAAAAACCTTAAATTTTTATACGCTAGTTTTCAAGGAAAACGCCAAAAGACATTTCGATTAAAAAGAAAAATAAAGCACTTTCGGTAGTTTCAATTTAAAGGAGCCGAAACAGAGAGGCCGCAATGCCTTCACCGCTTACACGTGCACCTACGTAATTTCATTCAAAAAAGCCGACAGAGAGGCCGCTCTTAAAAATATATTACAATTTTTGTGTCAGGAATCTTTGGGATTGGAAGTCTTTTTCTTAGAGGAATTCCTCTGTTTTTTTTTGTATCTCTGTTTTTGCCCAGTTGGGCAAACACGATTGAAAACCGATTCCTTGAACAATTTTACCAATTTCACTTACCCACGGCTAAGTTAACAAACATTTACTTATCCTTTCGTTTTAATTGTGTTTTTAAATTCGCAACCACATTTTCAAGAAAAATGTGAATAGGTCTAGAAACAAGTAATAAAAAAATACAGTTTTTTTTGCCTCCTGTAAAATAAGGTCCGATGGAGTTAAGCGGTTTTCGATCTAAGTTGAAGTTATGGTTTTAGATCAAAATAAATTAAAAATAATATAAAAAATTAAATAAATGTTTCCCACACTCACACCAATTATCTAGCCCCAAGAAAAGCTTCCTTAAGAAACTCGATAAATGGTTAACTAGACAACTAGACAACAACAACAATATACATACTTAATATACTTAAATATATACTTATTATACATAGGGAACACCCAGGTCCGAAACAATTTAGAAAAACAGGTATTTCTAAATTGATCCGACCGGGTATCGAACCCGGGGCCTCAGAGATGGCGACACTATGAAAACCGGTGTGCAAGCCACTCGACCAAGGAGGTCGTCGATTTATACGAATTAAGTATACCTATGCAAAATTAAAGACAATTTAATGTCATGCATGCCAAAAAAACATCAATATTAAGTATATTCTATTATTTACTTTAAATGTTTGATATTAAAGCTTGTTCACTAAGTACCAACAGTGCTCGAACACAAGATCTATTTTTAGTGTGGTAAATATTTTGATAGTCTCAAATGTTATTTTAAATCTTAAAGTACTTAATTAATTAATCATGTTCAAATCAAGTTCAACATGTTGAAAAATTCTGCTATTGGCTAAGTTTTATTAATTTATTAATCTTTTCAATTTTAATTTTTTTCAATGGGCATTGCGCTTAATCATCTTCTCACGCCTAAGTGATGCACTAAATAACCAAACCCAATTCCCCTTCCTGCAACATTGTTAATAAGGCTATCGCCTGACTCATCTCATCTATCAGTCTATCGACTAAGATCATAAAAACTAGCCAGACGGACTTCGAACAAGCACTACCACCAATCAAACCGGTTACAATATTTGTAACGCCCGCTAAGGATCGAACGCCAAGGCGGTGACACTATTAATATGCAATTCATTCAAATCAATTCTACCCGCCTTTGTGATCACGGTGCCTAGTGCGACTTTCATTCGCCATACGATCACGTTAACGAAAACGAGACTTTGTATGGCAAAATGTTAACTCTTCCCGTATGTCGCCAGGAGGCGCTGTTACAAATGCCATACAAATTTTCGTTTTCGTTAACGTAATCGAATGAATACGGATAGTAAACAAAATTCACATTAGGCACTCTGACGACAAGACCAACGATCTCAGCATCCAGAGGTTCCTATGCGATTTCTAGCAAGGTACAAAGCCAGTTCAGCTCAGTCAAAGAATATATACACTACCGCGAAAAGAAGCGACACTTAAGCATGTGTGCTCGTAAAATCGCTCGCGGCTATGTGTGGGTGTTTGGATCGGTGCGGGGGCCTTGTGCGGTGCGCGGGGCGTGGAGTAGCGGTCTGGAGACCGCCTCGGCCGAGGGCTGGGTCGAGCGAACGAGCGTCTGTGTGTGACTCTGTATTGCGCACCGTACGCATGGACTGACTATATCAACCCTAGCGTTTACATGTTCCGCTCAAGGTCACTGGCGCTCGAGCTCTCACATACACGGAGTATCACCGATGTGGCTCAGTAGAAGGAGGAGAGTGAGGATTCCGAGTGTAGTATATCCTCTCACTTTCGGCCATATTGTCACTTAGTAACAGATGAGCTATGGCACAAGTGGTTCCTTTAGATGCCTAAAATTAAGGCTTTTTTACAAGAACAAAATAACAGGGAGAGATCAGGGACATATATACTATACCCCTTTGCTGGCCCAATGGTATCGAGATTTGATTACTGCCACCCTGTCCTTACCACAACAACGGGACAAACGCAGGCTTATCAAAGTATGGATGAAGAAGTATATAGATGATTCTATACAAAAATATTGAAACTATTGAAACTAACGTAGTTATTTTCATGTAGGTACTTAATGAAGCCTTTTTAAATATATATTCAGTAAAATATAAGGACTATAACATTCTTATTAAAGACATGTAAAGACATTGCAAAGTTGTATAAAAATGTATATATCGCAACCGTTGCGTTATCGAGCTCTTCATAATATGAATCTTACTATAGGATATTTTTCTGTAAGAAATAATTAATTAAATTCTGATGAAATCACAATGGTTCTTACATAAAGATGTCACATTATGTAATAACAAACAAAGCAAATTATTAATACAAAATTGCATCAGACAACGAAAAGGACTTTACTGCCAAGTAGGTTAATGTTCTTATATATTCCTATTGATATTACGACACATTAATGCCGGATTGAGATTCCAGGGTTGTAAACAATTATTACGTAGTGTAGGACGCCCTCAGACTAGTTGGAGCGACGATATTCGCAAGGTGGCTGGCAAGAGCTGGATGAGAGAAGCCGCGGATCGTGCTGGGTGGCGTGCACTTGGAGAGGCCTATATCCAGCAGTGGACTAGTAATATATATAGGTTGTGATGATGATGATAACGAAACAATTATATGTCTGATTCGCTCAAAAGCCTGAAGTCGTGCAGAAAAATGTCATCAATAAAAAAAGTTTGTTTTTAAAGATTATAACTAACTAGCGGCCCGCCTTTGTCCGCTTGGTGAACACCCGTATCCTATAGAACTCATAGCAGCGCCACCTACCGGGTCCAATTATATGCATGTGTTATACATATAAACCTTCCTCTTGAATCACTTTATCTATTAAAAAAAACTGCATCAAAATCCGTTGCGTAGTTTTAAAGATCTAAGCATACATAGGGACAGACAGACAGCGGGAAGCGACGTTGTTTTATACTATGTAGTGATGCTCGACTCCGTGCTTCGGAAGGCTCGTAACCGTTGGTCTAGGCTGTATTTATCATCATTTAGTATTTTATTTATCTTCATACTGAAGTTTTGAGATGAGTATAAAAAAAAATCTGCGATCCCATATAGCTTGTTTTAATTCTAGGCTGTAGTAGTTAAAAACCACCTATCCGCACTTGTTTATGGCCCGTTCTCGCTGTGGTGTTTCATCCATATAGAAAGCTCGAGCCCCAGCAGTGGGGGCATACAGTGAGCTGGAGATGATGAGAACTAATGCTCAATAACCCTTTCAATAACTTTTTTTTTAGTTTTTACGGGTAAGCACAGTGCCTTGATCTCACCTGATGTTAAGTGTCGAAAAGGCCAATGATGGAAGCGCACTTCACCCGGGATCCTCAACTAGTGAGGCACTGGCTATCTTATCTGTAGCTGCCGGAACACAACAAGGCTATAAACATTGATCTTATGGCGACATATTTAATTAAGATGGTGGTAGCTAGCCAGGCGGACAAACAAGTCCTACCACCAACCAAAACGAGCACATAAAGATGTATCCCCCGCTGGGAATCGTACCCGAGACCTCTGGGTCTAAACCGGTGGTCTTAACCCCTAGACCACAGAGGTGGTTAACGTCAGTAGCCTAACAGAACTATGTGAATTGACCACGATTTCTCATATTGAATACCAAACTCGCTCGCCCCAAACACCAAACAAGGATTGAGCACCAAACTCGCTTGCTCACACAAGCTCGGGAGCTTCCATCCATTCAGCTACCAACGCTTTAAAGTGCTGAATCAAAGGAACACTGATTGTTTAATTGAGTAACTCATCTTTAATATCTTAATTATTTTGATGCATATCTTAACATTTAACATTCTTCACGTTGTGGCGGGTTTACTGCTCGATCATGATGCAGATGCTTAAAGCTACACACGTTGTTTTTATTTTCTTTTTTGCTTATTCTACCTTTTTTCATTTAATTGGATATGTATAGGCCTATATTTGTAAGTAAATCTTTTAATTTGAATTGAATTAAACCTTGTATTGAAACTAATACTGCACTCTTTTGCACTCTAATCACTCTATTCTACTGCACTCTATTATAAATAATTTCTATTTCTTCTTAATACTGTTTTGCTTTCAACATGTTCGTGTCCAAGTTCAACATGTTCTAAAATTCTGCTATTTGCTAAGTTTTATTATCAGGATAGTAAAAAAGGTTGTTTGTTGAGTTTCTTAACAAATACTCAAAATATAAGTCAAATTACTTTTTAGCTTTAAACTTCACTTATACAACAAATCTAATTGTAAAGTCAAAAGAGTCAAATGCCTTGTTTGCAGTGATCTAAACTATAGAGCTCGTTTTCACAGCTAGCGACTTGCTGTAGAAACACGTAAACATGTGAAGTAATCTTTAAAATTCTTATGAGAGTAAATTAATTTCTATAGTTAGGTATGATCTTTTTATTTATTTAATTAGGTAATGTAAAATTCTTTTTATTGGCAGAAGTCGAATTGGCTAAAGAAAATTATATAAGGAACGTTACATTACATTTGAAAAGTGTGCAGAAAGATCCATTGACAGGAAGGCAAATTAAGAAAAAAAATTGTTTAAGAAAAGACGAGAAACTATTAAGTGCTTGCAAGAGATGCTCGCTTTGAACTCTTGCATCTAGAACTACAGGCAAGATAGAAGTTTTATGATTAGAATTAAAAAATAATAAATTTAAAATTGTGGACAACAAATACTACAAAGCCCATAATTATGTCAAGGATATACATATATTAATAATTAACTCTGGGAGTCATAAATGTAAATAACGGTGTCATTTACTAAAATAAAATTAAAATTGCAATCTATCATCTTCACCTAAATAGACTTCTGTTTTGCAATACAACTCGCGTTGAGTTGATTTACTGGTTCATAAAGCAAGAATGGAATCAATCATTCTCAAAGTCGCCCTAAACTCAATACATCATAGCTGTATCACTGGCTAAAACCACTTGTGCTGAAAGCTCTCGACGTTGAAGTGACTCACTGCCCCGGTCAGCGCCATCTGGGCAAGGTGAAGTGTAAGCGAGTGGGTGTCCTGTGTTAAAATTCTCTCAAGTGTGAACGAAACATCTTGGTCTATTTCTGTAACTACTGAAGGCCCGCGTTTCGGCGGCGCTCAGCTTTTATAACATGCATCGTCTGTTACTTCCTACGATTACCTAACATTTTTAGTATAAGTTCCTTTAGATTTACCATTATGAAAGCTTGAAATATCTGCATTCAATAGATCAGATTAATTATACACAACGACGATACTAAAAGACTGCCTCAAGGGTCAATTCTAAGACCATCGTTGTTCAATATAAAATATTGAACCACTCAAGAACATTCCTTTATATTATTGCGCCATTTCTATTAAATATTAATAAATATAATAAAAAGTAAACGTACCTAGTAAAATGGAAAAAAATCCAAATGATATCACGATACACTAGTCAAAATTGTAAGCACAACACTACAACAGTCAAGTGTGATTTATCGAGAACTTGACGAAGAATATGCGAGAAACTGGGGATTCGTTTTCGAAATCCGGCGGTTAGTCACCGGCGGCGGGACGCGTCGGGTCGTTTTCGAAATCGTAACTAAACTATGAAAATGTTGGCTGCCGGCCGAGGCGGGCGGGACGGTATGCGCGTGGGCGGCTGCAGCCGTCGTCGGTTGGATAACGGAGTCGTCACCATGACGTCGCCGGTGCAGAGGTGTTTTCCGCTGAAGATAGAAGCTGATCTCACGGCGGGACTGTTACAAACCTACTCAAACTTTCGTTGTGGATATCATGCAACGACAAAACGGATACATGGCAAATGATTTGCTTTGAATTACTTTCTGTAGAAAACGTTTTTCGCGCCTATTAAACGCCTTTCTCAACTAGAAATAGACATGAAATTACTTGATTAAAATTACATGTTTTGCAAATTTAAAATATAATAAGAGTATTTAGGTGGTGGAAACTAGTCTTTTGAGTTTTTAATCAACGCAGTTTAAACAATTTTCTGAATGTTACGACATACAAATATGGAAAGTTATTCCGTTTAAAGACTATTTAACGGAAATTGTAATGACTAATTCATGGAAATGTAGATCCAGTTTAAGGTACCCAATAACTTTAAGAAGTAGGAACTCACTAATTATTGTTAATTTGTGAACACTGTTCCTATAATAAAGAAAAACGTTTTCCAATAATCGAGATTCTTCTCACAGAGATGCAGAAATTTCTCGACCCCATTGAAACTACTGAGCACACACTATTTTCCGTGAACAAAGCACCAAGGATAGTCTATAAGCAGTGTACCAATTATGACAAACAAGTGTATACAGTTTTATTACAGTTTTATTTTATTAGGTTCGTAAATCAGATGAGCCGTATATTTTTCGCACAGCAGCACGCCTCTTGGCAACTGGAGAATGGAGTCAGGTGATCTCTTTATCACGAGGTATATGTCAAATGTTATATTGACGAAACATTTGATGTCGACGTTAGTTAATGTTTGTAGGTTAGACATAAAGTTTTCTAGGTCGTCAAATTTGAATCAGCAGAACTGTGAGACTGTAAGCTGCCTGTGATCTTTACAGTGTAACTGTTAGAGACGGCTAAAGTCTTGGAGAATTCACAAGGTTTATTGGCTTAAAAACGTCGCAAGTTTTTAGGTAGTGTGACCAATCCGTGTGAGTTTTTCAATGTCTTACTAAATTGCTAAATTGCATGGTATCGAGTGCAATGAGGAGCTCGATGGCGAAGTGGTTAACGCTGTCTGCGAGTGCTGAGGTTAAGCAACAACCGGTCATCGGATGGGTGACCAAAAATTTAACGTCTCGAGCTCCTCCATGCTTCAGAAGGCACGTGAAGCCATTGGTCCCGGCTGCATTAGCAGTCGTTAACAACCACCAACCCGCACTGTACCCGCGTGGTGGTTTATGGCCTGTTCTCCCTATCCATCCATCCATAGGGAAGGCTCGTGCTCCAGCAGTGGGGACATAAAATGAGCTGATGATGAGTGCAATGAACCTAAAGGAACCTCTTGAAATTAGGAGCACCTCTCAGGTTGAGTGTATCATGGTATGTAAGTAAGTGAACATTTTATTATTATACTGCAACGTAGGAGAGCTTGGTTACTTAATAGTAATTGATTACGAAGGTGGAAGCGCTCTTCACCAGGGATCTTCAACTAATGAGGGACTGACTCTCTTACCTCTAACTGTAGTAACAGAACAATGCTATTATCAGTGTTATTATAGCAAAAAACTTTATAGGATAGTGGTAGCTAGCCCTACTAAGCCCTACCACCAATAAAACCGAGCACAATATGTACGACCTGCTACGAAATACATCAAGATCGGTGGTCTGACCACAAGACCAATACAGTAAAACTATAATTCATCATTGAGGGGGATTTTTTGTAACATTTTCACGAAACTCAAACTTTTTGGCTCCAGAGTTATTAAATGTAAATTTAAACTGATTAAATTGTATAATGTAAAATGGGCGGTGTCCAATTCAGTAGTTATTATAATTTATAACACGCATGATAAATTGTAAACAAAAAATAAAATGTTACTAACTAAGATAAAAAATCCGGGCGGCGGGAAATCCATGTACCGAACACTTTATTATTACAGCTTTATTAGAACAGCCGGAAACAGATGTCTATTAGGCTACTGTACAACAGAAAAATATACTAAGAATAAAATTAGGTGATGAAACAAAGTGTTCATTCGACTGTAAAAAATATGTTCCAGTGTATTATCCAATAGTGAATGGAAAATAGAAAGATCCCTCTTATTCAAAAACGTAGACTAAAGTTAATAAAAACTAATGCTTTCTCATATTTGTAAGTAAAGGTAGATAGAGTTGGAGAGTGCAAGTGCAACACTGTGCACAAAGGAAGGAAAGACTAAAGACGAAAAGGCAGACCTTGGCAGGCATCTCTAAGATAAAGTATATAAAGTTTTACATTTGAATATATTATAAAGTAGCGACCCGCCCCGGCTTCGCACGGGTGCAATGCTGATGCTAAATGCATGTATTTATACATATAAACCTTCCTATTAAATTACACATCTAATAAAAAAAGCCGCATCAAAATCCGTTGCGTAGTTTTAAAGATCTAAGCATACATATATAGGGACAGACAGACAGCGGGAAGTGACTTTGTTTTATACTATGTAGTGATATACAATAAATACCAAAGATAGTAGCCGTTGGATGTGAGTATCACAAATCAGTCGTTATGGAGATTCTTGGTCTAGCAGTGGACGTCTTTTGGCTGAGATAATGATGATGATGGTCCACAATGTGTAAAATGCCTGGGACACCCATTTTAGGATCAACTTAGGAAAAGCTGTCATCAATATAACACTAGACTTAAAAATAAGCTTGTCCATGGAAATTTACTTATATTTTTCAGGATTAGCAACACGTCGGTAGATACTTTACGCAATCATTTTAATTTTAATAATATCAAAACTGTGAGAGTGGAAAGATCACAAGAACCAGCCCGAAGTACGTAGCAGTTGTACAAACAAATGTCCCACTCCCAAGCGACTCCGGGATATTTTCGCGGCCCGGACAAAACATCCGGTTCAAGTATTTAACGCGACGTGGAATAAACATTCGATGAGAGAAAATTTGGAAGTTATTTGTACGAGTAGACCTAAATCTAGACATTTTTTTATTATTATTAAAGAAACAACATTAGCATGTCCTCCAATAAAATGAAAATTATAAAGAGATACACAACAAAAAGTATAGGCTGATGATGATGATAATGATGATGATGATGATAATGACTCAACAAATAAATAAGGTGAAAAGGATAGTCAATAGAATATCCAAAAAAGTTAAAGTAATAACGAGCTACGACCGCTAATTTACCAATTTTAGGTTACAGAAACTAGTACATCAATATGCATTTATAAATTTAGCAGAATTCGTATTCTGGAAGTAATTAGTGTTGAATCGGGTTTTTTAATAATTAGCGAGGGACGGGCTCTAGTATGGGATGCTACTTGTGTCGACACGCCTGCACCGTCGCACATTTCAAGCACTTCTGTTAGAGAACCTCAAACGGTGAAAGTATGAGAATCTGACTGGGGATCTCATGTTTGAGCCGTTTGGGGTGGAGGCATTAGGCCCTATGGCCAGAGTGCTCACAACGTTTTAAAGATATTTCCATAAAATTAGCAGAAACCACCCGGGACCCCAGAGCTACTTGGGCCAGCGTATAAATAAGCCTTGCTAACATGGCAACGCTGTTACCTAACTAGCTTACTAAGTTTGAATCCACTTTAAAACAACTTTATAAGTTTTTAACACTTTTATAACACTTTTTGAAACAACTTTATAAGTTTAATTTTAAATAGTCTAATTTACTTGTGATTTTCCTTGCTTGTAAATAATAAAATTTTCGACAGTAGTGTTATTATCTACATCCAAAATTCCTATTTTTATTCCACATCGTCAGCTAATCAGTACTGTGTCCTGTGACATGAGTGTAGGCTCAGGCCTGCTCACGCAGACCGTATCAAGAAGGAAAATTGGGCCAAAACCAAGCTTCTGGTAGATGTTAACGATCGTCATCTTATGATAGCATAACGCATCTGCAAAAATATAAACTCAACACAATCAACACTATAAAATTTGGAATACGGCATTGCGCAAACACGTTCGTAATTTCAACAGGATACCAGCTCAACTTCTCCGCCATCAAGTTCTTCTCCAAATGGAAAGCCTTATTAGATTTTTCCAACAGATAAATCTTGAATGTTAGCCAATCAAAACGGATACTTTAGGTTATTCGTTAGCGTATCGTATCTCCAAACATTGGTTGAGCGGTTATCAAAACAACTGCTGTTGCCTAGAAGCAAGTGGTATGTTTGAACTTATATTAATAGAATTGCTTGGAAAACTACTTTTATATACCTACTATTTGGAATATGTCTTTGTATGACAATATAATATAGCAAAAATAATCACTTTCACTTGATCTTGAACTGCAAAATATATGCAGTTTGCGTGTTGCCGTTGCAATCTTAAAACCAAAGTTAAGTAGCTTTCACTTTACCAGGTCACCAAATGGGCGACCAATTGGAGCTCCTCCATCCTTCGCAAAGCACGTTAAACCTTTAAAGTTGATTTCGGTTGTCGATGTAAGAAGACAGTCGTTTATACAACGTGTAAAAGAAAGGCGTGGTAAAAATGAAGAGATCCAAAGTGTATCCGATCTATATCTTCTATGTGTTGTTACTAAGACAAAATCATTAGCTTAAATTTGTCATATAATTGTAAATGTTAAACATTTTACCCTACTATCCGTCGCGGTGTATTGTACTAATAAAATGGTTGTTACTTTCCGATATGGAAGAGAAAAAATTATTAAGAGGTTACTAACAGCCGAAATTAATAACCTATCCTCAGCAAGAGATAGGCCTACTAGAGCTTTGTTGCTTAGTTATTTCTGTTAATTATCGGAAAATAACTGCGGTTGTTTGGTAACTAAACTAAGATAGGTCTATCTCTTACCAGAGATAGGTTATTAATTTCGGCTGTAAGTCACTAGGACTGTGACTTGTTTATTTTGATGTGACGTCACAGTAGAAGTATAAATTGCATAACAAGTTAAAGTGAATAATGATGTCTTGTAACTCCGCATACAAGATCTAGATTGGATACACTTTGGATCTTTTCATTTTTACCACACCTTTCTGTTACACGTTGTATACACCAACCCGCATTGGTACAGTGAAGTGGATTATGGTCCGAACTCTCTGTGTGCTATTGATCATGTTTGGACGTTAATTGCAGATAGTGAACGACAAAACACAAGCATTCAAAATAAAAATATCAGCGGTCAAACATCAGGTCAAATGACAAAATACATTCTAAAAGTGTTTTCTAGTGGGAGTTGTCCTCATGACTTTAGTCACTGGTTAGTTCTTAAACGTGACTAACAAAAGTTGAGAAAGGAAATGATTGTCGAGCATAAGAAAATAATACTGACCTAATTAGATCACATCACCCATACACACTAATGAAAAGCTATTTAGTATTTGGCAAGCGTCAAATGAACCGGAAATATATCAAATGGTTTCAATATAATTCGAAACAGTGCAAGTATTGTCTATTGTCTGATAGATAGATAGACAGATAGATAGATATAGAGATATATATAGATATCTATCTATCTATCTATATAGATAGATATCTATTTCTATAGATACGATAGACTATATAGACTTCTGTCTATCTATCTAATTTGAGACAGTGCAAGTATTGTCTGTTATCTGACCTGATAAATGTGTTGATCTACATTCCGATTAGCTTTAAGTTCAACAAGATCTTGCAAGTTTAATAGAGCTTATAGTTAATAGAAATAAAATTATTAAAATTATCACAGATAGGTACTTAAAATAATTAAAATTAACACAGGTCTTTAATTAATATATCTCAACGCAAACACATTCAACAACGGTGACAAAAAACGAAACTACACGCACACGAAAGATGTATTCTTTTCTTTCAACATAGGACAGAAGAAGCACCTTATCGTCAAGACTAGGGCGGCTAAAGTAGCACACAATGCTACATTAAGTGTAAAGTGTAAGCGAAATGAATTTGCTATTGACGATATAAGATATTATATAACAAAACTTATTAACAAGTAAAGAATTATTATTGATGTTAATTAAATAACTACCATAACAGTCGTTAATAAGATTATTTATAGAGGGAAAGGAAATGGTAATCGTGATTCCGATACCGAAATAGCGCATCAGGTATCAACAGTGCGTCACACCCACGCTCGGTGCTCGCATGCTGATTTGTTTGATAAATATTTAGCAGAATAACTTGTCCAGATGGATCGCAACACCGATGCAGTTAAATTGAATTGGAAGACCTAGATTCACATGATACCGAAAAGAGAATAAGGCTGCGATCGAATACACAATGGAAGTATCTTAAGAATCGGGAAATAATTAATATGATAGTAGTTATTTAAATGTTATATATTTACAACATAAATTAAAAAAGGAAATAGAAATAAAAATATACACAATTTTTACAAATAAAAAAGGGACTCCAAATCGCTGCCAAGCGGGAGAGTGCCCAGGACGCTGGCGGCGTTGCCTCTTTGGATGGCCAAGCTTAAACGTTGGCCAAAATACGCGCCAGCTCGAGGGTCACCAGAGGTCTCTATAAGGCGAGCGGAAATTTCTTGAAAAAGCTTTCGAGCTGCCGGTCCCCATGGTCCCAAAGTTTCAACCCCAAACGGCGCAAATATGTGCCCAAGGCTTAGAGAACTATATTTACGCCGTTTGAGGTCCTAAGCCGCTGAAGCTGCCGCGCCAGCATTAACCGAGGTTGCCCTAATGTGGGATGGAGCTAGGGTGTCCACGCACGTCGCATCCCACACCAGGGATTGACCTTGCGACCAGGCAACGACCGTCATTCCATCGGGCCTCTTTCCATCGTCACGAGCCAGCCAATTGGGTCCCAATTAGTTGAACTCCAAATAAAGATATTTTTATAGTAAACAGTATCCTCGTACATTCACATCACATACATGTTGTACTACTAGTAGAAGAACAAATTAATGTTAATAGTCAACAGTTGGAAAGCAACTTTAATTCGTGCTAATTTATTTTAAGATACAAGGACAAAGTGAAAGATGTGTGTAATATATTTCGTTGATAGTCACATAATTAAAATTACGTCAGTGCAATTTAAACTTAATTATTTTCAGTAGTAGAAAAAGATTCTGAAAGCATAAAGAATACAACCCATTACGATTTGATCTACTAACTAAGCACTGCTGAAAACGAAAAAATAAATTGGCATCTGTTTCAATTGATATAATTATGTGAGATCAATATCGCGATTATCAGGAAGCTATAGAAAATCTTTTTTGATATGTTTATTTAAAATAGTAACATCCGCCACGTGAAGTCGTTAGCAGTTCCATCAGATGGTAGAATTGCAACTGGTGCCGTAAAAATTGGCGTAAATTCACTAATAAAACTCTCTGTACAGACGGAGCAATTTATTTCAATGTTTAGATGCCACGGTTGACTGCGGTTGATATGGGAGTCATTCATGATTGTTTACGTTTTGGATGAATTCTTCGATACCAAAAATACCCAAGAAACGACAACATAAATGCGATAACAAATACATAGAATAGTATATTCAGTACGTTACGTGAGCTCAGCCTTGAAACTGAAAATATTCGAGAAACAAATTTTTTTATTTTTAAGACTAATGAATTAATATTTAAGTCATAATTACATAATTAGGCCACTGTTGAATTTAGAAAACTAAGAAAATATTTTAGAACTATTATAGCTAGTGATGATGAACTTACTTTAAATACTGGTTTTAAGAATATACCTTTAAACATATTGTTTATGTTCATTTTCTACAAAGAACTAAATAAATAAAAAGTTAACAAACTCCTAACACTTATTCATCTTAAAACTTACGAGTTGTGCCAAAATGTTTTTCTAAATTAATAATGACATTGTGGCTAATTGGGGAATGAGACGCGACAGCATCTCTCTTTATTGTGCTGTATGAACAGACGCTGAAAACTGTTGTGAAATGTCAGCCAACAAATTAATTAGTGTTAATCTCACCCCTTCTAATGGTGGGTCAAAGAAAGATATTGTCATGAGACTAATGATAGCGATCATGTTACGCAAAGTTGATTTACGACATCTATACTAGTATTATAAAGCTGAAGAGTTTGTTTGTTTGTTTGGTTGAACGCGCTAATCTCAGGAACTACTGGTTCGAATTGAAAAATTATTTTTGTGTTGAATAGTCCATTTATTGAGGAAGGCTATAGGCTATATTACATCACGCTATGACTAATAGAAGTGGAGCAGCAATGAAAAATGTTGCAAAAACATTAGGTGAATGGGTGATCGGGTAAGATCACCCACTCACCCATCACCTGGTAGAGCCTAAAGCTTTGCAGTAGGCTGTATACTATTGTATACAGCCTACTGCAAATTTGCTGATGATGAACATAATGATCAATAAGGAAATTCAACATTGCAAAGTTTTTCTGAGACAGATCTAGTCAGAAAAAGCCATTTAAAATTCCTTTGAAGACGCCCATGATGTCGTAAACATTTTGCAAAGAAACAACAATGAATCATTCTTGTCATAACCGTTATTCACTCGGGTAAAAATAAGCGCCACAAAAATAGACGAATCACGAATAGTCACAAGCTAACAATATGAAATAGTTATTAATGGTCGATCGATCGCCTGTGCATGCTAGATTGGAATTAGCAGGAATATGGTACCTTATTGCAATAAATTATTTCAGTTATTGTTTACTAAAGTTTACGTGAACACTACACATTGAAATGTTTGACAGTTATGTATTTGTTTACAGGAAACAAAGAGAGAACTGCTGCACTTTCTGTATTTTTTGGTATTTTTCATCAAAGCGATAAATATATTACTAATTAAGATTTATATGCTTACTCACGCAAGTATTGCACGAAGACTATAAGTTAATGTTAGCAAAATAAGTTTTAGTTATCTCGTTATATTTTAAAAACAGTATTTGTTACCTGTAGTTTGTTGTAATACGAGATATTGATTAAAATGTAAGATTGATTGTGATTGGTCGATGCTAGTACTCGTACCACCTATGGGGTAACAGACTTTTTTGATTGATAAAACGACGTTTTCTAAAAATGAAACCAAGCTAGATCGATGTATCGCTTCCGAAACCCCCTGCATACTAGATTTCATGAAAACCGTTGAAGCCGTTTCCGAGATTTAGAGAGAGATTCATTTTGTATTAGATTTTATTTTGTTCTAGTTTATGAAAAATAATTAATATGAACCAATTTTATTTGTTACTTCGTGTGTCATAAATAATATAAGTTTATTTTGTAATGTATTATGTAACTAATTATATAAAATGGTAAAGATAAGGCACTTCGCTGCTTCTGCTGGTCTAAACACAATAGGGCTCCGCAGAATATCGGTGTTGCAGGTGATGCTCATGCTGCAACATGTGCTGAGTGGGAAAATGTGAAAAATATTTTTATTTTATTTGATTTGATATAAAATTGGTGTTTCCATAATGTTAGGTGATAAATAATGTTTTATAGAAGTAATAACTTGTACTTGAGTATCTACCGTAAGCGCGCGCGCGTCCGGTTTTGCGTTTCCTCTTTTTTTAAATAAATACAGTTATTTTGGAAAATATGTCTCTTTTTAAAAAATATCTCATTTTACTAATTTGCTGAATTGTGTTATTCTGAACCGTTATTCTGTTTTCCATTCAAAATATTTTATTTTCTTTGTCTTTTTTTAATTGTCATAATTTGGAATTTACTAAATTATAATAACCGTTTGTTAATACAGTGTTTGTATTTAGCACGTTATAGTATGTATTATATTGGAACATTTGCAAATGTATTTTATGTCAAATAAGTAATGTTTTATCTCCATTATATTATATTATGTTATGAATTAAATGATATAATTATGATAGTAGTTTGTCGTATGAAAACCTACGTAGTGCTTTGTGATAATAAAGATGTTTATTTGCTTGTCTACAATTCATGTTTAGATTTAAATATAGGAGATTTCATATTCCCACGTCAAAAATCGGAGACTTTTTATATACATGCTCCAATACATATAAAATGTAACCATATTTCACTAAAGATAGGAAAGATACATGTAAGTAATTTCTTAGTTTCATTAGTTATAGTTTTTACTGAGGTTATAAAGTAAGTGTATGTTGTGTTTAATAATAGATTGTACAATTAGATAATTTTTATTGTATTTTAAAAACTAAGAATTAATTGTAACAATTGTTGACAAACCATTAAAATAAAATAAAATTACGTGACCTAGCTTTATCTTTTTTGCTACGTAAACTAATAAACTATTTGTTATAATAATTTTGAAATATTATTTTATTGCTTCGTCACTTGACTCTCTCGTATATACACACAAGGTTCACAACCCTTTTTACAAATGGAGAAAACGGGTCACAACCGAGGTAGGGTTAAATTTAGAATTTAGAATTCTCAAATATCTAAAATAAAAAAATCTTATTTGCTTGGTGTCTTGGTGTAATCATTCAGAAGGTGAGTATCCACTATGTTCGCGAACCTCTCGCGCTCCGCGCTCCTGCTATACTGCTCCAACGTAACGAACCCGCTACGCTCGCAGCGACGCTGACGCGGCGCGGATCGCATACCACGGAGCGTCAGACCACAAAATAATAAGAACCTAGAAGGTAAGCTTAATACATCCGCGCTCGAGCAACTCACACATAAACCCCTTGCACGGAAACGGATATCGGAACAGCTCGCAATAGTCCGAGCCCCCGATCCGATCTGAACCCTTCGAAGAATGTAGTAGGGCACGGGGACGCGCACTAGTGCGCAATGCCGTTCCCTCTAGAAAACCTCCGAAGGTGATTCGTATCACACGGCTTGAGGAACCCTTTAAGTTTCTCGCCGCCCCCAAACATGCCTGGTGAAGCTGAAAATGCCGTCTGAGGCAATCAGCAATCTCTCTCCAAAAAAAAAATAGTCCGAGCGTACCCGTTGAGAGATTACGTGCCCGTGAGAGGTTGTCTATGTGAGCGTTGCTCGAGCGCCTTTGTATGAAGCTCACCTTCTGCAGTCTCTTTATTTTGTGGTGAGACGTTGCACGCTCCATGTTTGCGAACGTACCCATTACCAGGAGCCGTTGCAAGATCGTGGAGCGCAGCAGGTGCGCGAACATGATACGTAGATACCTAAACCTTTACACGCGCAATTAAATCATTATGGTTTTACAAGGGTAAGAGGCCTGCGTTAAACGCTTTATATAGAAAAATGGTAAAGTAAAAACAAGACGTTGGACAGGGTAAAGATTTGGAAACATTTGCTTTCAAAGTAGCGTTCTTAAACCAAAAAACTATTTATTATTCGTGGACACTCTACCAGAAAAGTTTCACATTGCCAACACAATCTGATACTCGGGAAAGTGGTAATGCATTTTTAATAATAACGATCTTCATAATTAGATTTCATATTTCGTAACAGAAGTGACGAGTCGCTGGCGGTTGGCCATGTGGAAAGAGACAGTGTTATGGATTCGGTTGGGTGCGAGGGGGACAGGTGATAATCTTGTGTGAAAAATATTTATGTTAAGGCCTTCTGCTGGTATGATTCGTCTATGAATAGTCGGTACGTTCAGCCGTTCGGTTATTTTAGTGCTACTGTTTGAAGGTTGCCCGCCATTGGTTGTTCCGAGGGAGGAATTTTCTAGTTAACTTGAAGCGTGAGATCTAGCAACATCCAGAAGATAAATATTGTTATTGTAATCGAAAAATTAATTATGGTAACTGATGAAGTCTATTTCAAAGATATTATGAAGAACGCCTCGTTGTCCGATTGATTAAACTCTTGGCCCGATATCTGGAAGTCCTGGGTTCAATCCCCAGATCAAACAAAGAGCTGAATCTTGAGATGCATACTCTAGATTTATGATTACAAATATGCATTTGGCAAGCGTGGTAATTAAGCCAACACCCAATTAAATGTAGAGATGACTTTAACGATGAAAGCCTCAAGAGATTGGCCCTCACCTTATCTGATGTTAAATGGCAACAAGGCATAAGATGGAAAAGCACTTTAACCCGAAACTTCAAGAACTGATGAATTAGCTTTCCTTAGTTTAACTGACGAACAGAACAATGCTGTTAATATTGTTGATATAGCAACAAACTTAAATACTAAGGTGGTAGCTAACCACATTATTTAATGAAGAAGGTGAACTTAAAGATCTATCACAATTATTATCAAGTCTCAAATCAAGACTTCTAAATATCCGATTCTGATATCGGTTCTTAGAGTATGCTGTTAGTGTTGATTGACATACATTTCTGGGATATTTCTTTCACGATAGCTTTACCTATATTGAAGAGGTAAACGACCCTTCTCTTCTTCGTTGCTCTGATACTCTTTGGCAATCACGCTGATAGCAGAAAAAGCCGGATTAAGGAGGTTAATCTCACCTGATGATAAGTGCGAAGCTGCCTAAGTTGTACAGATCTGTCAACAGTAGTCGGCAAAAAGAGCTTTCGATTGTTAAACAGGCTTTAGTTACTATCCCATACATTACTCGTGTATGGAAAAATAATACCCAGTCTCTAAAACGTAACGGAAAATATTTCATGGTTATAATTAAGAATAAGTGCATATAAAGTTTAGAGTTTATCTTTCATACCTAAACATTTGCAGGCTTCTGTAAGTCAAAGAGACGTTTTATGGAGATTTTAGAATTACAATTCTCTGATTCTTCCCTGATTTTATGATGTAGACTTTTGAATATCTTCCAAAAATGCCTTGCTCTAAACAATAGCCTCGTACAAATCCATGTAGTGATACTATTTTACTATTGAATCCTATGAAGCCTTATAAAAGCCTTTGTTAAAGCATAAATATTTGTTTTCTTTTTTGTTTGTTGATGTGTACAGGATATGGGATTGTTATTGATAGAGTTAAAACTGGTCTATGGCTTGATATCCTCCATATGTTACGGTGTGGAGGCTCAAACCCTTCAGTGGGACGTTTATTGACTAATGACGATGATGATATAGTGAACGATTACAATTATTGTTGGGAGTAAATATGTAAGCATTTAGCCTAACTATTATCCTAATTATGAGCAAAGGCTTTAAAATTTTAAGTCATCGTTACAATTAATAGGTACCCATCAGGTCCAAACAAAAAATCCGTTGGCAATTTGTTGGGAGTAGTAAGGTTTTCTTTATCTTAGTTTTATTGTCACAAATTTATTTATTTATTAAAGGCATACAAAACAAGTTATATAATAATATTTTGGTACTTAACATTAATCTAGAGTATTACTCTTAGGATGCGTATTTATCAGACACTTGTTCCAGGAAGTTTCAGGTTATGTATTTTGTATGTATTACAGCTTCTAGAACTATGAAAAGGAATGTGACATTAGTCACTTTAAAAGTTGGCGTCGAGAGCCTATTACACGGGGTGTGCAATTCGTTCACAGTAATTGCTGGATTTCATAACCGTTTCTTATCACGGCTGGCAATCGACCAGTTTGCTACAATTAAATCCTAATTGTGTCTTGTTTGATTTGTTTTCTGTATTGTGTGCTGTGAACTGCTCATAAGATGTAATCACATCTGTTGTAATCACAACAGGTGTTATATTTGAGATATTATTATTATTATTTATTTCTTCTTTTTCTTATTCAGCGTTTTGCTAGCCATTGCTGAGTGTAGACCTCTCCTTTTGCTCGCTATCTCTCTCTGTTTGTAACCATTTCAAACCTTTCTCGCGACTCTATAAAGAGATGTCACCTCATATCGATATCGATATTATGTAGATTAATGTTAACTAGTGATCGCCCGGTGGTTGAAATTCGACCGTAATTTTATTAAGGCTGCACGGATTGTATCCTAAGCAATGAAAAATTAAAAAAGATAGAATGTGAGTTTGGATTGGCATTGACAGATTTCGGCCGCTCCCCTTCCATTTTTAAATTTTTGAAAAGAGTATATGCGTGTGTGTCAAATACATGGTAGTGTGTGTAATGTTTGTTTTATTGATTTAATGTATTTTTTATGCATAATTAAAAAAAATAGTAACATTCTGCAATCCTTCTCTTTATAAACTATAAGTGTGCGAAATTTCATACTCCTCCGTCCGCGCAATTTTCGTAAAAAGGGGTACAAAGTTTTTGCATCATGTATTAATATATAGATGTGCTGTTACTTACGTTGATAAGTCCTGTTGATCTATCAAAAAAAATATGTTTGGTATGAATCAGTTTACATCAGTAGTTGTAGTTACGGGGATTGAACTACGATTTCTCACATTCAACCCGAGGATGTATCTGTTCAACTACGCCGACGATGGACATAATCGTAGATAATAAGAAGATATGATTTTCTTTTTGACGAATGGTTCCAAAAAAAATCTACTACAAAGATGAATCTGCATGTCCATCGGTTGCAAATACCTATGGATAGATGGCACTAATGTCGCTGTAAAGCATTTCAAAAATCAAAAAGCAGTGACAAAATTCAGCGCTTACGTCAGCCTTCCCGGTAGCATAATGGTCAGTGCAGCAGCCGGATTGCGGAAGACCCAGGTTCGATTCCTGGCTGGGTCGGGTGGGCGTTTAATTTTTTCACTGTATTTTATATAAAAACAAATCTACCATTTTATATTAGTCTTCGATCAATTATTTACTAAATAAAGGATCCGGAACAAGAATGGATCTCAAAAGTAGTCCTGTTTGCTCATACCTATTACATTTAAATTTCGAATAATAGAATCTGAAAAAACATTGGATAGAATCAACAACTTCAGCTAACTTTGTACCTTAAACCTTAAACATAAAGATTAAATTTCTCGTCTCTGGAATTCACTTGCAGTTGCGATCAGGCGAAATCCATTTGTGAATGACAAAATATTGCATTTGTGAATGCAGGACAGGGTTAATCGGATAGGTAGAATTTTTTGACGAGCTCTTTAAATGTGAGCATTTAAAGAGCTTAAAATGTATTGTTTTATTATAAATTATACATAAAAAAGAGAATAGAGTAATGAATGTATGTTTAAATACATACTTCAAAAAAAATGTTTCTTTGACAAGAATGGAAATGAAATGAAATTAATGTTTATTCAAGTTATTAGATAAGCGCTTTTGAATCGTCTCAAAATATTTTACCTACTACCCATTCAGGACGTCTTTTGGCTTTAGAAGAAATAGTATTTTGCCAGTCTTATAAAATCCCCTATACATTTTAACAAAAACTTGACGATTAACATAACCAATCATCAATCAATCATGTCTTTCGAGAATAACGCGACAGGTACAATTTTCGATTTTTTAAAGTTCATATCGTTTTCTTAAATTTCATCTTAGTTCATGAGAGAGAGCCACAAGATTAAAACCACTTAGACACGATTCCTTTGAAGTAGTAGAGGAGAAGGGTAAGATAGAATGCTGTAAACACTGAACGGATATAAGAAATTTGGCGAAAGTGACTAACACTTGAATTCAGTACGAAAGAATCATGGCGAGATATGTACCTACATAAAAAAAAAATTAGAGACAATTATATTGATATGTTTTAAATCCTTGCCTTCAGAACAGTAACTTCCAGCAAGAATTACATTTTTAGAACCCGGGGAAAATGAGTTATTTAATTATTGATTCAAATGAACGAAACGCATTTTTCACACTACAAAATATATCGATTTATTTACATACAACTTTGCAGTTTGCATTTCAATTTCAAACAAACAAACAAGCCGAAAAACCAAAGAGAAAAAAAGAACCATAAAGAGCGTTTTTGTAGGTAATGGAATTACACTATAGGTACTTATTTTTTGTTTATTGTTAATATTTTAATATTGCCGGGTTTTAAAAATATTGTAAAGAAATATACTTATTCCCAGTAAGATTATCTTTCAATTATATAAAGTTTCAAACTCTATATATTTTCTGTTTTTTTTTGTACAAAATATTGTATGGAACTCACCATCATTCTTTGCCATCTTGATTATTAGCGAATTCAAAATATAAGAATATTTCTTATTAATGTCTTTTATAGTTGATCCTCTGAAAGAGTATGGAATAAGCTTATTAGATAACTTTAAACAAATCAGTACATAATTCAAATTCTTGAGTAACATTATTTATTAGTACTTTATCAAATACTAGCTGACCCGGCGGACTTCGTACCGCATTTCTTTTTTTTTATATAGCCTATGTTACTCAGCGCTTATATAGCATTCTAATGGTGAAAGATTTTTTTAAATCGGTCCAGTAGTTTTTGAGTTTATTCGTTTCAAACATACATACATACAAAAATACAAAACTTTCTCTTTTATAATATTAGTATAGATTTACTTCACTTTACTTTACTTCAGCCCACATCAGTCCACTGCTGGAAATAAGCCTTGCCCAATGCATGCCACTGAGTTCGATTTTCGGCTGTTCTCATCCAACCGCTGCTAGCCACTTTGCGTGTATCGTTGCTCCACCGCGCCGGAGGGTGTCCTACACTACGTCTGCCGAGTCGCGGTCTCTACTCTAGAACGTCTACCCCAACAGTTATCGGTCCTGCGGCTTATATGACCAGCCCATGGCCACTTCAGAGTAATCCGCTTTTTTATATACAGCATAATTATACTTGTTCTAAGGTTTTTTGGAAAGTCGCGTTTTCCTCCGATTAATTATGACCGTGTTAAAAAAGGTAGAGCCGATTTGTATTAATCGTACTATATATATTTTATTTTGCTTCAACCCTGTTCTCATGGGTTATATCTATATACTAGATAAAATTTTGCATCTATGTTTGTATTTTAACTAGTGGTCGCCTAGTGGTCGAAATTCGACCGTAATTTTATTAAGGCTGCACGGATTGTATACTAAGCATTGAAAAATTAAAAAAAGATAGAATGTGAGTTTGGATTGGCATATTGGCATTGACAGATGTCGGCTGCATTAAAGACAATCAATACATATGCGTGTGTATCAAATTCATGGTAGTGTGTGTAGTGTTGTTTTTGTTGATTTAATGTGTTTTTTAAAAATATTAACATTCGGATAACCTTCTCTATATAAACTATAAGTGTGCGAAATTTCATACTCCTTCATCCGCGCAATTTTCGTAAAAAGGGGTACAAAGTTTTTGCTTCACGTATTAATATAAAGATTATCAAAAATTATCCCGAAAAGTTAAATAAAATTTAAGTAAATTCACAAGTAGACAAGATGGTACCCCAAAAAACTCTCCTTCTTGATATTTAAGAGCAAAGGTAAATATGAGTTTTATAACCAAAAATTAAAACACACTGACACTTGAAATAATAAAGTTGACTACAAATAAAACATGTATAAAATTATGTGTTGCATACATTACATTCTTATGTACGAGTAATGTTTATATGGTATGTATATGTTATTATGTCAAGCTGAGGACAGGGCGCTATGGCGCTCATTAGGGGAGGCCTATGTCCAACAGTGGACTAAGATAGGCCGATGATGATGATGATATGTTATTATGTAAGTTTGTCTATTAATAAACTAATTTATTATTTATTATTATTGTTGTATATTTTCTGAATAACGAATATCACTTATTTGATACTTTCATACACAATTGGGTATGAAAGTATCAAAACAATATTTCGAGTTGATTGCTGAACTATTTAGATCAATAAATCTAAATAACCAGTGTGGTAGCTAATTGGTCGTTAATCCTCTCAGCCTCATCATGGCGTGGCAGCGTGGCATTTTTGGCACATAGCTGCGGGTTCGATGATCGGCCCGTACATTGATCAACGTCGCAAATCAAATAGAATCAGGCTGACAATATTTGCTGACGACAGTCGCGGGTCCATGGAACTTTGGCAAGAACTAATTTTAAGTTGATATCATTATCATCATCATCAGCTCATTCCATATCCCCACGGCTGGGACACGAGCCTTCCCTATGGATGGATAGGGGAGAAGTCTACGTGCCTTCTGAAGCACGGAGGAGCTCGAGATGATAAATTTTTGGTCACCCATCCGAAGACCGGCCTTTGCGAAAATTGCCTATTTTCAGTAAATGCAATCCGAGTACGTGTACCACTGTGCCATCGAGTTCTTCCAGTGAAGTATATGGATACTAGCGATCCGCCCCGGCTTCGCACGGGTGCAATGCTGATCTAAATGCATGTATTTATACATACATATAAACCTTCCTCTTGAATCACTCTATTAAAAAAAACCGCTTCCAAATCCGTTATTTTAAAGACCTAAGCATACATAGGGACAGACTCTATAAGACCATTCGACTTTGGAATTCTTTGCCGGCGCATGTGTTTCCCAGCTCCTATAGTACCGGGTCTTTTAAGCGGGACGTGAAACGGCATTTATGCAGGCCGTCATGAATGGGTGCGCTTGTTACCGTGCTTGTTCCACGGTGAGGAGCGCTCTCATTATTTTGGACTGCATCGGCAGCTTACCATCAGGCAGGTGTGGTCACTATGACGTGTCAATATAAAGAGAAAAAAAAGACAGACAGCGGGAAGCGACTTTGTTTTATACTATGTAGTGATAAGTACATACATAATAGTCGGTTTACTATAACCATATATTTTTGTAAGTCATTCAATAGTTTGTTTGCTGTCTGGTGTAGGTGGTGCAGTGTGGTCCTACCATGGTCATACCTATGAGGGCCTATAGACAAGTGGCATAACGCTATTAGAATAAATTCATTTATTCGGTCAATAGAAACGGAAAAGAAAAATAACCCTCTTACTACAAAACAGCTCATTATATGTCCCCACTGCTGGGGCACGAGCCTTCCCTATGGATGGATAGGGAGACGGGCCATAAACCACCACGCGGGCCCAGTGCGGTGCGGTAGTTGTAAACGACTGCTAATGCAACTGGGACTAATGGATTGACGTGCCTTCCGAAGCACGGAGAAGCTCGAGATGATAAATTTTTGGTCATCCATCCGGTGACTGGCCTTTGCGAAAACTCGCAGACCGGGCGCGTAAACCACTGTGCCATCGAGCTCCTCAAATTCAAGTTTCTCTCTCAAAGTTTCTATTCACAAATATATCAAGTTTTAAATATTGTGTTGTTTTATCTCACTTTTTCCATCGTTATGTGGTAAAGCAGTGGACGTTTGGTATAGACATAAAGCCAATTAAACTTAATTTTTATGTTTCGTTGGATTACATATTTAACTTTTGCGAATTTATTTATGGTAGTTAAAACTACTTATACGAATATATACTTTGACAACTTTACGCCCTTGAACCTAAATGGTTTGTCTAGGCGTTGCACATTTCTATACTAATATTATAAAGAGGAAAGCTTTGTATTTTTTGTATGTATGTTTGCAATCAATAAACTCAAAAACTACTGGACCGATTTAAAAAATTCTTTCACCATTAGAATGCTACATTAGCGTTGAGTAACATAGGCTATAAAAAAAAATAAAGCAATGCGATACGAAGTCCGCCGGGTCAGCTAGTCCTGAATAAAACACAATAATGTTAGTAACAATTTATATTTTTTAGCGTCATATCACTTGTCTTGCCTGTGCTCTGTTTTTAATTTTTTACCATTGAAAATAGTTATCAGATGCAAATCGCCTCAGACGTATTTTTGGCCATAGCTCCGAGGATTTTAAGAGAATCGAGATGTAGATAGTACCAAGAGTTGAGGAATTTATTGAGACACGTGTGAGTGTTTGAATTTTCATCATCATGTCATGTCATGTCTGTCTGTCTGTTTGTCTGTCCGTCCCTATGTCACAGCCACTTTTTTCCGAAACTATAAGAACTATACTGTTGAAACTTGGTAAGTAGATGTATTCTGTGAACCGCATTAAGATTTTCACATAAAAATAGAAAAAAAACAATACATTTTGGGGGTTTCTAAGGGTTTCTAATATAATTTTCTTCTAAACTGAATAGTTTACGTGAGAGACACTTCCACTTTGGGGCCTCTGTAACTTCTAAAATAAAAGAATGATAAAACTGAATAAAATATATGATGTAGCATGCAAACTTCCACCGAAAATTGGATTGAACGTAATCTAGTAAGTAGTTTTTTTTAATACGTCATAAAGTACGGAACCCTTCGTGCGCGAGTCCGACTCGCACTTGGCCGGTTTTTTTATTTAATTTTTTTACAAAAATGACAAATATAAAACTACTTTTGAATTATGGTGATTATTGGTATATAAATGAGGATTTTCTGTTAAAGCACTGTTACGTGACAAATTGCGTGCACTCAGAGAAGTCGAATATCATTATTTTAATTATTATTAATGAAAACTTACGAGCTTTGTTTAAAAAGAACATTATTTTGAGACGAGACTTTTTTTACACTAACATCATATTTATAGTTATTACATTGTTATGTATGCCATACAAACTTCAATATTTTTTTAAACCATTAGCTTAATTTTATAGAACTTTATATGCTTAAGAAAATTATATAGAGATCTAACTAGATAGTATAACATAAATAATAACGTTTATTCAATCATCTGATTTTAATATTTCCATAGTGGACTTTAAATCGTCAAAAAATTCAGTGGAATTACCCTTTTTTTTAAATGCTGCTTTAAATGCTGGTCGAGGAGCTTGATGGCGCAGTGGTTAACGCGCCCGATCTGCGAGTGCTGAGGTTAAGCAACTTTCGGAAAGGCCGGTTTACGGATGGGTGACCAAAAGTTTGCTCTTCCGTTTTTCGGAATGCACATAAAGCAACGGCTTTACGTGCATTCCGAAAACCAACGGGTCCCGGCTGCATTAGCAGTCGTTAACACCACCAATCCGCACTGGGCCCGCGTGGTGGTTTATGGCCCGTTCTCCTTATCCATCCATAGGGAAGGCTCTTGCTCCAGCAGTAGGGACATAAAATGAGCTGATGATGATGATGATGATGAATTTTCTAGATCTCTGTATTTTACTTAAGAATAGAAAGTTTCATTAGAATTAGTTTATTGGTTTGAAAAATATTGGATTTTAAAGTTTGTAAAAAATACCGAAATAACAGAGGCTTTTAATTTTATTTAGTTTAATTTTTAATTTTATTTTATTTTAGGAAGACCAACAGCTATTATATATAAATAATCATTTAAATAGCTACATTATATTAATAATAATTCACGTCTCTGTATGCCGCACTGTAACTAGAGAAATAATGCGCTAGATGATTAATATATATATAATTTTTTTAAATTTGAAAAATTAAGTTCCTTAAGATTTTTTTGTATGTTGTTTTTGATAGAAAGTGGTCTTTTTTGATAGGCCATCTCTATACATAGTATAGTAACCTTACAAATAAGAATAAGCTCCGAATAGTTATTCCGTGTTTTATCTCTTTTACTCTTATTTGAAATGACGTTTACATGAAAGGATCAGGCTTTTTCTCTGTTTATCTGTAAGACCCTTAATGTCTTGTCCTGACTGACTGATTCGTCATCGCCGTGCCAAAACCGCTGAAGCTAATTAGATGAAACTTGTACTGTAGGTTAATTGAGTGACTTAACCAGCCACTAAGAAAGGATTTTACGGAAATCTTCCCCTAAAGGGGTCAAATAGGGGGTGAAAGTTTGTATGAAAGTCCGTTAGTTCTAAAGTAAAATACATGAAAAATGGTATTATATGGTTTTTTGGAAAGAAATTAAGAATGACTTATATGACCTATATTATTATGGGTTGTATTTAATCGATCGCCAAACTAACCTAACCTAACCCACAAAAATACTAAGTTAGCACCTAAAAATACAAAGTTAGCACCTAAACTACTATTTAGATGTTTAAATAATTTTTAACGCAAATTTTGTTGCGAACAAATTACAAAAACACAAATGTTGAAAAAATTTCCAGGAGCAGGATTTGAACCTGCACCCTTCTGACATTCCGGGTCAGGTGTTCTTCCAATTGAGCTATCGTGGTTCTAACCAGCCCGCCGAAATTATTCAACACTATTTACTTTTTACTTTGAAAGCTAAAGGCGCCCATCAATGTCAACAACTACCGTCATTAACATCCAATCATAATATTTTTACAAATACTAAAGATCAGTTAAGAAGTAGGCAAGCTATTATAAAATGTTTAAATAATTTTTAACGCAAATTTTGTTGCGAACAAATTACAAAAACACAAATGTTGAAAAAATTTCCACGAGCAGGATTTGAACCTGCACCCTTCTGACATTCCGGGTCAGGTGTTCTTCCAATTGAGCTATCGTGGTTCTAACCAGCCCGCCGAAATTATTCAACACTATTTACTTTTTACTTTGAAAGCTAAAGGCGCCCATCAATGTCAACAACTACCGTCATTAACATCCGATCATAATATTTTTACAAATACTAAAGATCAGTTAAGAAGTAGGCAAGCTATTATAAAATGTTTAAATAATTTTTAACGCAAATTTTGTTGCGAACAAATTACAAAAACACAAATGTTGAAATGGTTAGAACCACGATAGCTCAATTGGAAGAACACCTGACCCGGAATGTCAGAAGGGTGCAGGTTCAAATCCTGCTCTTGGAAATTTTTTCAACATTTGGGTTTTTTTTTTTTTACTATTTAGATGCTAACTTAGCATTTTAGGTGCTAGCCTAGTATTTTTTTGTGGATCAATTTATTATTCTCTATTATTATTATGACTTTTGAGGCTGTAAAAGAAAAAGAGAAAAGAAATGCCTTTGCTGAGATTTTTGCCGGTTCTTTTCAAAAGGACAAGATTTCTAGCCATATAATTCTTAAGAACCGACGGCTTCTTTGCTAAGAGCTCAAATTAATATTAGTTAATTAAGTGGAAAATAATTGATTTCTATCTTTGGTAACGAACCCGAATTGATCACGAATCACCAACCCTCATTTAGCAAACGTGATGTTTACGCCAATACTCTACTGTTGTAGCGATGCCTTGATAACAAGATGGAGGCTTTTACCTTGCAGTAGGAAAGTATATCATCATGAGCTCATTTTATGTCTCCACTGCTGGGGCACGAGCCATCCCTATGGATGGATAGGGAAAACGGGCCATAAACCGCCACGCGGGTCTAGTTTGGATTTGACAGTAGGCATTAAGTCCGCCATGTAATATTTTGTTGCAAAAGTTAAAAATAAATAATAGTAATAATAAATATATAGGCTATTTATTTTACTTTTGAAAACTTGCTCAATTTCCGACAACCCTCCAGGGTTATTCGTAGTCATGTGTCAATATGTCACCGACTAATGAAGAATTTACCGTAAACAAGTATGTGACACTTATTTGTGTATTTTAATTTAATTCATGGCCAGTCGAAACAGTAAATTGCACCATGTACAATTTAATGTTTCGTACAAAACAAATGTTAAAAAGTGACATAACACATTATTTGGTCGTTTTGATTACCATTAAACGTAGAGTACCAGTGTTGGACACTTTAAGCCCAGTATTTGACAGAGTTTTCGTCGCCAAAAAATAACATAGTGAAATATAACGGCATGACAGCGAAGAAGCAAGTGGTCTGTATAAATTTTTTTATAAAGACTAAATCAAACCGAAATCGAATGCTGACTACCGATACTGATTTTTAATGATTAGGTTTAGGTTTAAAGATCCTTATTCTCATACGAAATTACATTTCACTTATAATGAGATATAAACAATATATAAATTACAGTATACAATTTGTCACTCTGTGGTACTTGTTGCGATATGCAGTTTAAGTTTATTTTTAAGCATGTAAATATACTATAGTCTCACAAGTTTTCACTTCATCTGGTAACCTATTAAACAGCTGTGCTCCATCAAACAGAATTGGCTTTTTCCCATATTTATCCATGATTAAAGGACAAAAATGTCGATCGCTGGTTACTGTTGAACACTGGCGCCACCCTAACCCAAATAGTGTACATTAAACGTGAAACGTAAGACTCAAATCTGTTGGTGGTGCAACTGACTGGTTAGCGTCGTAAATTCTTAATTGCAGTACTGTAAAATTGAGAAGTAGGAATGCACCTTGAAGGTTTTTTATATTTAGAGTGACATCACCGCAATCTCCTCATCATCATCACCAGCCTGTAAGTTTCCCACCGCTGGGCTAAGGCTTTCCCACATAGACAATAGCAAATGGAGAGATCAGCGTATAACCCAGCGTTGGTAAGTTGACTGTTTGATTTTTTTTGAAAATTATAGTGTGCTTAGAATATTATGTGACACTGTTGTTAGATAGACTACTCGTGATTATATTATTTTACATAGAAAAAAAATAGTTTTTTTTATTTTCCTGATTCAGTAAATTTCTGTGTAATACTTAAAAACAATATAATTAACACTATATTGCGAAAATCGCAATTTAACATGTTCAAAAAATATAACAACGAACGGTTATATCAACCGTTGCGTACAGTACAGTGAACCGGTGAAGATCACGAAAAGAACAAAAAACCTAAAAAAAAAAATTGGTCTTCACATCAACACTCCGCTCAAGCTGCATGCAAAGCGAGATCCAGCCGCCTCGCAGTGACACCCGAAGAGTGCGCTGCGCATACGCATTGCGCACCCGTCGCCGGCAACGGGAGCCGACCAACAGAAAATTGAACCCGCGCCACGACAGAAATAGTCCATCGCGCACGCCACACCACCGCATACAAAAGCGGCGACTGCCGACGATCCACCCAACCAAACACCTTATCAAATTTCGTCCCCTGCCGTGCGCCCACGCAACCGCATGCATTAGTGTGTTAGCACCGAAGCATCGCCGTCAACGCACAACACAAGCATTAATCGATTAATAAGCACTTGTAACACTTACACTTTCTCACTGTTACTACCGCGACCGACCTACTGTTAGGGACGTTCGCGCACGCGCTCTCAACCACTACTGAACTGCTTTTCACGTATCGCACGGAGTCCGCGCCCAAAATACCCAGTATTGTGTACATAACATTTATAATAGCTTAGTATAAAATCACCCAATTTTTCGGTTAACCAATTGCGAGGTTGGGGGTTAGAGTTCGCGCAGCCTGCCCGTCGGGGCTGTTCCAAGCGACTGCATTGGTGCATGCTGCACATGTACGATGTTCCCGATCGCGGCTATTTTAGTACGAGGATCTGAACTAGATTTAGTTAGAGTGGATGTATGATAAGCTGTTGCCGAGACTGGCATGAAGTAGGCTAATAGGCGAAGGGTCGTTAAATGGTTTGAATCTAGTACTGATCTACTTGAAGAATAAATGGCAGTGTATAGCAGGCCTACTGTTATCTGTTATTCTGGTCAAACTTTGTTGGAAGCGACTGATTCTATTGCTTCAATGGGACCAGTAAGGCGACGAATTTAATAATCACCAGAAGCTTCAAGAATAGACGAGCGTGCATGAAGGATCTGAATGCGACTGGAAGAAACGAAAGAGCGAAGTATGTCAAGATATCAGCCAGAGAAAATCCATAATCTCCTTCTCCACCTCTGGAGAACAGGCATGCTAATATGTTCGATAAAACGTTGCTCTTGATTGGAGATTATCCCGGCTGCTAGTACGATCCCGAGGCATCTTCTGCTCGATCAGTGCGGTGTAGGAAACGAGTATTTTTCATGTTCCCCCTTCCTTTTGCCCAGCTGGCTAAATGCCCTCGGAAAGAAAGACAGGTCGATTGGTCTCACAAGGTTGAATATTCGTATAGTATTAGATTAACTCTCTTCTAAAAAAAAATCACAGATTTCACAGTCCCCGCAAGAATCGGAGCATTGAAAATGAATACAACAATTTACGAAAAATAAACATTATATTTTAAATAACACTTCTCTATATAAACTACTAGCGACCCGCCCCCGGCTTCGCACGGTTGCAATGCTGATATTATCAGTGTTGCTCTACTATATGCATGTATTATACATATAAACCTTCCTCTTGAATCACTCTATCTATTAAAAAAACCGCATCAAAATCCGTTGCGTAGTTTTAAAGATCTAAGCACACAAAGGGACATAGGGACAGAGAAAGCGACTTTGTTTTATACTATGTAGTGATAAGTGTGCGAAATTTCATACTCCTCCGTCCCGCGCAAGTTTCGTAAAAACGGGTACAAAATTTTTGCTTCACGTATTAATATAGATACTATCCAGCTTTGTTCCCTTTTTTGGGTCATTCTTTCCCTTATATTCTATATCTTAATTTTTTATTAAAAAAAATTACAATTATTGACAATATATAGGTTAAAGTTAAATTCTCTACTTATTACAGTTTGAAATGGTTGAATATATACTACGGTATATATTCTATTCCTATTCATTAAAACTAATTTCATATTTTTATTACTTATTTCTATTCCTAACTATATCAACAATTTTAGTACAAAACTTTATAAAAATGGGAGACTAGGTTTACCAAGTGGTGACTCGTTTCTTTGTCACACTTCCAAAAGATGGTATAGTCTATCAGCACAAATTTTCCCTCCTTCCTGACATGACGTGAGGCGTGAGGCACCTTGTGGGCCAGCAAGGTGAGGGTAACCGATGCTGCGATGTTTTGAACTATGTTAGAACAGCTTCGTATCTGTAAACCTATTTCTGCCAGTTAGCATTGCTATATTACGGTTGCAGAAGTAAATCAAGTGGTGCAGGATATTTATAGTATCGAAACCAAGCTTTTGTTAGGACTCTTCAATGTGTGTCTGCTTAATGCAGATATTCACATACTTTTAATTGAAAAAAATAAAACATATATAAGGTCACATTTTATCAACTGCAAATATTTTGAGTATAAATTCAACAACATATATAAACTATTTTTTATGAAAAAACCTTAAGTTTTTATACGCTAATTTTCAAGAAAAACGCTAAAAGACATTTCGATTAAAAAGAAAAATAAAGCACTTTCGGTAGTTTCAATTCAAAGGAGCTGATACAGAGAGGCCGCAATGCCTTCACCGCTTACACGTGCCCCTAGTTTCATTCAAAAAATCCGACAGAGGCGGCTCTTAAAAATATTACAGTTTTTGTGTCAAGAAAAGTAAAAAAATAATTAGCCTGATTCTTTTTTTAATTGCCTTATTTATCTGATATACCTAATTAGATGTTTTGTCAAAATATTTGCAGTTTATAAAAAGTGACTTTATATTTATCTGCGTCTCTAATATTAACGGGACCAACATTTGTTATAATTGTTTGTACACCTTTGCACTGTATAAGTGTTAAGATGACATAAATATATTATGATGGAGTATCTGACGTTTTTGTCGCAATTACAAATTGTGCCGTGACTCGTGAGCATGCATTGTGTAAGGACGACATATTGTGTGAGCTTCACTTCAGTAATGTTCATGCTACGTTAGCAGTAGCGCTTGCGCATGTGACCTTGGTGGTGCAGATTTAATACCATCCCTTATACTCTAGGAATGGAAATGAGCTGGACACACACAAAGAGTTGAAGAGGAAAGCGCATAAGAGATGGAGAGTTGACATTACATCACAGTTGCAAGAGTTCTTCTAATAAGAGGAACAGAAAGCTATGGAAAGCTATGGAGAAGATTTTCCTCTAACAACACTAACTGAATCTTAGAACTGAAATCATTCATTAAATTGCTGTTCCCGGCATTAGCAGTTGTTTTAACAACCACCGCACCGCACAGGGGTCACGTGGTGGTTGGTATATGACCAGTTCTCTGTGTGGTGTTCCCATCCATACGGAAGGCTCTAGTCCCAGCTGTGGGGACATAAAATGAGCTGTTGATGAGTGCATTAGTTTGATAGGTAGGCAATGCAGCTTCGATTAACATTGCTTATTATTGTAAAAATATTGGAAATTCAAATTTTGTATGGTATATAAAATAATTAAATTTATAAAATTCTCCCGTATTTCTTTTTAATTTGACATTATTTCAGTTATTTATTCGTTATTTACCTGTAAAGTTTGGTTATAATTTAAATAACATAAGTGTAGGTATTAATGTAGGCCGATGATTATAATTGATATGAGAAATATTTGAGACTACTCGATGCATAACGAGCATATCGAGTTTCCGAATAAACTCGAGTTGGACTTCAGTACTCGAAGTCTATTGCATGTCCGAGTCAAATAAGCGTCGCGCTCGAGATTGGGTGCCTAGTGTGAGATTAGTGTACTATTCGTATGTTTACAAAAACGAAAATTGTTATGGCGTTTAAGCAGCGCCGCCTGGCGACATACGAGAAGAAACTTTCGTTAACATGTCAAATGGCGAATTAAACTCGCACAAGGCACCCTAATAAGTAAAAGTGCCGAGTTCAGTGACAAGTAGTATAGTTTGGTGTGGAATCCTAAGATTGGGACCTCACGCGAACGAGGCTGCGGCCGATGGACTAGTAAATAATAAAAAAATAATTTTATATAATTTATATTATGTAAAAAAAATTTAACCCTGCTTGTCGTACTCGATTATTTCTTGAGTAAAAGTCGCTTCGATCCGATTATTCGAACTCAAGTTTTGATGAAGACTTAAATTAGGTCATGTACAAATAGGTTTCAAGTCTCGAGTACTTTTTAGACTCGAGTCCATGCTCCGAAGTATCGCGCTCGACTCGGCTTTGAACTCTTGAGTGTTTTAAAGCACCGAGCCCTGCAAAATTGAGCCCAGTTAATATCTCACGGACTCCCATTTTAATTCTTTTCTACCCAAATATATTCAATAAAACATTATTTGAGTGTAATATTTCTTAAAAGTTTAAAACATAAAAGTTATCATAATCAAAATTGAAAAAAGAGAATCATTGTAAAACAATTTATCACAGGTCACAACAGAAATAAATAGTGCAAAACAGTTGTAAGATACGCGATTAAAATCTATGCAGACATTTCATCTATGATGCATAGCAACCTGTAAAGAAAACAATATAAAATGAAACCGCTTTCAGGTATTAAAAAATTTACATTTTTATCCTTTTTTTCATCAATTCTATATTATACACAATATGCACTTGATATCTAACTAGCTCGACGAGAACTGTGTTCAACCAACCATTACAACCAAAGGCACCAGAATGCCAACCACAACTGCTGCAACTGACGCAATCTTGTATTTATGCCTTCTAGCGTTAACATTCATGTAAGCTTCAAATCTTTGCCGTCCTTTCACGTCATAGTTCAGCCTTTCGTACTGCTTCAGTTGGTTGATGAAGCCAGGGTTAGGGTTGATGAATTTCCTCCTCTGGCGGACGAAGAAGAACGCCTGATCAAAGTTCAATTTATATTTCTCCATCAGATATGCGATAACAATTGTCGCCGACCTGGACACCCCAAAATGGCAGTGGACGAGGACATTCCCTTTTTGTAATCCTTCATCAATAAAGGAGTTGGCCATTGGGAAATAGGGCAGGATATTGGTTTGAGGAGTGTCGTCGGCCCTAATGAACAAGGTGCTGATGTTTGTATTAAAAAAAGTAGACTTCGGAAGCCGATGCGCTTCAATGGTGAGCACATGGGTGATACCAAGGTCTCGTAGAACAGACTGGTCTCCAGCGGCCCGGGCATTGCTCAAGTAAAGGCCAGGGATGATCTGGCTGTAACAGGACTGTGTGCAGAGGTCTACTTTGTGGTAGAGCGCTTTTCGCGACCAGTTCTTGAGACCTGTGAAAGCCACCACTGGGTCTGGGATGCTAAAGAAGGCGACAATGAACGCGCTTCTCAACATCACCATCAACAAACCTCTGACACTTAGCATGTTAATTGTATTGGCGGTTCCTCATATTGTTAGCATGATTTCCTCTTTTTTTTGTTACTTTTTAATACTTTTTTTAAGACAATAATTACTTGCTCGAATTTTGACGTGACATTTGCTTTGATCAAATGACGTATGCTCTATTTTTTTCTGTCATCTTGAATCGATGTGAAGATGGTATATGTATTTATTCTATTATATCCTCTTTTCTCCTATTACAATAACCAAAGCTGTTATTCTGAGATGTCTTCAAGTTTTTTGTGAGTGCATAAATTATAATTAATAGGGTATTAATGGTCAGAGAATTATATGGTGAATGAGAGAGAGAAATGGCTTGCAGTGCAAATCACAAAGTACCAATAGAAGGGTTCTTGGGTTAGGCCGCCGGTGTGTGACGCCCCCGTTCAGCGAGTCTTCTGAGGTCTCGGTAGCTCAGCGGTCAAATCATTGGACCGGTAATCCAAGGGTCGTGGATTCGACTCCGACTCACGCTTCCTAAGCTTGGTTGATTTTTGTCGTAAAAATTTTATCTCGTAACTACATTAACATAGTGAATACAAACATAAAAAAATAAAAATAAATATAGCTGTGAAACATCCGAAACACCACTTGACCCGTCTTTTTAATAGAACGCAGGACCTCCGGATATCATCCAAGCGATTCGTCACTCAATCACTCAAACTATTCTATCTTTGTAACTAACCTTCACGGAACCGAAACTATTTACTGACTTCGAAAAGGTGTGAAACTCTGAAGTTTATTGTGAAACCTGGCAGCTAGCACCTGCGATGTCTCTCACGAGTCGCGCCACTCCATCGGCTTGTTCGTGGTGACCCAGATTGTATATTTGGTACGTGTGTGTGACATTGAATGCTGCCGTCAACGCCACGCAGGGCTTCCAGAATTGAGACGAGCGGTTTCTGTAAAATACTTGCAAATAATGAAAGCTAAATGGTACATGGGAGGAGCTCGATGCCACAGTGGTTAACACGCCCGGTTTGTTAAGCAACTTTCGCAAAGGCCGGTCATCGGATGGTTGACCAAAAATGTATCATCTCGAGCTCCTCCGTGCTTCGGAAGGCACGTAAAGCCTTTGGTCCCGGCTGCATTAGCAATCGTTAACAACCACCAATCCGCACTGGACGCGTTAATGGCCCCTTCTAAATAAATAAACAATTATTTTATTCTATTCAATTCTCCCTATCCATCCATAGGAACGGCTCGTGCCCCAGAAGTGGGGACATAAAATGAGTTGATGATGATGAGATTTTGATTTGATTGTATTTAAATAAAATGGATCTGTCGAATTAAAGAATTAAATTACATAGTATATTTACAAATTAACACGTGAAGCGATAACTTCGTGACCCTTTTTAAGTAATTTGCGCGCATGGAGGAGTATGATTTGGTACTTAAAGTTTATATGGAGAAGAAAATTGTGAAAGATACAATTTATGCATAGGCTAATGGCAACACTGTTCGACTAATTAAGACGATTTACCGACAGAGTTTTCATCGCCAAAAAATAGCATAGATTTCTTGTTTTTGTTCTTAAAAGTCAAACTTATTAAAGGTAAATATCATTAGGGAATAAGTAATAAGAGTTAGACAACTAAACATGTCACGACATTTTAACATTAAGATTTTAATTTTTTATCATTAAAAATTAAAAAATTAAAAACATAAAACCCGCCTGCGTAAAAATAAAAATAAAATAGAAAATCAACTGAAAAGGCCGGAACAAGATAAAAATTCAATAAATACATAAAACCAGCGGAGGGACGCACAAAATTACACTAGTTCCCGTATACCGTATAGAATACCACCCACCTTTTTATGTACTAATGCCATTTATTAGTACAGATAAGCCCATACCATCCACACAAACTATTAACTAGATACCATTTTAGAGACGCAGATTATGCGCTAATTAATCAAAAAATAATGAATATTCATTGGGAGAACCTATTTCTTAATAAATCCACCGAAGAATCAGTTGACTTATTTCACGAATTGATATTTGATGTTATACGAAAACACATTCCTACTAAAGTAATTTCCAGCTCGCACTTTCCAATTTGGTTTTCCTCACCGTTGATTCACATATTTAAAAATAAAAACAAATAGCTTTGATGATACGTAAGGCTATTGAAACTAAAAAAACATCCTAATTTCAATAGATAGGGATATCCTAGGAATGAATCGTTGTTATCTAGCGAGTATTTGAGGTTTATCAGAACTGATGTAATGGTGGACTCACTCTATGAATTACTGCAGATTTTTTTCGCGCCTATGCTTGACGTCGGTTATGCGTTCTTTAACGCAGGTTCCTACACTCCTCTTTGTTTGCCAAATGTAAGAGAGCCCATAGTCAGGATAAACATTAATTAATTTCAATATTATTGGTAAGTTTATGTTTATTTTTATTTATTTATGATATGACGTCTACGTCTCTTTTTGACTGACTCTTTTGTCTGCCTTCTTGTGAAAAGGCAGCCTTCATTGCACTGCATTTGCTCGCGAGTTTTATGTCATAATCGTAAAATGCTATTCTTGAATCAAACGAATTTATATGAAGCCATAAACTGCTCTTGCGCACAAAATGTACGGGACATTAGATCTGCTCAATTTATTCTGCAGCAAAGCAAATTACTCGTTAAGTTATTTTACTATCAAAATGCTATTTTATTTCTAACAGGGTTTGCAAAATCTACTTTACTTGCAATATCTTTTTTATCCCAGTCGGATAAAAAAGATTAAAAAATATCCCAGTCGGAGAAAGAAGACAAGGGAAGGATTATGTTTTTCGCGCGTATTTTGTATGTAATATTCTTTATTACCTCATATCTCCAGAACTGCTGAATGGATTTACATAATTAAGATATCGTTAGTAGCTGCCCAAGTGTTCTTAAATAGGTGACTTAAAAAAACATGGCGGCTGTGCGACGCCATTGGACTTGATGAAAAACATTTTTTTTTCGAATACTACATTATGAGTATCAAATTAGAGGGCTCAACATAAAGATTTTAAAAAGGTATATCATGATTATCATTACCGTAATACTAAAAAAAAATACATCATCAGTCTACGATTATAATGGAAAAGGAGCCCTATTCAATGTCGACAACTACGTCATCAACATCCGATCTTAATATTTTAACAAAATTATTGAAAGATCATTTAAGAATAAGGCAAGCTATATTTATGATTATTTACATATAATTTTAAGCAAATATTGATGCGAACAAATCACAATTTGTTCAAATAATTTTTAACGCAAATTTTGTTGCGAACAAATTACAAAAACACAAATGTTGAAAAAATTTCCACGAGCAGGATTTGAACCTGCACCCTTCTGACATTCCGGGTCAGGTGCTCTTCTAATTGAGCTATCGTGGTTCTTCTAACCAGCCCGCCGAAATTATTCAACATTTTTTAGTTTGAAAGCCAAAGGCGGCCATTCAATGTCAACCACTACCGTCACAATAAACAAAGAATAAGGTCCGAATAGTTATTCTGTGTTTTGATCCTGTCATGTAAACGTCATTTCAAATTAGAGTAAAAGAGACAAAACACGGAATAACTATTCGAATCTTATTCTTTGTTTATTTGTAAGACACTTATGCTCTAACACCAACCATAACGAACACAATAAGTAGCTCGCTGGGATTACTGAAATGTCTCAGTTGCCTATCTGTAAGTCTCAAATAGCCTATCTGAAAAGTCTCAGATAGCCTATCTTAAAAGTCTCAGATTGCGTAACTGTATGTCACAAATAACCAGCCTATAAGAAATGATTCAGTTTGCCTTTCTGTAAGACTCAGATAACCTATTTAAAAAGTCCCAGATAGTCTATCTAAAAAGTACCTGAGTCTCATAGTCTATCTGAAAAGTCTCAGTTAGCTTATCTGTAAGTCTCAGATAGCTTACCTGAAAAGCCTCAGATAGCCTCTCAAAAAGGCTCAGATAGCCTATCTGATCTATCTCGCACATCTCAGGTCGGTCGTGTCAGGCTAAAATACTGTAACTAGAAATACAATGTTTTATATTGTGCTTTCATTGAAATTTATATAGTAAAGACAATGTAACTGTAAAATTACAGTGTTTATGCTTGACATTGTGGTGGTGTAGGAGCAGCCTAATAAAAAGTACTTCTTACACTCATCTTACAAGTACTACAAAGTTGGAACTAGAGAATGTCTCAATTAAACCGGTTTCCAAGAAAACGTGTACAGATCGTATTTAGTAAATCACAAAAAGATAGTGTCGACTGTAATGTTGGCAAGAGCCATGCCCGAAGATTTGCATAATTAATTTGAAGAGTCTATAAAGTCTCAGATAGCCTATCTGAAATGTCTCTATTTGCCTATCTGTAAGTCTCAGATAGCGTATCTGAATATTTTCAGATAGCTTATTTGAAAAGCCTCAGGTAGCCTATCTGAAAAACATTCTGAGTCTCAGATAGTCAATCTAAAAGTCTTAGATGGCATATCTGAAAAGTCACAGATAGCCTATCTAAAAAGTCTCAGAGAGCGTATCTAAAATGACTTAGATAGCCTCACTAGTTGAGGATCCCGGGTGAAGTGCGCTTCCATCACTGGCCTTATCATCACTTAACATCAGGTAAGATTAAGGCACTGTGCTTACCCGTTAATATATTTTTAAAAAAATCTAAAAAGTCTCAGATAGCATATTTGATTTATCTCACACAGCTTACAAGAGTAACCCACCTCTTGAAACACAATTGCATTAATAAATTTCCAATCCAATTCCAATTGAATTTGCGTCAAGTAGCCTACCGGGTAGGCTACCAGGTAGGCTACTCTTTACGCAAACTCAATCTCAATACAATTCCAATGCGATTAATATTCATCGATATTGGGATAAGTTTCGCAATTTCGGAACGCCCCATCTCGATAATAATTTGCACGCAATTTAATTCCAATGTAGCGCTATTATCGCTTTTAAGAGTGCCATTTGAATTTTTTAGATTTGGGATTGGAAATTGATTATTGCAATTGTGTTTCAAGAGTAACCCACCAGATCGGTCGTGTCAGGCTATAATATTGTAATTTGAGTTACACTTTTTTATTATTGTATTTACAAAATAGTTTATGCAGCAAAAATATAGTAACTGTATAATTACAGTGTGTGACACGATAGTAGTATAGAAGCCTTATTGGATAGTATTACTTACCCCCACCTTACAAGTACATACAAAATAAAAATATTAAAAAAAATATTTTGAGCATACATATTTGTAACTAGAGGAAGTCTCCAACATATAAAAATAAACTGGTTCCCAAGAAAACGTGTACAGATTGTATTTAGTAAATCACAAAAAGATAGTGTCGACTGTAATGTTGGCACGAGCCATGTCCGAGGATCTGCATAATTAATCGTTAATTTATATCGGGCGCACAATAATACCTAACGTTTAATGTTGCATATTAATATTAAACGGTTTTGTCTCTCGGATAATAAGTTTAGAGCCTATTTGTTTTAGATGTTGAAAACCGGTAGATACTAGATTTTAAAAAAACGGCCAAGTGCGAGTCGGACTCGCGCACGAAGGGTTCCGTACCATTATCAATAAAAATATTTCAAGTTTCCACCTGTTATCGTTATTAAGACCGAGAAAAAAATTTGAAAAAAATTAGCCCCTTAAATATTTATTTTATTTTAATTTAACTATTTATTTTAAAGTGAATAATATAATTCAATATTCTGTAAATATTTCAAGCGTTTACCTGTTGCCGTTATCAATATAGAGTAAAAACCAGTAAAAAAAAAACACGTTTGTTACAACAAACGTGTTTTTTATGAGAGCCCCCATAAATATTTATTTCATTCTGTTTTTTTAGTATTATATATCTAACTATCACGGTTCTCAGTAGAACGACCTTTACGAAATCCGTGCTGATAATCTGTATAATTACTTAGTATAAGTCAGGTAGTATAAGTTAGTCTAACTTAGTGGCATTTATATCTGAAGTGGCAGAAAATGTGGACAAAGGGACACAAGTTGATGCCATATATACAGATTTTAGCAGTGCATTTGATAGAGTAAATCATTCACTGCTTCTGGCAAAATTAGAGTCTAATGGCTTAACCGGGAGTCTACTTCGCTGGTTCCAATCATACCTGAAAATGAGACCCAAGACTGTTGTAGTGAATGGGTTCGAGTCTAAAACGTACTGTGCAGGTTCTGGAGTGCCCCAAGACTCACACCTGGGGCCTATATTATTCCTAATTTTCATCAATGATATAGCCCAGCATGTCCGCCACTGTAAAATATCACTATTCTGAAAATTTACAAGCCAGTACGATCTCCAGTTGACACAAATCTCATTCAGGAAGATCTAGATAGTATTCTGAGGTGGTGTATCTCCAATGAGATGACCCTAAACGTCTCCAAATGCTACCATATTAAATTTACAAGAAAGAAAAGTCCAATACCCACCACTTACAGACTCAATTATGTTACTTTATTGGAGGTAGAAGAACTTCGCGACTTAGGTGTTATTGTAGATCGGCAATTAAAATTTGCTTCGCATATTAATGCAGTAGTCAAAAAGGCTGCACAGATGTTGGGGTTTCTTAAAAGAAATGCTACAGGCTTTCGGTTGACATCAACAAGAAAACTGTTATACGGCAGCCTGATTAGGAGTCTAATGGAGTATGCAAGTGTGGTATGGAATCCTCACTATGCATCTCAATCTCAACGCATCGAAAGCATTCAGCGCTCATTTACACGCCACCTTGCATTTATATCTCCCGGCGTCCCTTACAACCAAAGGATAAAGTTTTTTAAAATGGAATCACTAAGTCATCGCCGTGCCATCCGCGAGTTGTAATTTTTGCACGGACTTATCAACAGAGAAACAAGGTGCTGTGAACTCGTGGAACGTATCAAGATAGTGGTCCCATACAATCTACCTCGACTACCAATCAGTAAATTTTTTTACCTTCCAACCGCTAAAACCAATCTTGGTTGTAATGCCCCAATGGTAAGATGTTGCATGCGTTACAACATGATTGACAAAAATAATGATATATTCCACGATTCACTACCTAAATTGAGACTGAAGCTGATTCAAGGTTTTCAGCCCAAAATAGCGACTTAATGCACTTGCTCCACTTTTCAGGATTTTTATTTAAATAAATTTTATATAATTTTGTTTTAATTAAGTAATTATTATTTTGTCATTGTTTTTATTTTATCATTATTATTATTTTTATGACATTGTTTTGTAATCTTTTAATTTGTTAATAATATTTGTAGTTTGTAGTGTCAATAATAATTATTAATGTTGTGTGCACTATTCATTGGAATACATATTAGAATCTATAAATCATAAAAATTAAGGAGTCAATGTAATAATGTGTATTCTGTAAGTGTACCTTATATAATAAATAAATAACTAAATAAACCTAATTATAATAGTAATTATTAGTGGTAAACATATAAATCATAAATATGTAGTTTTAAAAGAAGTTATCTATACTAATATTATAAAGAGGAAACCTTTGTATTTTTGTATGTATGTATGTTTGCAACAAATAAACTCAAAAACTACTGGACCGATTCAAAAAATTCTTTCGCCATTAGAATGCTACATTAGCACTGAGTAACATAGGCTATATTAAAAAAATAAAAAATAAAGGTACGAAGTATGTGCGGTCAGCTAGTATTTTATAAAGATCGTGTATTGATACTGATGGTACATTCTTGAGCGGCGAGAGGCTCCGTCACTATTCGTTGCTGAATCGTTTTGTCGGATTGAAGTGTGGATATTCTGGTGAAATTATACAAAGTGTGCAAGTACAGCGACTTTTACTTGAGCATCATACAAGCCTGAAGCTATTCCTATACTAGGAATAGAATGGGACTCCTGGGATCGGCCGGCTCTTCGCTCTCAAATACGTTGCCAAACTTATGGCTTCTATTATCACAAAGGAAGAAAAGTGAAAGAATGGGGTTGCACAAAAAATCTCGATACCCATCGAAGTGTTATTGAGAGAGCGAAATCTCAGCAGGCGCCACTCACCCGATCCCTCTAGAAAACCTCCGAAGGTGATTCGTTTCACGCGGCTTGAGGAACCGCCCCCCAAAAATGACTGCTGAAACTGAAAATGCCGTCGGAGGCAATCAGTAAACTCTCTTTAAAAAAAAGGCACCACTCAGATAAGAAAAGATACTTAGTATCAGATAAGATGAAAGTCAAGCGCTTACCCATAACGAACTAACAATAACAATAAGAATAAGCATGAGATTCCATACCGTGTACCTTTTCACTCTATTGTTCTTATTAGTCTGGGGCTCTATTTTTGATTCCTTCGCCTCGAGTCAAGCGCTTGGTTTCTACTGATTTTCGTTCGACATTTGACTTTCCATATTTTTGAAACGCTCGAACGCAGAGTGCCCTTACCCACTCGTTGCAATCGCGCTACAAAGCGCTTGATAGAATAACCGTCAAAATCAATGCGTTGTGTCAATGTCATGTCACTCATTTGTTTGTGTCATTGATAGTCTTCTATTAAAAACAATGCTTTTTTTTAACAGCCAATAGAAACATGGATATTACGTTCCGTTTTCATTGCGGTTGTTATCGGTTTTCTCTAAATTCTGCGTGGAACGGATAACATCCAACATTTCGTGTAATGTTTGCAGCACCGGAAACGAACGATTCAAAAATACGGAAAATTGCTTTCATGCGACTTCGAAGATGAGTGTGACTTAAGTCGCATGCGACAACACAATGTCCAACGTGCGATTCAAAAATAGATCCCCTGGGTGACTGCGAGGTTCATTCGCCATTAAATAACGTTAACAAAATTCGTTTGGCAAAATCTTAGTTTTACTCGTTTTCCCCGGGTACAAGAATTGGTATGGCATTAAAACAGAGTCTCTGTTCTTGGTTGTTGGTGCTCAAATGACGAATGTAACACTAGGCGCCTTGTTAGTCACAGTATGGTAGGTATAGTTATATATTTGCGTCTGCTATACATACAGTGGCACTCACTCCTTTCGACTTTGGTCGTCAATAGTAATAGGAGCTGTAAACACTCGCACATCTTAATGTTTATTTAAATCGCTCGACTAATCCGTGATAAACTTAGAGCGTTTAATGCTCTAACTAAGGTGATAAACGAAAAACGTCATGTTTTTTGATACCTAAACCACAAACTGCCCGCGGTTATAAAGATGGCAACAACCAAAACATATCAATCAAAAAAATATCACCAAAACTAACTAGGAAGAAGAACAAGAAATTAAATAGCAAATATGACGGCTTCGCAAAAGAAAAAAAGCTTCCAGGCAACCTTCATGTCTTGTGTATGTTATACATATTTAAATCCATAGGTTAAAAATCCGTTGTGAAATGGCACGAGCCATGTCCGAGGATCTGCATAATTAATCGTTAATTTATATCGGGCGCACAATAATACCTAACGTTTAATGTTGCATATTAATATTAAACGGTTTTGTCTCTCGGATAATAAGTTTAGAGCCTATTTGTTTTAGATGTTGAAAACCGGTAGATACTAGATTTTAAAAAAACGGCCAAGTGCGAGTCGGACTCGCGCACGAAGGGTTCCGTACCATTATCAATAAAAATATTTCAAGTTTCCACCTGTTATCGTTATTAAGACCGAGAAAAAAATTTGAAAAAAATTAGCCCCTTAAATATTTATTTTATTTTAATTTAACTATTTATTTTAAAGTGAATAATATAATTCAATATTCTGTAAATATTTCAAGCGTTTACCTGTTGCCGTTATCAATATAGAGTAAAAACCAGTAAAAAAAAAACACGTTTGTTACAACAAACGTGTTTTTTATGAGAGCCCCCATAAATATTTATTTCATTCTGTTTTTTTAGTATTATATATCTAACTATCACGGTTCTCAGTAGAACGACCTTTACGAAATCCGTGCTGATAATCTGTATAATTACTTAGTATAAGTCAGGTAGTATAAGTTAGTCTAACTTAGTGGCATTTATATCTGAAGTGGCAGAAAATGTGGACAAAGGGACACAAGTTGATGCCATATATACAGATTTTAGCAGTGCATTTGATAGAGTAAATCATTCACTGCTTCTGGCAAAATTAGAGTCTAATGGCTTAACCGGGAGTCTACTTCGCTGGTTCCAATCATACCTGAAAATGAGACCCAAGACTGTTGTAGTGAATGGGTTCGAGTCTAAAACGTACTGTGCAGGTTCTGGAGTGCCCCAAGACTCACACCTGGGGCCTATATTATTCCTAATTTTCATCAATGATATAGCCCAGCATGTCCGCCACTGTAAAATATCACTATTCTGAAAATTTACAAGCCAGTACGATCTCCAGTTGACACAAATCTCATTCAGGAAGATCTAGATAGTATTCTGAGGTGGTGTATCTCCAATGAGATGACCCTAAACGTCTCCAAATGCTACCATATTAAATTTACAAGAAAGAAAAGTCCAATACCCACCACTTACAGACTCAATTATGTTACTTTATTGGAGGTAGAAGAACTTCGCGACTTAGGTGTTATTGTAGATCGGCAATTAAAATTTGCTTCGCATATTAATGCAGTAGTCAAAAAGGCTGCACAGATGTTGGGGTTTCTTAAAAGAAATGCTACAGGCTTTCGGTTGACATCAACAAGAAAACTGTTATACGGCAGCCTGATTAGGAGTCTAATGGAGTATGCAAGTGTGGTATGGAATCCTCACTATGCATCTCAATCTCAACGCATCGAAAGCATTCAGCGCTCATTTACACGCCACCTTGCATTTATATCTCCCGGCGTCCCTTACAACCAAAGGATAAAGTTTTTTAAAATGGAATCACTAAGTCATCGCCGTGCCATCCGCGAGTTGTAATTTTTGCACGGACTTATCAACAGAGAAACAAGGTGCTGTGAACTCGTGGAACGTATCAAGATAGTGGTCCCATACAATCTACCTCGACTACCAATCAGTAAATTTTTTTACCTTCCAACCGCTAAAACCAATCTTGGTTGTAATGCCCCAATGGTAAGATGTTGCATGCGTTACAACATGATTGACAAAAATAATGATATATTCCACGATTCACTACCTAAATTGAGACTGAAGCTGATTCAAGGTTTTCAGCCCAAAATAGCGACTTAATGCACTTGCTCCACTTTTCAGGATTTTTATTTAAATAAATTTTATATAATTTTGTTTTAATTAAGTAATTATTATTTTGTCATTGTTTTTATTTTATCATTATTATTATTTTTATGACATTGTTTTGTAATCTTTTAATTTGTTAATAATATTTGTAGTTTGTAGTGTCAATAATAATTATTAATGTTGTGTGCACTATTCATTGGAATACATATTAGAATCTATAAATCATAAAAATTAAGGAGTCAATGTAATAATGTGTATTCTGTAAGTGTACCTTATATAATAAATAAATAACTAAATAAACCTAATTATAATAGTAATTATTAGTGGTAAACATATAAATCATAAATATGTAGTTTTAAAAGAAGTTATCTATACTAATATTATAAAGAGGAAACCTTTGTATTTTTGTATGTATGTATGTTTGCAACAAATAAACTCAAAAACTACTGGACCGATTCAAAAAATTCTTTCGCCATTAGAATGCTACATTAGCACTGAGTAACATAGGCTATATTAAAAAAATAAAAAATAAAGGTACGAAGTATGTGCGGTCAGCTAGTATTTTATAAAGATCGTGTATTGATACTGATGGTACATTCTTGAGCGGCGAGAGGCTCCGTCACTATTCGTTGCTGAATCGTTTTGTCGGATTGAAGTGTGGATATTCTGGTGAAATTATACAAAGTGTGCAAGTACAGCGACTTTTACTTGAGCATCATACAAGCCTGAAGCTATTCCTATACTAGGAATAGAATGGGACTCCTGGGATCGGCCGGCTCTTCGCTCTCAAATACGTTGCCAAACTTATGGCTTCTATTATCACAAAGGAAGAAAAGTGAAAGAATGGGGTTGCACAAAAAATCTCGATACCCATCGAAGTGTTATTGAGAGAGCGAAATCTCAGCAGGCGCCACTCACCCGATCCCTCTAGAAAACCTCCGAAGGTGATTCGTTTCACGCGGCTTGAGGAACCGCCCCCCAAAAATGACTGCTGAAACTGAAAATGCCGTCGGAGGCAATCAGTAAACTCTCTTTAAAAAAAAGGCACCACTCAGATAAGAAAAGATACTTAGTATCAGATAAGATGAAAGTCAAGCGCTTACCCATAACGAACTAACAATAACAATAAGAATAAGCATGAGATTCCATACCGTGTACCTTTTCACTCTATTGTTCTTATTAGTCTGGGGCTCTATTTTTGATTCCTTCGCCTCGAGTCAAGCGCTTGGTTTCTACTGATTTTCGTTCGACATTTGACTTTCCATATTTTTGAAACGCTCGAACGCAGAGTGCCCTTACCCACTCGTTGCAATCGCGCTACAAAGCGCTTGATAGAATAACCGTCAAAATCAATGCGTTGTGTCAATGTCATGTCACTCATTTGTTTGTGTCATTGATAGTCTTCTATTAAAAACAATGCTTTTTTTTAACAGCCAATAGAAACATGGATATTACGTTCCGTTTTCATTGCGGTTGTTATCGGTTTTCTCTAAATTCTGCGTGGAACGGATAACATCCAACATTTCGTGTAATGTTTGCAGCACCGGAAACGAACGATTCAAAAATACGGAAAATTGCTTTCATGCGACTTCGAAGATGAGTGTGACTTAAGTCGCATGCGACAACACAATGTCCAACGTGCGATTCAAAAATAGATCCCCTGGGTGACTGCGAGGTTCATTCGCCATTAAATAACGTTAACAAAATTCGTTTGGCAAAATCTTAGTTTTACTCGTTTTCCCCGGGTACAAGAATTGGTATGGCATTAAAACAGAGTCTCTGTTCTTGGTTGTTGGTGCTCAAATGACGAATGTAACACTAGGCGCCTTGTTAGTCACAGTATGGTAGGTATAGTTATATATTTGCGTCTGCTATACATACAGTGGCACTCACTCCTTTCGACTTTGGTCGTCAATAGTAATAGGAGCTGTAAACACTCGCACATCTTAATGTTTATTTAAATCGCTCGACTAATCCGTGATAAACTTAGAGCGTTTAATGCTCTAACTAAGGTGATAAACGAAAAACGTCATGTTTTTTGATACCTAAACCACAAACTGCCCGCGGTTATAAAGATGGCAACAACCAAAACATATCAATCAAAAAAATATCACCAAAACTAACTAGGAAGAAGAACAAGAAATTAAATAGCAAATATGACGGCTTCGCAAAAGAAAAAAAGCTTCCAGGCAACCTTCATGTCTTGTGTATGTTATACATATTTAAATCCATAGGTTAAAAATCCGTTGTGAAAGATCTACAAGGGCTCCAGATCGCCCAGTGGTCTAAGAGGGTTAAACGTAGGGAAGATTGAGGTCTTCTTGTGTCGGGGGCCAAGATTCACTACGAGTCACTGAGCCAGCGAATTGAGTAAGTAGTAAAAATCCGTTACTGGTGATAACCATGGTGGCATGTGAGAAGTCATTATCATCATCATCAGCTCATTTTATGCCCACTGCTGGGGCACGAGCCGTCCCTATAGAAGGATAGGGAGAACGGGTCATAAACCACCTCGCGGGCCCGGTCCGCACCGGGTTTATTAACGACTGCTAATGCAGCCGGGACCAACGGCTTTACGTGCCTTCCGAAACACGGAGGAGCTCGAGATGATAAATTTTTGGTCACCCATCCAATTTTGCCTTTGCGAAAGTTGCTTAACCTCAACACTTGCAGACCGGGCGCGTTAACCACTGCGCCATCGAGCTCCTCCATGTGAGAAGTACAGGAGATTTTAGAGAGTATACCATCCTCCACCGTTGGGGTGGTCAGGCACACTAGTCATGTTATATAACCCTTGATGATGATGATGATGATAACTTCTTTGGACAACGTTTAAATCGGCGTCTGGTTATTCTGTCACGACATAATTCGGAAAAAGGCTTAACGGAGACTTTTTTGGTACCCAATTATTTTATTATTTTCTCCTTTCTATTTTGTACCAAATTAACAATTCGTATTGTTACTCTTCTTATTCTCAAATCACATTGTTTTGAAGTTTTGTCCAGCGGGCGACAATGCCAACCGCTTAAGTCTGTTGTGCTCCTATTAATTGGCCAAGTATTTTGGTCCCCGCTATATTTAGCCAAAGGTTACGCTTACCTACAGGTGCTCACGTGCTCAGTTACAGATGAAAATGTATTTCAATACTACACCCAACGTAATAATAATGCGACGCGCTATTTTTTGTCTATGATTTGATAGAGCTCCTCCTCTATGGCGCCTCGTCTCGCGCTCGGTAAACTTTCGCTAAGGCCGGATGGTTTACCAAAAGTTTATCATATCGCACGCCTACGTCCTTCGGAAGGCACGTAAAGTCGTTGGTCCCGGCTGCATTAGCAATCGGTGGTTTATGACCCGATCTTCCTGTGGAGTGGTGCTCCAGCAGGAGAGACATCATCATCAACCTATACTAGTCCAATGCTGGACATAAGCCTCGCTAAGTGCACCCCACAAAGCACGATCCGCGGCTTATCTCATCCAGCTCTCGCTAGCCGCCAGAGACATTTCCTTTTTTCATAGTTTATGTCGGCTGCAACATCAAAAGCATTGCTTATGCTTCACGTGAACTTTGAGGAAGTTCGTAAGCTCGTTTCTTGAAGTTCCCGAACTCGTAGCGGTCCAAGAATACCGCCAATGTGAGCTAGCATAGATTTCGTTTTCAAAGGTGACCGAACGGCAAATAAAACTCGTTCTAGGCACCCACATCGATGCACGCCCCACCGACCTCCAACCGCCTATAAAACTGCCACCGTTGTCGTTTCATCAAGATTACAAGTTTATTTTACCCAGCGAATCCTCTTCGTGGATATCGGCCGCAAGAGGGGTAGCACGGTTATGTGGTGGCTCTCCCTTCCCCCTTTCCCATCGCAAGAGCTACCTGGGTAAGAAGGAGAGGCATGCCTACTAAGCCATGGGGATATCAAAACAATAAGGCGGAATTAAGATGGGGTCTAGGAACTCAAACCAGAATCCGGGTTAGCCTAAACAAAACTCTGTTCGAGTTTTGAGATGAACTAGAAAGAGCGTTGTCGATGCCAGCTCGAATGTCTGCGAATGTCAAACGAACAGATTATAATTATAAATGAAATGGCATTAAACTATCGCAAGACTTTGTAAACATTCTAACGCAAGAATAGACCGCTATTTTGATCTCACCACACAAATTAGTATATGATACAATCGGATTGAAAACTCAAATAAAATACGGCTGAAGTAAAGTAACTTAACTAGGAATGTCGTGCTGCGCTTCTTGCTCTTTCTTCTAGATCTTCCGCCTTGTACACTTACGAATCGAGGACATAGTCACATTCTTAAGAGCGATTTTTTATAGCCTAAGGGCCGATTTTTCAATTGTGGATAAAACTTATTCGTTTGATAAATGTTTTGTCATAACATGACTGTTCTTTTTAAACAGGTGACATTGTAGCTTAATTGCGTAATACTTTATCAGAAGGATAAGTTTTATCCGATGATTGAAAAATCAGCCCGAAATCGAAAATATTTTGGATTTTGTTGTACATTTTTTTCGGCTACGCTACTTTTGGCATAGTAGTTAGATGTGCAGTTCATATTGCATTGCAGGTACTCGGATTGGTTAGTGGTAGGACTTTTTAGCACTTGCTCTTCGGGTAAGTTTGTCCTTCATCTCATTCGATGTTAAATCTTGAGGTCAAAGCGCATCACATTTTCATTACTATTCTGGAGCTTTGAATTGCATTTTCTATTTTCATCCAGCAATGACGTAGAAACAAGTGACGATAAAGCCGAAGGTCAAAGCGGATTTCGCCCGATATCCTAAATTATTGAGTGACTGGCTATCTTATCTATCTGTCGGATAACAACAATGCAACACTAGATGAGTCGCAGATTGATGGCCTTTGGGAATATAAAAAAGTGGTAAAACCTCTTTTTATAGAGTAGAAAATGCCTTAAAATATTGTAAAAATCTAGTTTTAAGAAAGAAAATAAATAAAGGAGATAATAATAAATCGTTTATTTCAGATTATTCATCCATATTTGTTAGTAAGACTTAAAAATATTGTTAGTATTTATATAGGTATACATGTATGAATCTCTATTGTGCCAAGAGTGACCATCACGAGAGAGGGTAAGTCCCCGTGATTGTCACTCTTTGCACAAGCGACCACCAGAGCGGTGATGTGAAGCGATCCGCTAATGTCTTTAGGATGCTGTTGGAACTGTTCCTCACTCTGCTGATCAGGGAGGCGGTTTTTTGCGAATGACGGCTTCAAAGCCATCAGTTTGATACTCCGCAAACATCCCGGATGCACTGCAAAAACGCGGTAGACCCAACATCATCCTAAAGACATTGTTATACTAGATTGAATAGCGGACCATCGTGATCTTTCGCGCAACAACTGAATACCGAGTCGTCAACAATTCCCAGCGTTAGCACTTTGCTAAATTCAACTAAACTCATTTCCGAACGGCGTCTCACTGGCAACGTATTCAGAAATAATGTGCGTATTTTGGTTTTGCGTTGTGACGTAACCAGGCAGAATTTACACAGCGGCCGCCGCTATTTCTGTGAACGCCACCGGATTTAATAGTTATTGATATCGGCACAAATGTCTCGAGACAAACAGTGGGATAGGATGTAATAAGATTTTCCTAAAGTGTGTACGTACATTGAACTTTAAAGGCTGTTTAACTGTAGTCGAAAAAATAATGGTAAAATCGTGGTTTAAACCCCATCTTGACGTGAGACCTTTTATCAACCGTATTTGTGTATGTTCAACCGCCTCTGTGATCTAGTGGTTAAGACCACCGACCTTAGACCCGGGTTCGATTCCCAGTAGGTGGTCCATGTTTGTGTACTCGGTTTGGTTAGTTCGTGGAGTTTGTTTGTCTTCCTGGCTAGCTACCACCATCTTATCTAAATATGTCGCAATAACATCAATGTTTGTAGCATTGTTCCGGCAGCGAGAGAAAAGATTAAGATATCAAAAGTCATCGTCTTTTTTTACAATATCGAGCTATCTCTAGTTGGATAGATGACTGGATAAAGTTGCCAAGTTAATATCACTCTTAGTAACCGTTGCTTTTTGGCTTGCGCAATGTAATGTTCTTGCTTTCTATACAGGTGAAAATTCTTTGTAGAATCAAACTTCCGAATCAGCATAAGCTAGGTTTTTTGTAAATGTATTAAATTAAATATTGTATGATTTTGTAACGACATACTTTTTTTGTAAATGTCGTTACTTCTATTAAAGCTGTGGAATTTCTTGTGCCCATTATTCTCCACTGCCAAAAAATAGAGATTTGAACAAAAAATATTGACTTTGAGCAATATAGAATCGCTTTAAATATTTGTACAGTTTATTAAATTATATCTTATCACTACCATATTTTGTAATCTTATATTTATTTATTTTATTCTAGCGAAGTATTAGTTTTAAACGATGGCTCTATAATATATGTACTGTCTCACTCAATGTCCTACTTTTTAATGCCCAGCTGAACCCTTGGATAGGTCCAAGGGTTTGAGGTTTGAATAGGTGCTTAAGCGGCTTATAGCGTATATGATTCGTAATAGTTTGTAACGCATGCACGAAGAGCTTTCGCAAAGGCCGGTCACCGGATGGGTGACCAAAAATTTATCATCTCGAGCTCCTTCGTGCTTCGGAAGGCACGTAAAGCCGTTAGTCCTGGCTGCGTAGCAGTCGTTAACAACCACCGCACTGCACTGGGCCCGCGTGGTGGTTGACGCCTTGTTCTTCCTATCCATCCATAGGGAAGGCTCGTGCCCCAGCAGTGGGGACATAAAATGAGCTAGTGATAGTGATGATGGTGGCCCTGCACAGGTTCCCTTTTATAATGTTGACATGGATATAAATTTTTTTAACAAAATCATAGGAAAATTAACGACTACAAAAGTATAGCGAGATGTTGCACAATATTTAATCAAACGCACGACAGCGGATGAAAGCGGTCATTCTCCCAATTATATTTTTCAACCAGCACTTGCGACTTTGGCAAACGAATGTATCAGAATACCCACTGAAGAATTTAAATAGATGCTTGCGTGAGATTTATTTTATTTACTTAAATACATTATGAGCCGACTTTATGAATAGTGAATGGATGTTTATGATAGCCATTGTAACAGCTGGTACTAAGCATCGTGCTGAAGACACTTCTTGATCAATGATGAGTGAGCATTGTAGGAGATGAGAAGCTGGCACAGTCGGTTTGCGATTAATGAAGTAAAGCAACTTTCACAAGAGCCTGTCATCAGATGAGTGACCAAAAGTTGTATCATTTCGAGCTCGTTCGTGCTTCGGAAGGCGTGTCAAACTACGGTTTGACACGTCAAACTACGGTTTGACACGTCAAACTACGGTTTGACACGTCAAACTACGGTTTGACTGCTAATGCAGCCGAGACCTACGGGTCTCGGCTGCATTAGCAGTTGTCAACTACAACCAATTCCCGTTTGTGTGGTGTTTTATGACTCTGGAATTTATGAATGGTGATTCCATCAATAATAAGGAAGGCTCGTGTCCCAGCAGCGGGGATATAGAATGAGCTGGTGATGATGTATAGTATATAAAATGAATGACACATACTAGTTTTGCAAGATGTGTAGTGCTACCACAGTACTACTAAACTCGTATACCGGAAAGTCTCAGAACAATAACTAAAGCTAAATTCTGAGCGTAAAGTTAAGGCCATAGATAAGAAAAAGCTTTAATGTAAAGAAAAGTAGAAGAGAGGTAAAGAATTAAGTTCGGTCTTTGTAAAAAAATCCAAGTTTCATGATAGGTAATTTCATTTATTTGAATAATTTGATTAAAATATTGTCACAGTTGTTCACAATAGTTCTATTACAAACAGTTTAAAAAAAAACAAATAATTTATTACAAAATACACATTTCCTCGTTTTATTACATTTATTTTGTGCGTTGATCAATATTTGCATTTAAATAAAAAATAATTAACAAGTACCTAAATACTAGTAATCTCATCATTAAACTAACTACGAGATTCAATGTCTTCATTATTTTCACTGTAAAATAATAATAATATATTGCTTTAAGTATTTTACACACTAACTTTTAGGACATAAAAATAATTCTTATTTAAAACTCCACTTAATTCTAAACTTCAACAACACTGTAAAAATGCTAAAAAAATTCAATATTGTACAGTTTCTCCCTTTATATATCTACCCTATTTCTAATAATCTCATAAGTGACTTACTGGAACAACTAGAATAAGAAAACACGCCCATGTAAAAGTTTTTTCTTGATCTGTCAGAAATTAAAATATCAAAGGCACTATTCTGACAAATTCTTCAATTGGTCACACGTCTTCTTAAAAATATCATTCTGTACAATTTTATGTACATGAAGGCACCTGTTTCTTTACATTCAATGTTAAATGCTATATTCGTTGTACTTAATTAAAGTGGAAGACGATAAAACAATATTTACATCATCGTTAATAAAAAAAACTGTGCGTGTCATTTATAACAAGATTCAAACGCTAATGTATGACAATATCAATTAAAATAAATGTAGACGCTTCACAATTCGATTCCCTATAGTTTTAACAATAAGACTCACAAACTGTTACAAGTGTAATAAAAATATATGACACAATGATTGTTCTTAAAATAAAACGTACGACAATCTTAATTTAGAATAAATTTTAAAATTAGTCAGTCTCTAAAAGAGATTTTTTTACAACCTTTAACATTATTTCTGCACTATTAGGTACTGTATAACAATACTATTGTATCATTTGCAGGTACTGATTCTCTTCATAGAACGAAGACAGAGATGTTTGGAGATCGTTCACAACCATGTTGTCGCCGCCTTGTAGAGGATGTGTACTGCTTGACACCATTTCGGAACTCTTCCAATTTTCACAGTTCTCGACATATTCTAAGGTTCTCTGGTAAGTCTCTTGTCGCATATTGTTCTGATTCTTCTTCCTCCCATTCGTTGCTTCAATCTGCGACTGCGAAATATCCCACACCTGCACTTCACTCGGCTGAGGATTACTCTGACCCCGCATACTGTTCATGCTACAATCCGTCTGTTGCTCGCCGACATTCTTCACGATTTGGTTGCAATTCATGGACGGTCTCACACCGTTAGGTTTCTGACTGCCAGTCGACATATTCACTGAATTTTGAACACCTTTCTGGATGTTGTGCTTATTAAACTGGTTGCCAGGGTAATCCCATTGGTTGTAAGGTCTCTGGTGATTGTAATATTGGTTATTGTTCATCATCGCTTGGTTGTACTGATGATTGTTCTTCGGTGGAGGCGGACCCATGACGTTTGCTGGATTATTAACAACAGAATTGTACGGAGGTGGCTGTGGATACTGCATGCTTTGATTGTATTGGACATTTTGTTGTTCACAATAGCTATTCATTGCACCCCTACTCATGTTACCACTATTGTCTACACTCATCATCGAAGACCTGGACATCTGCATCGGATGTAGTTGGTTGTTCTGGTTTTGGTATATGGGCTGCTGGTAATTCATCATCTGGTTATTGTAAACCATGTTTTGTTGGTTCTGTGCCATTTGGGGCATCTGATGCATCACAGGCATTTGAGGCTGACTGTATTGCTGCATAACTGGATATTGCTGCGTATTTTGACTTCTCGCGTTCATGTTTTGTTGATTTTGTATAGGGTAAGGCGGTGCTTGATTGTAATTATGATTTTGAAATTGTTGATTGGGGACATTGTTTCTGTTGGGCATCTTCGCATTGCAGTTCTGACGATTGTTCATATAGTTCGGTGGTATTTGCTGCATTGGCGACGGCTGGTTCATGTTCATAACGTTTTGATTTTGGGCCATTTGGTTTTGTATGGGTTGGTTCATTTGCATGTTAGAAATGTTTTGAACCATGGGACTTGCCACACCTTGAGACATTGGACTCTGTAAGCCTGGATGCATAGGACTGGGCATGCCATGGCTCATCGGACTCGCAATATTTTGCGTCATCGGACTCGCCATGTTAACCATTGTGTTTCCCATATTTTGAGACAATGGACTTCCAATGTTATTGTGTCGAGGACTCATCATCATTTGATTAGACATTTGCGGGCTCATTAGACTTTGCATGCTCTGCGGACTCATTGCATTGTGTTGCGGTGACATGACGCTCATGACACTTTGAGGACTCATAACATTATAAACACTGGCAGGACTCATAACACTATGAGGTATGTTATGTGGACTCATGACGCTTTGCGGGCTTACTGTACTGTGAGTTAGGCTTTGTGGGCTCATCATACTATGAGCTATGTTCTGAGGGCTAAGAACATTTTGAGGACTCATAACCATTGTCTTTGGGCTCATCGCGTTTTGCTTTTGAGGTAAAGAATTGACTCTCATTCGGTTCGACTGTTCAGTCTGATTCGCCGCCATTGTTTGTAACGACTGCAGGGGATTGTTATTAGCGTTGTTAGATGTCGGCGGTTTAGAGTAATCCTGTTTAGGGAAATCTTGTTCACATTTTTCTGAATTGCCTTCAGGTATCACTTGCTCTTGCAAAGGATTCTTATCGTCCGGTGACTTTGTAGCTAAAAGCGAGCCACTGTTACCTGACATGCTAACATCTAACGACCTTAAATCGACTGGAATATCACTTATATTGAGATCACTTCCTATGGCACCTAGATTTTTGAGTAGAGAATCGTCACTGGTCGCTACATCACTAATTTTGTCACTGGTATTGTTGGTGTTGTCAATTTCACTGGATGCATTGTCTTTGGTTGTAGCATCGTTGTCTTTGTTGGTTTCCGAGTCAGCTGCATTGGTGGAGTCGGTGTTAGCTGGTGCTACCGATTCGTTTGCCAATATGGATTGGTTAAGATATTGCATCATTTCGTCTGGTATTACCAGCTTGTTCTCCACCATTTCGCCTTCAGCGACCTGTGGATAATACAAACAATATTATATGTAAGTAGATTCATGAGAAAGAAAAGGCCTATTTTATGACTACTTAAATAGTTTCCACAATACGACCTAAGTCTTTGTCCACTGTGATGCTAGTATATCTCTGTCTTTGTGCATTGTAGTGTTTCTGACTATTAGAGATTATTACCTAAAGCTAGTTTCTGATAAAAGGGGGATTTCAAGTAAAACATACTTTCTCCTTCGTTTTCACTACCTACTTATTATCATGTAACATAGTGGCTAAGTCATTTATATAAGTAAATCAATCATCGTCCGATATATATTAAGTCTCTCATAAGTAGCAACGAAAACGTGGCATCTTATTTTTTTACTTTACTAACCTGTTCCAAGTTGACTTCTTGGTTAGGATGGTGGACCTGCGCAGTGGTGACCACGGTATTGGTGGAGTTAGACCGGGACTCCTTGTAGGTCACCGTGTCGTGGTCGTCTTCCGTCTTGAAGGGGAATGAGACGTCACCCTAAGGAGGAACAAATAATTTACAACGGTTATAAGATAAAAAAATTACTAGAAAAAGTCAACCAGCCTCAGAAAGCTCGGCTCGAGCTTTAGTATTGAGAATACAAATTTCAAAAATAATAATGACCATGGTTATCTAAAAAATAGCATATTTTTGATATTTATAAAATATTTATAAATAAAAAACAAAAAAAAATTAAACGCCCACCCGACCCAACCAGGAATCAGGACCAGGTCAGGTCAGCCGCCCGGATTGCGGAAGACCCAGGTTCGATTCCTGGCTGGGTTGGGTAAGCGTTTAATTTTTTCACTGTTTTTTTTTATTTAGAAATATTTAATTCAGCTTCAGTGCAGCAATTAGCACTTTAAAATATTATTTTTGTAAATATGCGTGATTATATCGATTATGCGAATGCGATATACTGTGTGAAAAATAATAATATGACAAACAAAGGATTAAATGTTGAGATGACGGCTAATTAAGGAGAATGGAAGAAGACTGGGACCGGCGGACACCGCTTTGACAGTTTCCATGACAACAAAACAAACAAATCATTCGTCCGCATAAGAACACCCATATCCCATGATGGACCGTCATTCCGTGTTGTTTCAATGAAAATCTATGTTATATTTTGGCGACGAAAACTTCACAACACTGGGCTTAAAGTGTTAAACACTGGTGTAATTACCCAACAATTGTTAAACTTTTATCAATTAAAAATCGTACCACATCGTCAGCGCCACAAGGATAAGGTTGGTAAGCCTGAGCCGGGTCGCTCAGGTTGGACTGTTCAGACAGTCTCCTGGTCTCTTCCTTGACTTGTATGTTGGGGTCCAGTTCCAAGGCTAGCTCTTCAGCCCTCACTTCAGAGCAGGTAACGCCTCGGAGCAGAACCGCCTGAAATGGAAGCATCCAAATTAAGAGAATGATAGAAAAATAAGATAGAAAGAGTAGCAGTATGTGGCTACAATGTTAAAACAAGCCCAATAAAGATACAAATATTATTTTATACAGGAGAAAATTCATTACGCATACCAATACGCACAAATAGACGGAGAGAAACATCAGGTTATGTGGGACTCTAAAGACACAGACCAACTTTTTATGTGAGTTATGTTACCGATTTAGAGTAATTTAGATAAACGACATATTAATACCTGGTTGCCTTGAGATGTTCTGACAGCTTGGACCGCTGCTAGCGCAGAAGATGGTGCTGGCGCATATCCCACACATGATATTTGACTAGATCTGAAATAAAAGTTTGAACTTAAAGTAGAAAGCGACAGATTTATTGTGTTAAGGCGTCTTTGTAGGGTCGACTATATCCGACTCGAAGGACCATAATGAGGTAAACAGTCCTTCGAGCCAGATTATTTTCACAAAAGCCTACTGTCCAGTCTACTTTATCTTAAAACCACCTTCTTTCATTTATTTAGCATCGTAAAACTCTTTTAATAGTCCTTTTCTTATTACCTCCGGCTGCTGTCTGGTGAAAGCTGGTCGTAGACAGCATGCTGAGTTACCAAACGCTGGCTGGCGTTACCGTTAACCACAGCTCCGGATACCACAGAAGCTTGACTGCTTTTCCGGGAGATGTCTGATGACCTGCAGAGAGATGGTAAATTATGAGAAAACATTTAAAATCATTGGAGCAAGATTGTGAAATAAAAATTTTTCTTCAGGGTCTAAATGGTCCATCACCTTAGCACTTGTCGAGATCCTCGAAGTTCCAAATTGTTAAGTTATTTTGTGTATTATTATACCGATAGTGTCATTTGTAAATTAGATTTTCCTAGTAATTATTTACAGTTAAGGCGTGAACCAGTGTACAAGATTGTTATCTTACCTAGCACTGTAAAGGCTACTTCCAGACGAAATCCCCGAATCTCGCCTTGCGTTAGGTACGCCAGTTTTCAGATCCACTGCCACGTTCGTGTTTCCCATTTCGATTCGTCCAGGAATACCGCCTGTAATAAAGAGAAAACAATTACATAAACGATTGATTTTAATATTTGGTAAATCTACCTTGGAACGTACTTCAAAATAATTAAGAGCAATATATGGAATAATTATAGACCCCCAAAACATCAGAGGAGGTACACATGCGTTAGCTAAGCCTTTGAGAAAGGAGTAGGCAGGTCCCAAGTCCTAACGCGTAAGCTGGTTCCACAGAACTGTCAATCGTTGTGGGCAGTTTCGCTTCCAAGTAGTGCAATAAAAGAAAATTCTAATGGTTAAGACCATTTGTCTCAGACTCAGAGATATCGGGTTCGATTGCCAGTGGAGGGTACATGTTTTTGTACTCGGTCCGCTTGGCTAGCTACCACTATCTAAATATGTCGCCATAACATCAATGTTTGTAATATTGATGTGTTCTGGCTACTAGAGATAAGATAGCCAGTGCCTCAGTAGTTGAGGATTCCAGGCAAAGTACACTTCCACCATTGGCCTTATCACAACTTAACATCAGGTGTGATGAAGGCACTGTGCTTACCCGTATCACTACAAGTTAATAGCCTGTAACTGTCCCACTGCTGGGCAAAGGCCTCCATCATTGAAATCAAGTCATCGCTACAATTGATGGGCAATGGCTTAATCAACACGTTTGCCAAATGCGGGTTGGTGATCACAAACCCGGGCTATTCATCGAAAAATCCGAACACATTATGCCCGTCTTGGGAATTGCACCCAGGACCTTCAGATATGGGGCCGAACGCCTTGCCACTCGGCCACCAAGGTGCGCCCGTCGTATAATACAACGTGTAACAGAAAGGTATGGTAAAAAATGAAAAGATCCAAAGTGTATCCGATCTGGATCTGTACTTGTTTATTTTGATGACGTCACAATAGAAATATTTAATTAAAAATTGCATACAAATTGCATCCGCATACAAGATTTAGATCGGATACACTTTGGATCTTTTCATTTTTACTACACTTTTCTGTTACACGTTGTATAAAAAAAATAAGTACGAGAAATAATTTACCTCCGATGTCATTGGCGTGTGCTGGTGGCATGAGCCGACCCAACCCCATCTTGTTCTGGAAGCGTGGCGCGTGGTGGTGCGCACGCGGCTCACCTATCGCCACCATCGCTCGCAGCATCAGTGGTAGCTGACCCACTTCACCCACTACTTCTTGTTCCACCTGAGAAGATAACAGATGATGTAGAATTCGGAAAAAGTGTTTCATTCTTGTTTCATTACAGTGTGAAGGGTTTGCGTCAACTTTAGAAAACAAAAGCAGATGTTGCTTTTCTAATTACTAGCATTACATACATAGCCACACACAAACAGTCACACCTGTCTCCCATAGGGGTAGGTAGAGATCATTTCTTGCTAGCTGTAGATTTAGTTGTTACTAATTTGGGAGAATCTTGACAAAATGAGATTTGTGGAGTTCAGCTTTGACTCTGATCGTTATTTTAGGTACAATAACAACCACCCGGGATTTCATCTATGAAAACTCGGAATACGGGTACCGTGATCCCGTGGGAATTTCGAAGAAACCGGCGTCATTTTTCTAGATACATCATTAAAGAAACGTCCACGCGAAATTTCAGCTTTCTAGGCTTAAAGTTGAGTCAAGCGTTGTCGTGTCAGTCAGTCAGTTACTTAGGGCTATCTTTTTTCCAAATGCCTAGATTTGCATTGAGCTGATCTCTATAGTAGCGGAACCAGCAGAACGGTGAGCGGCGCATCAGAGAAAAGGTCATACAGTCTATCATTCAGTCATAGCCTTAAACTTACCTCTCCATCTATCCTGAAGTACGGAACGCCGTTTTCGTCGTTGAACCCGCCAAGACCAGAACCACCAAAGTCCACCTCCCCTCCGCATTGTGCTGACAACTGCAACACAAACTATTCCTATTGACACTGCTAATGTATTGTGGCCACAAAGCTGTAGGTAGATAAAGGATTCTGCCACCCTCAAAATTCTTGTTCTGTGGTGTCATCTGAAGATGACTTTACTCATTATTTTTTGGTATTTATTCCTCTATTTATGTGGAAGATAGTATGAAAATCAGTAAGATACTGTTAAAATTGACAGATCAACGTTTGTAAATTAATTGTTTCGAAAGTTTAATTTTAAGGGGGTGCAGCGCGGAATTTGAAAATTTACGTGTTTTTAAGTCACTGGTGCTAGGCGCTGAATAAGTCTTATACATTAAAAGGACTAGTATAGGTTAGCTTGATCCTTTCACAAGGTCGTGGTTGTCTTGGAATTTGAAACAAATACCCAGAAACTGCATAAACAATACGTAAAATAATGATCTCTAAAAACTTATTTCTTCAGAAACTTTGTAAATATAGCACAAATGGAACAATGATCCGACATCAAAATGTTTGTATGTATTGATATTCCGCAGGTCACAGTTGTCTTATTTTTCAATAAAAAAACATGAATATGAAAATATTAAGACTTTTCTTATTTTTTACCCAAACGCCTATGATTTTACGAAAGTAAACATTGCTCTAATTAAATCACCAGCCTACTCTGTACAGATGTTAGTGTGCGTGCGTATTCTTGTCGTGCGCCGTTGTCACACCACTACCACGCGCCGCTTGCTCGCTATCATAAAGAAACTTGAAACTCGCAGTTTTGCGTCCGCGCTGCACCCCCTTAACACAAACCATCACAAACTCTTCTGGGTAAAAGATTATATTCCGCAACTGTGATAGAATCCATACTTTTTTAATGTTATAATGAAAGTAAACTACGAAAAAACTGCAAAAATACGTTTTTTATACAAGTTAACAATACTAATAAACAAAAACTTTATAAGTTCAACAGATAAAACCTGTGAGATTCACATCGCACTGGTCATATAATTTCTATTCTATTCAATTCCGGCAGATTTAATTATTAGCCTCTTTATCAAGTTTTATCAATATTAGGAAAGTCCACCGTAACAAGCTACTGTTCAACTCACCTGATGCGCAGGAGTGTGGAGCCCGTGCGGCAGCGGCGACGCGGGGCTCTCGCTCTTGACCGAGGCTGATGACGTATGCCCTCTGACCCCCATCGGCACCCCCCCTTCTTCGGAGCGTGGTGAGGAACCCGCCCCACCACCACCTGATTCCGCAGAGTCGTCACCACGACTGCAACCTGGATAAAGTAAGTATTATTAAGATTACCTTCGTGATAGTTACTTGATGTTACCTAAATATGAAATAATAATAATACTTTTTAGCATCCTCTACTTGCCTTCTAATATAGTTTCTAATCCTCAAGTGTTCTATCTGTGTAATCTACATTAAACGTGAGGATACAAAACTATGGCATGGTTTAAAAACTATTCCAGATGGTATAGACATATCTCATAATGTTTTTTTTATTTTTTTTATGCCTTATATTAATAAGACAGCTCTTGACCTCGATCTCTCCTGATGGTGAGCGTAGATGAGGTCTACGATGGAGCGAGCTGCCCCAGAAGATGTCTATTAACCCTCGCCTTGAAGGCATTCAGGTTATAAGTTTTTGAGAACACAGACGATGGCAGAGAATTCCACTCCATGCCAGAGCGTAGTAAAAATGATGACTGTTTCTTTAAATAAAATAAAATAAAATAAACAATAATAAAATAACACTTGGGATAATTGGCATTAATTTAAATACAGGAGGCAAAGCTTAAAAGAGAGGAAGAGTAGTTATTATAATGTTTGATTAATTACTATTTTGTAAGATCCCAATGGTTTCTAGGGTTTGGCTTTACGCAAGCGTGCCCCTGTACCTTAATGGATTCTTTGAAGAGTTGAGTCAGACGACAATGTTGTAAAAACCCGGGGACGAATCTAAAGGACCTCTGCTCGGATTGACCATGTCTTGGAAGAGGGATCATTGGTGAAAATAAGAATGGAACTTCTATGCAACTTACCTTTGTGTTTCTTACTGGCGTAGAATTCAGCGCCGTGTACTGTCTTCACATGCTTCCGGAGAGATGATGGGTCGGTATACCTCTTGGTGCAGCCAGGCGCTTTGCACACGTAAGGTTTCTGTATAGAAAATAAAAGGATTTTTTTGTGTTCATAGGGAATATTGTGTCAAAATGTTATTAAAATTTTAACTCTGTAAACATGTAAGTGAAACTGGTGTTCTTAATTTTAAAAAATTACCCCTCCTTAAGGTAACGTCGAAAACGCCTCAGACTACAGAAGTCAATCACCAAGCAGTAGCATTGTTGTGTCTCAACAGTGTCAAGATATCCAGTTCTTCAGTAGTTGAGGATGGATTCCAGGTGAAATGCGGTTCCAACTACGGCCTTACTATCACTTAACATCAGGTTAGACGAAGACTTACCTACCCGTGGAGGAATAATAATAAAAAAGTCTTACCTCATTACTATGCGTTCTGTTCTGATGTTTCGCTCGGTCACTAGCATTGGAGAATGCCTTAGCGCACCCAGGGTACTCGCAGGTGTAAGGCTTCTCTCCCGTGTGGCTTCGCAGATGGGTTTTCAGGTTTTCCAATCGTGAGTAGGCTTTACAGCATCCTTCGAACTGTAAAAAGGTAAATTTGTTTAATTGAAGCTATGCGGATTATTAGGATCTATGATAATGACAACAAATGTGGCAATATTCTTAATGGATGTTTCCTAAAATTCAGGCAATCTGATCGTGTAAAAGTAACTACTAAAGACTGCTGACGGAAAAACCAATGTCTCGATAGTTTAATTAAAAGAGCAGTCGTTCAGTCATAGCAAACCCTCGGGTTTGAGTGCCATTTTATTTAGTTGTATGCCCAGGACAGTCTTCACATTTGGACTTCATTTTTCAATTAACATCAGATGAGTTGGAATCAACTGCCGAGCTAAATATTTCAAATGAATTTAAGTGAAATATTCAGCTGATCATAGCTACTAAAGATATGCCTATAGGCATTAATAAAGGGAGTATGTATGGAGCCTTCCCGCAGACAATGTAACAACTGCTCACCTGTCCCTTATGCTGCTTGCATAGCACATAGCTGACGTGCCAGCTTTCTGATCAAGAACAATTAGAAGCTACATACCGTGCACTTATGAGGTTTCTCCCCGGTATGCCTCCTCATGTGGACGACCAGCATGTACTGAGCCTTGAAGGGTTTCTCGTCTCTGGAGCACCCCACCCAGCGGCAGACGAAAGCTTTCTTACTGGCGTGTATGTGGTCTGTATTTATGTGTTTCACTAGGTCGTCTTGCGTTGGGAATTCCAGCTTGCAGTCAACCTGAAACAAATTACCATTAGTATTTCCCTCATTGAGAGTTTCAAGTAGGTTTTTATTGACATCTATGGCACGTTTTCAATGTTCAATATTACATGTAAGATACACATATTCTTAATAACTCTTATCACTTCGCTTACTTCATCGTCAGCCTTAAAACATCTTGCTACTAGGCTGAAACCTTCCCATATGTACTGTATTAAGATCGAAACGGACACTAGATTTCAAGTACTTAACTGGAGCTTACAAGCTCGCTCACTTCTTGTTGTACTTAATGCACAACTGGTAGATCTGCCAATGCTTGTGCACACGCCTACACATTAGACTACTTCAAACTGTCACATTTCTTCAATAGAATTTGAACCTCATAGTCATATCACTTAAGATTGAACCTTTATTAAAGAAATTTGACAGTTTTGTATAGTCTGTACTTGTACATGACTCAGGTAGGCGATCAGCACGCACTACGCTGATCTAACGTTGGATTTTACCTTTTTTAACACAATATCTGCTGCGCTAGTCTTCAATGAACTATTTCAAAGTTATAGCTTACTACCTCAATACTTACCCAATGGCAGTTAGTTTCGATGAAGTCTCCTGGCTCATCCTTGGAGTCCAGGCCGTCGTGAACTGTGCTCTCCGCAGCGGCCGACAGCGGTTTATTGCTGTGGTGGTTCTCACGCTGCATCAGGCTTGGTGGCGACTTCCTCTGAGTGATGTTTGATGCACTGAAGGAAACCGAATAACATTTAATGAGGACTGCTAACAGGTTACCCGCTTCTGTGGTAAGACCACTGGCCTGTTACTACATTATATATCTAGTTAGCGTCAAGATTCTTATTATATTATCAATTTACCTAGAACATAAGGGGAAATATACTGAAATACATTTTTGTATAAGGCTCACTGCTGGTCAAAGGTTCACCATTGCCGATCCTCAACTGTCTCCGATCAGCCTGGGTGAAACTTGATCTTCTTTTTCTTCCAATCAATTATAATTTTTTCTTTTAATAATGCTTATCTTGATTCGGTAACTATGGTCTTCCTTTCTTCAAGGTTGAAGATTCCAGATAATGTGTGCCAGTATAATTTACAATCAGATGAGATAAGCTTTTAAAATAATCGCACAATTACCTGTCAGCTTCCATGATGCTGGTGACCTTAGGCTGTTGAGGAGGCTGCTGCATGTGCTGTGGGGGGGTGCCGTCGAGGCCGAGCCCCGGTCTGACGTCCACCGGGCCTCCCATTATGAGCTGCGTCGGCGAGGATATATGAGATCTGAGGTAAGAAAAAACGTTTTGTCTATAAAATGGTGATGATATTTTCGGACAGAGAAGTCCATAGCTTTAGTGACAATGTTACTTAAAGAGATGATGAAAACTTGTTATTATTCTGTGGTAATATATCCAATTCACTAGCTTTTACATCTAGATCTGGCCTTGACTTACTTGTGTACATGTATGTCGAGAAACCCGAAAAAAAAAATTCATTGAACATTTTTAAAAATCCATTGGTTGCCTTCACTCTATTCTATACAAAAGTGATTTCGACTAAGATTTCAGATATAAATGGAACAGATTATGATGACCGTGAAGTTCATTCTTGAATCACGTGATAATGTATTTAATAATATAATATATTTAATAATGTATCGACTAACAAATTGTACTATTTCTTACACTATCAATCATCTCACAATACCTCCGACATTCTCTTCACACTTCCACTTAGTCTCACCACTTGAGCAACTAATTCCTAAATGTATGTGCCATCAATCCTCAAGTTTCCCTTTTCACTCCTCACCTATGAATACCAGCGACAAGATGCGCATGCGCCGCATGATGAGCCGCCGCCGCCGCAGCCTGCTGGTGTGCGGGGTCCATCAACACCCCGCCGGCGAGCACCCCACTCCCCCCGACCACGCTACCTCGCGCCAGCAGCTGCTGAGCGAGAGACGCGTGCGAGAGGGACAGCGCTGGTGATATAGCTCCTAGAATTTAAAAAGAGGATACGTTAGTCAACGCCTTCTGCGATACACTTAATTACTAATATTATATAAAGTACCATACTCATACTGATACTGATCGCAGGCAAGAACTCTTTAGCATATAAGCACCAGGACTTTTACCTGCACTAAGGTGGCCACAGCTTAGGAGCTGTGGCAGTTCAGTAGGCTGAATGCAATACATGAGTCAGGACTGCTAGACTTGCTGGCAAGTTCTGACTTCGCTTTTTAATGGTACGAAGACACTGATCTCTTGCAATGACCATGTAGTATAATTCAGTAAAGTTTTTGTCATCAACTTACTAGCACTAAGGTAGCCATAGCTTCCACTGGAGGCAGTTGACGGAGCTCTCACTGCATGATTTACTGGTGACGCTCTGATAACAGCTGCTAGATTTAATAACTCCGTATAATAGGAGTAGAAAGACACTGCTTTTGGTCAAAGATAATGATCAGTATATTTTTGATATCCACTTACCAGCACTAAGGTGACCATAGCTTCCAGTGGAAGCTGCTGAAGGTGCTCTCACTGCTAGGCTGGCTGGTGACGCCCTGATCACAGCTGCCAGGTCTAACGACTCCGCGGAGTAGGGGCTCCAGGATACCGCCCTCTTGCGGTTCGCAGACGCACCAATCGCTCCCCCTGATAACCTGAGTCTTGTGGGTGATGCTATTCTTGACCCTGGAATGATTGCGGAAAACAATTGTCAAGACATTGTTTCTAATTTAGATTTCAAAATATTTTCACAAAATATCACTTGAATATAGACAATACTTACGTAAGAATTTTAAAAAGACGACCAAGGTATAACGTTTGAACTCTTAAGGTGTAATATCCAAATAATGACGAATAACTTGACATAAAGTTATCTAGACTCTAGATGCGGTACTCAGAGACATAAATTTCTTTTAATGACGTGCCGTTAGTAACTACTTAATTATACATGTTAAGTTACACGGTATAAGCACGGAGCTAGTTTTACTCATGAAGCTGAGAGATGAAAAAGAGGAATACCTAGTAGATATTCCTGACCACCGGTTCAGACCCAGAGGTCCCGGGGTCGTTTCCCAGCGGGGGTACATGTTTGTGTACTCGGTTTGGTTGGTGGTAGGGCTTGTTTGTCCGCCCGGCTAGCTACCACCATCTTATCTAAATATGTCGCTATAACAATATTTGTAGCATTGTTGTGTTCCGACAGCTAGAGATAAGATAGCCAGTGCCTCAATAGCTGAGGATTCCGAGTGAAGTGCGCTTCCATCTTCAGCCTTATCATGACTTAATATCAGGTGAGATAAAGGTGAGGATTATCATCAAGTATCTGTAGCTGTTAAGCGGTAGGTACCAACCTTCTAAACTAAGCTGAAAATCTTGGCTGGCGAGAGTACTGCCAGCATGTAACTCAGGGTGCAAACTCCTCGCTGCACTTAAGTACTCTAAACCTGTAAACAACAAAAAAAAATAAGTTTAAAACACAAGCAAACTCCAAACAAACTATAAAGTGTATATGAAGAAATATATATAAATTATTAGTAAACATTTGGACAGCGGAGCAAACTAAGTAGAAATAACCGACAAATCACGCCGTAATAGGCGTGGTTTACATAGAAATGTGATATCATGCCCACATATCAAGCGAGTTGGTCACCCTACACCCATAACTGCAAATTGAGACGTCAACAAGTTGGACCAACTTGAATATTAAGTGACCACTTAACGCCAGCACAGATTAATAATAGCCACAGATGTCTTTTACGGGCTATTTCTCGAGAACAGATTATAAAACTAAATTTAGAATGCCCTAATACGACGGAGCTTAATTGAACACCTCGCGTTTTGTAGCCACTTGACAATGTTGCAGCCAGGTTTAGTGGTAAATTGATTTTAAAATACTTAGAAATTCGCATTGAAAATGCTTTTTTTTATTTATAAGCGGTGCTTTCCATATTATTTATTTTATGCTATTATACCGTTTTTATAAATTTTACGTCTGTGATGTAAAATTAAAGATGTGATAAGATATAAGATTGTGATTAAAGTAAGTATTATTTAATGTGCTCACATAGAGCACAGTTATCACAGAAGCACTCATAAAAGTTTTAGTCATGAGAATAAATTAAAAACTAAATTGAATTCCACCGAGCCGAACCCAACCATATAGTTTTGGGCTATTAATCAACCTAATCAAGCCTCACTCTCATCTGCGGGCGTTATTTCAGCCACGAATTTCTTAAATAATCACATATAATACGCTTGAAAACAAACACTCCGCGTCCGGACCGTAAAAAAAGCAAAAAGGTTTGATTTGTTGATCACGCTCCTTCGGCGAGTCAAGGCGGTCGGTCCGACCCGAAATAATAGTTTGATGTTAAAGGCGTGAGCGACCACCAATTTGGCAAATAACTGGCCCAACAAGAAAACGCAGACTTCCTGAGAGGCGCAGGAAAATAACGTATGTGGTCCTCGTTTGACGCGCCGCGGCCGGAAATTTTTATGTCTTCATCCATTGTGGAAACCGTCCGAAACGGTTGTCGGATGATAAGAGGAAAAAAGAAGAATACCTACCTATATCATCGACCAAAATTATTCCCAATAGTCCGGACCGGCTCGAATTCCATTAGCAACATGGTCACCCTTACGACATTGGCGTAACACCACGCAAAAAGCACACCCAAAAACTGTCTTTATGTACATTTCTCGAATAGTTGAATGTCGAGCGGTGATCTCGATGCGATTGGGTCGGTTTTTGTTCGGGCCAGCAACGCGGCGAGTCGATTTGGAGTTGATGTATTAATTTTTATCGGAATCGATTGGGCGTTAAATTAGGTATCGAGAAGTCTAGTGGTTTCGTGGTCACGTTTGGAGTTAAGTTATGAATGTCAATGGCTCGGTGGGGCGGTGTCTTTGCATCGCATTGACTGTGAGGCTATACTAATGAGGCTGGCCGTAAATTATGAGTTCTGTTGTTATTCCAATGTGCGGCGAGATGAAGGCGTTACCGGAGTGAATTTTAAATGGCGGCGTGGGTTATATCTCTTTAAACATTCAGTCTTGTAATATGAAATTAATATTTTGTTAATATTATTGCGTTTGTATAATTTTTCAATGATTCATACTTCAAAGTTAAACAATTTGTATGAATCCAATCGCGTTTATTTAAGACGCGCGTGTTATAGAAAATATCTTTATTATCTCTGCCTTGATAATATAACCTTAGTTGCCAGGGACCGTTCCATGTTTCGGAAGGCACTTAAAGCCGTTTGGTTCGTAACCGTCGTCATTAACAAAAACCAAACCGCACTGGGCCCGCATGGTAGTTTATGGCTTTCTCCCATACGGAAAGCTCGTTCCCCAGCAGTGGGGACATAAAATAAGCCAATGATGATGATGAGCCATAAGGATCCCGCACAGGATTCAATCAGGCTTCAATTATTCGTGATCGGAACGCGAGTAAAATATAAAGTGATAGGTACTTCACATGCGCATTTTGCGATAGCTAAGCAACATAAAAAAATCATACTTAAAGAATTACTTCTAAAACCTTTATCAATATCAAAATAAACATTCGTTCTTAATCAGATAGTCAGGGACTTGTCTTAAATAATGCTTCGGTAAACACCCGAAGCGGTAAAGTTGGAAAAGGCATAGTTGTTAAGCCATCAGATGTCATAAAGCGATTGGTTAAGACATGCTTTGGGTGCTGCAAAAAACTGCGGCTAACTCTAACAAGCTTTTTTATGTTTTAATCAAAGGTTGATGCATTCAGGTAGTCGGTTTTGTTTATTGTACCGTTTATAGGTGTTTCTGAGAACGGCGAGGAGAATATCTAGGTTAGTATACCTAGGTATCATTGTAAACTTAATTATTAAGGGTTGGAAATATAGGGAGGTTCGATTGAGACTTCTATTTTGGTATCCTTATTATTTTTCTAGTTACCGGCAGTTATAGACTTTTTAGAGGAGTTCGATGGCGCAGTGGTTAACGCGCCCGGTCTGCGAGTGCTGAGGTTGAGTAACTTTCGCATAGGCCGCTCATCGGATGGATGACCAAAAACTTATCATCTCGAGCGGAGCACGGAGGACCGTGCTTCGGAAGGCACGTAAAGTCGTTGGTCATGGCTGCACTAGCAGTCGTTAACAGTTGTTAACGACCGTTGGTAGTTACCAATACGCACTGGGCCCGCGTGGTGGTTTATGGCCCGTTCTCCCTATCCATCCATAGGGAAGGCTCGTGCCCCAGCAGTGGGAACATAAAATGAGCTGATGATGATGATAGAATTTAACTGTCAAATCGGTACGAAGTCCGCCGGGTCAGCTAGTATGATTATATTTTAATGCTAAACTTGGCGTGCGTCGGGTCACTAATTGCGAGTAGGTATACTCCAATTTGGTGATCAAGATGATGGGGTAGACCCCTTTTTGGGTTAAGGAAGTGAGAGTATCTATGTATGATGTTAACGAAACCTAGAATTGTATGACATTGAATGAAGCAGCACTAAATATAAATATGGAATAAAAACAAAATAGTTTAATATAATTAACTTAATTTCGTGTACCTTTAGGATAAGATGAGGCTATTTTTTTTGTTAATTGTACTGGCATCAACGAAACAATTTTTTTTAGTGTCGATGTCACAGGTAACTGTTGATATATGTTTACAACAAAGTAAGATGTAATGTTGCTGTAAGAGCTCAAGCGTCGAAAACCCAGACACTGCAGAATTTTAATTGTTATCGGCCACCATTTGTGGTCGCTCGACGCTCAAGGTACACTGTATAATTTTGTATTATCCTATTTTTGTTGAAATAAACATTTTTAATTTAATTTTCATTTTCATTCAGTTGATTTGTAGTTCCCTCAAGTGATCGTTACTGAATGATATTATAAACGCCAGCTACCGGTCAGTCCATAACTTGTATTCTTCAACCTCATAACTTGATCGTACAACATAAACTATAAAAATGTGTTAATCCAGGTACAGACGTCGGCACATAAACCTTACCAAAACTGACAAATTTCTTTGATAAACGTTCAACCTTATTCCATATACGTAAAGTTCAAAGTCTGTTGAGGAAATTCGACATTTAGTGATAGTACGAGCTAAAAAAAGAGACTAAAGGTGATGCGCTCATCATCATAATAACGACGTGAAATTATAACTTTAACAGTATAATTGTACCTGGAGGTTCTAGTTGAGCCCGTCTCTTTCGCTCTTGAGGTTTAGTGTATGTCTGTCCCTGTCTGACGCGTTCCATTTCGCGAACACATCGAAGAGTTATTCATAATGGCTGGTTGATTTATTTTTGTTAGCCGTTTGGTGTCGGCGTTCTGGGAACCGCTTCGTGCCGCGATTCGGACCACTACTGGATATGAAATTGACTGATTGATTGATGAAGCAATGAGTCGCTTAGCCGCTTGTTAGATTTAAATGTTTGTCATTTAGCCCAAAAAAATCGATAAAGAGGCTAGGTAGTATTTTTTTTACACTTTTGATAGTTGGTGTCCGTGCAGTGAGAACCTAAACTTGTATGCCATAAGATGACCTTCGGACTTCTTGGCGGGAAAGTGAAGAGTCATTTATTTTCTAAAATTTGTGTTATGTCGAATATTAATGTGAAATAATGGTGGATTATTAACCGTTAAGTGTTCGTGAGTGTGCATGAGTGTTGGCAAATGAAACAAAACAGTGCAACGTCACTTTTCAAATTCTCTCAAGAAGTCCGCCCGAGGACTTAGTAAAGCCCCACATCTTTACTGAGATACTCGAGGGGTTGGGTGGTATATCATTTCTCATTTCTATTATCATTCATCATCATCATACAGAAAAGAAATATTGTTTATTTATGTATTACTTGTTAGAAAAATTACTTTGACACTGGCTAAAAGTGCTAGTCGCACAAAGCCATCAACAAAATGAAAAAAAAAAAGATGACCTTCTGGAGACAGAAGATGTCAGTTGCCATTTTGACATAGATTTTATTTTAGTTTTTGGTTAACAAAAAAAAATGTCTGAAATCACAAGCACCTAGAGATATTAGACAACAACATCACATACATTGTTCTGATCCCAAGTATCAACGACGGTGCCACAACCACCCAGAAGACGACACAATATCAAAAAGAAATAAAGAAAAGACGAACGAGACCTTGTTTTGATTTCTCTCTTGCCTATGAAAGTATTACAAAAACTCATTGTTATTAAAGTAAATTATAATTTTGCTGGCTGTTATCTGCTAACAGTAGGTGAATAGAAAAATATCTAAGAGTTTTTATAATATCTATGTATATCTATACTGATATTATAAAGAGGAAACCTTTGTATTTTTGTATGTACCTATGTATGTATGTATGTATGTTTGCAGCGAATAAACTCAAAAACTACTGGACCTATTTAAAACATTTTTTTACCATTAGAATGCTACATTAGAGCTGACTAACATAGGCTATATTTCAAAAAAATATGTTAAATAAAATACTAAAAAAAACTTAAAACTAAATACTTAAAACTGAGTACACCTATGTATACATAGAACAAAGTTCATTATGCTATAATTAAACTGCGTACCTAATTAAATCTCCCTTCGTAATTAACGCCGGAAACCGAAACTGTTTAGAGGTATTGTGTTACCGTCGATAATAATTACTTTAAAAACAATATTCTCACCCTTCACTTAAGTAAGTAGGTATGCTTTATATCTCCTATTTATTTTCTGGTACAAGTCTAAGGAGCTTGTGATCGTGAATGTTAAGCTACTTTCGTAATGTCGGGTAACCGGATGGGTGACCGACCAAGAGCTTCTCCGTGCTTCAGACGGCTCATACAGCCGTGGGTCCCGGTTATTGTAATATAGCAGTCGTTAAAACTCACCAATTGGAGTCAAAAGGGGGGTTTTGGTTCAATCCCAATGTGCCAAGACTTGAGCCCAGCGTTGGGACGTTTATAGACTGATGATGATGGTGACGTCAAGTTAAGTAAGCACTTCTTAGAAACTAATAAGCAATTGAAAAATACACTTTGTCGGACCTAGGAATTCAAAGACAAAGTCAAAAAAGCCAGGACTTAGGACAGATATGGTCATTGATGCGTAAATTTAAAAAACCGGCAAAGTGCGAGTCGGACTCGCGCACGAAGGGTTCTGTACTTTATATGACGTATTAAAAAAAAAATACTTACTAGATCTCGTTCAAACCAATTTTCGGTGGAGTTTGCATGGTAATGTACATCATATATTTTTTTAGTTTTATCATTCTCTTATTTTAGAAGTTACAGGGGGGGACACACTCATTTTACCACTTTAGAAGTGTCTCTCGCGTAAACTATTCAGTTTAGAAAAAAATTATACTAGAAACCTCAATATCATTTTTGACGACCTATCCATAGATACCACGTATGAGTTTGATGTAAAAAAATTGAGTTTCAGTTCTAAGTATGGAGAACCCCCAAAATTTATTGTTTTTTTTCTATTTTTGTGTGAAAATCTTAATGCGGTTGACAGAATACATCTACTTACCAAGTTTCAACAGTATAGTTCTTATAGTTTCGGAAAAAAGTGGCTGTGACATACGGACGGACAGACAGACAGACAGACAGACATGACGAATCCATAAGGGTTCCGTTTTTTGCCATTTGGCTACGGAACCCTAAAAATTGGGTACTTATATTTACAAACATTCGTCTGGAACTGATGTCAACTATTTAAAGCTTTAGAATAAATGTGCCATATGGTTCTTGAATAATTCCAGTTTGCACAAAAACACGTGTTAAGTTGTTAATTAGCATTCCGGGAAGCCCGCGGTCCCGGGTTCGGTGCCGGACGGAGTGATTTATGCTTCCTACAACAAGAACTTTCGCTGACACAAACATAATTTAGGAAGATGACGACGCGCCATGGTTGATAGATGTATTTTTTTGGAATACTCATTTACGGTGACAACTAATATAGAGTTATTATTCTCTGTATTTATTATAAAAACATTATAAAAACCTAATCCTAGAGCACCAACAACAGTGATAGTTCGCGTAAACTTTAGAAAATAATTTTGAAATGTTTAAAGCATAATTAAGCTTTCGCTTGCAGATTTACATCTTAAAACTATAAGGGTCACAAAAGCCTCTCTCGTGTGCCTTCAAAAGCACTCTCTTTAGACACGGAGTGCTTTTGAAGGCACACGAGTCTAAAGTCGACTATTTTCTATATTCGACTTAGTTCAAAAAACTATATCGCCTACTTTTAACCGCCTCCGCGCGTGGTTTAGTTCCGGGTCATCATAGTATCTTATGTTATCTCATCTTATCTTATGTTATCTCATCTTATCTTATCTTATCTTATCTTATCCCACTAATGGGGCCAGCCGAACTTTCTCTCTTTCAGAAGCACTTCGAACAATCAGGATCTTTTGTGCTATAAGGTTCATGGAAGAGGTCCCGACTTCGATTCTAGTGGTGGTAACACAGACACATATGTACTTATTATTGTACATGATTCAGTTGCTCGTTAATCTTGTATGTCAAACTAGCTATCTACCTCTACCTTATCTAAGTCTGGCATTACAAAATCTTTAACTAGATACGATATTTAAGATACTATAGCCAGTTCTGAGTATGCAAGTTCTGAGTTCTTCAGACCCTGAGATTCCGGGTTTGATTTCCATCGAAGGGCACGTCTTTGAACCGACTGGGTTTGTTTGGAAGCAAGGCTTGTTTTTAAGATCTAGCTACCACCATCTTATCTAAATATGTCGCCATATCAACAAAGTTAGGATCATTGTTGTGTTCTGACATGAAAACTTAAACCAGCTCGTAACTTTTAAAATACTATAACAGACAATGTAATACATCCTTTACAAAAAAACTTACTCAATTGGATAACGACCCGTCAATAACTCGATTGACTTGTATCGAATTTCCAAATTAATATTACTAACGGCTTAATTAACCCGAAACCAATCGATTCACACTGGCCATTGTGCTTAATCAAATTAAATTTTGGATTCTATTCAGAAATTGATTCTGGTTATTATTAGTGTACACGTAAAAAATGTATTGCAAAAGTATTGAGTTTAAATGTGTTTTTTCAACCGGTTCTTTTTTTTTACTACAGACCTTCTACTACCTTCATCTCACCTGATGATACGATGAGTGAGTCATGCTAAGACCGAAGATAGAAGCGCAGTTCAACCGGAATCCTCAAATTGTCAAACTGGTTATCTTATCTCTAACTGACGATTATAGAGGGCTATCTAATCTCTAACTGACGGAGAACAGCAAAGTTTCTAACATTGTAGTTATGGCAGATATAGTTAAGAAGTAGCTAGGCTAGGTAGACAAAGAACAAGTCGTACCAACCTCTGCTGGGAATCGATCCCGGGACCTCAGCGACTCAGCGTATGTGAGACCGAGGTGGCCTAACCAATAGACCGCAGAGGCGGTTAAGTACTACATTACCAATCATAGTTTAATAGCATTGTAACAAAGTGCTTGGACATCAGACTACCATCACAAATTGTCTTTCCTCAGTAGACTTAGAACTTTACGAATTACAGCTTAAGGTTGAATATTTATTGAAAAAATTTGACAGTTTTGTATAGTTTGATGTGCGGGCGTCTGTACTTGAAAGTGTTTGGCAGCTAGTTCAAAAAACGTATTGTTTGAACTCTAATAACAGTAACAACAAACTATCGAGAAAGCTATTTACCTCGTCTATCTAAGCACCAGAGAGAAAAAAACACTCAGATCAAAGTTTTCTGGGAACAATTATGTAAGTGTGGCGTGGGTGCTTGAGTATGGTGCAAGTTAAGATCGACGTTCGATTCCCATCAAGGCGCGTAGTGAGAGTTTCATTAGCCATTCGATTACGTTCACGAAAATTTGGATTTGTTGATTAATTGTTTGTTTTGTTTGTTGATTTGTTTTTATTATGTTTGTATATAAATATATTATACTAGAGAACTCCGCGACTTCGTCCGTGTTAACCCATTTCTCAAACCAGAAACACCTCACCAAAAAACTTTGGTGAATTTGGACAATCGGACGAATTGGGTTTCATAATTTTTAATGTGTGTAACATCTTTCTGCTCGTCTTCTATATATACAATTTGTGGGAGTGATTTCGTTGAAATGCGACGGAAGTACCGTAACATCTAGAAATGTGACGGAAGTAGCGTAACAGTGTGATCCGCTCATATATATATCATATCATCATGGGTGTACCAGGCGATTATTCCGTAACTATAACAGAAACTTTAAACTGATATCGAAAGTACGTTACCTAATGAGTAAAATGACATCAATAAGTTTTTTTTAAATCAAACGAGAAGTATCCAACATTTTGACATTAAACACTCCTATACATTTAGTATGAGATTAGTAGAAAGGTTAAAAGGAAAGGTAAAAAGAAACTGTTTATTAACCTAACAAAGTAATAAAACTATCTTTTAATTGATTAATATTTACTTCTTAGTAAGTACAAAATTTTGTATTAAAAGCAGAAACATTAATTTTGAGTGATTAACAAAATATAGTCATTAATGTGTCTGTAAAAAAACAATGCTCATACAATATACTTATTCATTTCACAACTTTCTGTTAGAAAGATCTTGCTGTTAAATATTTTGTCCTTTACAACGTAACCAGATTTTATGGGCCGCTTTCGAGATTTTGGTCACCCATCCGATGACCGGCCTTTGCGAAAGTTGCTTTACCTCAGCACTCGCAGACCGGGCGCATTAACCACTGCGCCATTGAACTCCTTAGGGACGATATCACGCAAGTGTAATGAAACTCCAATTCACTTCCAATTGATAACGCTCTTAACAATACTTAACATCGTCGCAACACTATAATTTATTAAACTGACATAGCTTCGCCTTTAGTCCTTCCCGTTCGCCGGCTCGTAACAAATTGAGTTCCGTCCACACGCGCCGGCATTATACTTTCGTGTCGCCCCACTAAGCTTCTTTACGGGATTGGCGGAATATAACAGCATGATACACATTCAATTACCGTACTAAATATAATTGTAACAAAGCACTGTTAAAGAGCTGCAGAGAGCAAGAGCTGCAGAGAGCAAGAGCTGCAGAGAGCAAGAGCTGCAGAGAGCAAGAGCTGCAGAGAGCAAGAGCTGGATGAGATTAGCCGCGGATCGTGCTCGGTGGCGTGCACTTGGAGAGGCCTATGTCCAGCAGTGGACTAGTGTAGGCTGATGATGATGATCATGATAAAATCATGACACAAGCAAATAGGGACCTATTTCTTATTTGGTTCTTTAAGGCGGTTAGTCATATGACGTGTGAAATCCTTTTCTATCCATTCATAAAACGCCTCGAACCATCACTTGCGCCACACAACAAGCCTGCGCCAGCGCAGCGTAAGGAACTCGTTCCAAAGATGTCTCAATCTGGGACCGGATCAATCAGTGCCGACTGAGTTTTTTCATCGATCATGATCGAGGCTCCGAACAGGTTTGCGACCGAACAAATTGTATGAGATTATCGGCCAATACATTTTTTTATATTCGCCAAGAGAGACAAGACAGTCATCTATAAATACATATAGTTATCTAGCCGACTAGTAAACGAGTACAAAGTACGAATACCAAGTATAATTTAAGAAGGCTTATAATTTTTTAAAGCCTTAAAAGCAAGACTCGCGTTTACAAAACTGTCATTAGACCGGTCTTGATGTACGGTTACGAGACCTGGACACTAACACTCAAGGAGGAGGAGAAGCTGCTGATGGCAGAGAGAAAAATGTTCCGAAAACCAAACGCGAGGACGGGACCTGGAGACTGAGAAAGAATGCCGAGATAAAGGAGCTCGTGGCTGAGCCGAACATAATGGGCGAGACAAAGTCGGCTAGACTGCGCTGGCTTGGCCACGTTGAGAGAATGGAGTCGGATCGGGCTGCGAAGAGAGCATACCTGGGCCGAACAAACCGGGAAGCGCCCGGTGGGACGCCTCAGGTATCGCTGGATAGACCAGGTTGAGAAGGATCCTAGCCAACTCCAACGGCCGGACTGGCGAGAGGTGGCTGAGGACAGAGCAGAGTGGCGAAATCTCGTGTCGGAGGCCAAGATCCACTTCGGGTCCCTGAGCCAGCGCAGTAAGTAGTAAGTAAGTATATTTTTTTAGAAAGTCACTTACAAATGTGAGCGTATTAATAAAAGGAAACGATCTCGATTTACCAGCACACTTGGAAAAGAAACCACACAATCTGTATTCAAATGAACAAATATAAATGACATCATTACAAATTTTATTAGATTTTGAACAGCTTAATATTAATGTGCTGTTAACAGGTAATTAATAGTCCTGTTAACCAGTCTAGGAAGCTAATACGCTTGTCTTAGGACTTCGAAGTTCGCGTTAGTCTACTGCTATTTTTTTTACTATTTATTTGGGTTAAAATTAGCAGCGCCATCTGGTAACAAACTTGTAGACCTAATTTGTCACTTCGTGGTTTTTTTTTAAATTAATTAATTGTTGTCATTTTACGATTGTATAATGTGTGTGTGTATATGTGTGTGTGTGTCTAAAGTGTCCAAATAAAAGTTTTATTATTATTATTATTATTATTATTAAAAAAGGAGTCATAAGCTGGCCTTCATTGGGTTTTACAGTGTAACTGGTTTAATAGGAGGCGAGATACTAAGGTTCCTTATACCGTAGTAACCGAAAAATCCCGGAGGTTTTCTAGGGACTGGCATCATGCTTTGCATGATGCCAGTCCACTTTTCGGTACCTAACTAGATTCACCGAAGTGTCCTTAACTCGAAAATAAAGAGTTAAGGAGTTGGTCCAATAGTAAGAGTTGTTCGTTTGTGTCACGGGAGTCATCTCAGAAGTTTTGAACGGTGATAAAAAAGTCAATCTTGTATAAATAAACCGAGATGAAAGAAAGCAATAAGCAGGTCGGCAAGATTGGTGCAACTCAAGCGTCACATTTCTGCTCCACTAGCTGTCTTTACATCTGGACTCCGCTTTTACTTAACATCAGGTGGAACAGAATCATTTGCCTAATCTATACTATTAGTAAAGAGGTAGAGTTTGTGGCTTTGTTTGTTTGCGGAGGGTAATCTCTGGAACTACTGCTCCAATTCCAAAAAAACTTTAACTGGTGGAATGCTACATTCCCTGTGGGTAACATAGGCTAAATTTTAATTAAAAACTATATTTTAAAGTCACTAATAAAGTGTTAGTCTTCAAAAAAAGAAATATAGATAACTTCCATTCGGTCGAATAGCAAGAGAAACGTGTACTCAACACTGCTGTTAATCGTGGACGTCAATTACTCACATTTAACCCGAGCATCACCCGCCCGTTCGACAACTTACACTAAACACACATAAGGTACCAACGAAGGAATTATCGCTATTAGTGAGGCCGTAACAGTTGATTATTAATATGTATCAAATATTTCAAACGCAGCGGGTAATTCTATCTTAGGCCTTCGGATATGGTCATTATCAATCATACTGTTGAGGATATTAGCTATTATCAGCCGGAGGCACGCAGCGGCGGATGAAAGGCCAGTGATAAATAGATAACAAATTATAATTTATACTTATGAGCTTCAATGTTGATGTCAATAACTTCATTGCTATTTTAGCTTTGGCTGGTTGTGTTTTGTTGGAGTCAGCGTTAGGCTGTGTTTCCATTACAGATGTTTGAGATGGCTAAACGGCGCACGAGGCAAAATCGACCAATAGGATAACTCCATTTGAACCTGAGCGGGGCAGGAAAATGATAGTAATTATTCTATTGCTGGATGATATCTTCTCGCACCGCTTACCTCTCAGCTCTGGTGGAAATGCAGCTTTATTTAGTGTTAATATAGCAAGCTTGCTGATTTAGTTAATTGACTGGTTAGTCGAAGAAGTTTTTAGGTCCTGTCTTCGTGTGACCTGCGCACAGAAATTCGTGCTAAAATGTAGGTTTGTGTTTTGGAATAACTAAAACGTGATACCCTCGTGTTTAAAATGTTATGAAATCGTTTAATGTAGGTTAATAACCGTAATAAGAATTGTGCGTCTTATATTACTAAATAAACAATATATAATAATTAAACAAATAACAAAGTAATTAGAAAATTAAACTGCCGAGTAATTTATGTATATTTTTTTATATCTTTGAAAATGTTTACAAAAAGAACCTTGACGTGAAGCTGTTCAATTAAAGTGCCTAATGTAAAAATTAAGCCTTCTTCGTTTAAAATGCATTAATCCGGTCACTTGTCATGCGCGAGCGCACGCTGCATCTCTCTCTAAAACCCGTTCTGGTCCTCTCGCCTCCTCGTTGACAAAGATTAAGTTTTGGGACTTGGGCAATTTGACAAAGGTGGTTTAAAAAATTAATGAAGGTGTCAACTCGGTTTGTGACATTTTGTAAAATGAAACGGATCGCAAAAAATATATTGGAGCCGCCCAAGATCGGTTGGTTTGCAGAAAATGTTTTAAAGTTTACAAATTAATCCTTCCATAATATAACGGCTTGGATTCGGATTTTTTATCACCACATGATTAATAAAAAGTCTGCCAGTTAAAGACGATTCTATCATCTTTTTTACATCGAACTACTATGGGTTTTTCAATGGCATCATCCTATTTAAACGTATTAATCTTTTTTTATCTACAAATCAAATATGGGACTAACATGTGCATTATATGCTTTAATGTCTCTCACAATAACCAATACACCGATTTTCTTTTGTTTTCTAAATTAATACGAATACTAAAAGTAAAAATCTCGCTTTCATTTATTTTCAATTCATTAGTTCATTTCATAGCTCATTTAGTTAAACTCTATGATTTTCTATTGTTTTGACAAAAATCTGTTATCACACGGCCTCTAAGAAGATGCATCATTGAATCCATTACCATCTCCTCCACCCACCTCTTCGATTCTTTGACCACTGTTATCGTCCACCGTTTCACAATCGAAGCGGTCGGGACTTTTTCGTTTTGTGTTTTTGGAGTAACATGAACTCTCAATCTCTCGCGCACAGTTTTTACGCTCAGTTAAACGAGACTCGGCTCTTAATTTACGATTATCGAACGATGAAGATATATACATGTATCGATACACGCCCGTATATGCATACGATTATAATAATTTTCGGTACATCGACTTTTATGATTGCAATGTTCGTAAACTTTTGTTATTAAGCTTCACAAAAAAAACTTGCAACGACTTCCAGGATTTTTATATTGTGGCAAATAAACACGGAATCTTCAATAAAGTTTACTGTTTTAGCAATTTCATTAGCTGTTATGTGTGGCATAAAATAATTCTTAATATATCATGCCGCGCGGTGATTGGCAGCTGTATCATTAGCAGCTTTATTAAAATGTTTCATAAGATTCCGGCGAGCAAAAACTTGGGACAGGTAAATATGGTGATTAACATTTTCGAAGAGAGAAAAACTGCATAATGACGGGTCTCCGTGCAAACAACTTTATTTAAAAGGAATACGCAATGCATATCATTTACTCACATAATTTTAATTCTAGTTATCCTTGGTGATCTTAAAGTAGCGCTTTTTGTTGCACAATCTGTTTATTCAGTTCTGATTAATACCTAAAGCGTAATGCGTCCTGTTGGTCTACATATTCTATGGAATAAGAATGATAAAGGCAACAAATTGAGTGAAAAAGTGTCCCAATGAACCTCTAAATTGTCCTCTATATATGTCCCGGGAATACGTTCTGAGTTTACATCATCATTCACTTGTGTTATCTGATATTCTCAGCTTATTCAATTCTGATTCTTATGCATCAGGTCAGTAAGTACGTTCGGCATTGTTAACGTTGGGCACTTAGCATCTTAAGGTAGCATTAATATGTTCCGTTAAAAGTAGTGTATTGGGACCACTTACTTCTGAAACTACAACTCTGTTACTGCAACTGTAAAGCTTGTTGTTGTCTGTATCTTATGGTTCAATTATGCTGGCATCATTCTCATCGTTACTGGCAGGTGTTAGGGTACCATTTGGTGTGGTTTTCTCAGTGGACAGAGTAGTTATTTGTTTTAAGGGGGCTTTATCGCCGCACGTAGGCTCGATTTGAATAAAAATACATTTATATGTGTCGGAGCGTTCGGTAAGGCAGTGTAGGGTTACGGAGCCGGTCCGACGACTTGGCTCCCAATTTGCTGGCGTATTTCTGAGTAAGCTATTAAGTTTCGGCTTGTCACTTCGGTTGCGAAATTTTGCAGTCGGCCGATGCATCTGGGTTCGGCATTTTGTGAGCAATCAGCTAGTCTACGTTTTTTTATATCGTCCTAACGACTTCCCGCAAGGAGGTCGATCAAGCAGAAACACGATACGTCAGCCAAAAAACAGTAGTCCAACCTATTTGCATATTTTAACAAGTCATTCATTACCGACATTTTAATCTAAATAATAAAATAATTTAGCTAGCCTTTTGTAAATGTAAGTTTGTAAATGTGATGTTTATAATTATAAATAAGTATAGATTACAATCTTCTATCGTCAATAGATTGATTATGGAATATTTAAGATTGGTTTAAACCTTGAAATGTAACACTACATGAATAATATTAAATACCGATATTTAATGACAGCTTCAATCTGGATTGAATATATAATACACAAGATGTAAAATACATGAAGTTCTAATAATAACTTTAGAAAAAGCTCGACTTTCTCATCGTCATTGAAAGTTCATAGTGTTCAACAAAAAATGCATTTGCATTTTCTAACATGTCATTTATCACGTCTCCGTCTCTATCAGCGCGAATTAAATCATTCTAAATAATTAACTAGTCTAAACTTTAAATCGATATTAACTCTTGTCAATATATTTATTGGTCAAAATTATGGTTTCAATATAGGCACGTAGTTAAGTATCTATCTAATACCTTTAAACGAGCAATTATGCTATATATGTATATACATATATGTATTCTGAATCTCGGAGACGGCTCCAACGATTTTCGTGAAATTTAGTATGCAGAGGGTTTCGGGGGTGATAAATCGATAGCTAGGAATGATGTTTAGAAAACGTCGTTGTATTCGTAAAAAAATACCGAGCTCGGTTATCCAGGTACATATAATTATGTAAAGCCAGACATTAGCTGAAGCTAATACGTGAACGTAATAAATTAACTTCGCACTTAGGCAAGTTGAAAGATATAGTGTTATCTGCAAATACTGTAGGAGTCAAATGTAGGTCTTTAGTTTACAAATCTTTGACATCCGGTGACCTACAGTAGACGAAACATGATCCGGCGACTACTTCCAGCGAAACGGGTGGGATGGGTGAGCGCGAGACGGACCAATGCACTCAATGCGAATAGATGCTTCACTTTTGAAGTACAGATCTAAAACTTATAAAAGCGTTGTGTTATCAAAGGGGTTTGAGTAATTTTGTATGGAGGGGTGGGATTTTTTTTAAATTAATTAATTACCAATATAAAATATACTTCGACTTAAAAATAAACGCAAAGTCGGAAACCTCATAGTTTGTGAAAAATTGCTCATATAAAATACGAAAATGTATGAAAAAAAAATTTTGCTTACATACGTTAAAAAAAATACTATGACAACATTTCCCAGTATTGGGCAGTTTTTGAGATATAAACTCTTGTTTGCTTTCCGTAAACCTGTTTATGTGTAAATGTAGAATTAGAAAATTACTCATACCCCTTTGTGGTATTTCATCTGTAAAGATGAATCTGCATAGCCATCGGTTGGAATAACCGTTGGATAGATGGCACTAAAAAGCTAAAAAGCATTCAAAAAATCAAAGCAGTGAAAAAACTCAGTGCTTACGTCAGCCTTTCCGGTAGCATAATGGTCAGTGCAGCCACCCGGATTGCGGAAGACCCAGTTTCGATTCCTGGCTGGGTCGAGTAGGCAATTAATTTTTTTAAGTATTTTATAAATATTTAAATATTTAATTCAATTTAAGTGTAGCAATTAGCACTTAAAAATAAAATGTAAAATCTACAAAATGGTCAACCATATGCCATACGTCGTAGGCTTCAAAGTCTATTGAGAAAATTTTATAGTTTGTGGTAGTTAGTCTGATGTTCAAATTGAAAGTCAACGTCAAATCATTTATTTAACATAAGCCTTCACAAGCACTGACGTCAAAACTATAAAATCAAAAAACTAAAAAAATTGTTTAGTACTAATGTTTTAATTAAATCTTTAAAATATTTTAATGTATACTACAATCAATAACCAACGGTCACAATCAGATTCACACCATTCTGTAAGTTATCATTCGACAAAATTTCATCTACTTACCTATTTTTTCTCTTTAGACTACCTACCTGCGTTCATTAATTATGTCAACATTTTTAGTAGCATAATATGTTTCTATAATTGGCTTATGTTTAAGTAACATCTTCTGTACCTTGTGTTTAGTTAAATGCTGTTGAAACATTGTTGAATAAATAAATAAATAAACTACTGAATCCCTAATCTAATTAGTACTGAACTACTGAATGAGCAGGCGTTTGTACCTAATATCGTCACCATTACCAGCTCCTATATGTCCCCACCACAGAACACTATTATATCATTATATTATATTATACTAGCTGACCCGGCGGACTTAGTACCGATTTGACAGTTTACATCATTAAGTTAAATATATATCAATGGTTTCCATGACAACAAAACAAACAAATCATTTTGTATTGGAAAATTAAATTGTCGTTTTTAGTATTTTATATGTTATTATTTGTTTTAATATAGCCTATCTGTGTTACTCAGCGCTAATGTAGCATTCTAATGGTGAAAGAATTTTTTTAAATCGGTCCTGTAGTTTTTGAGTTTATTTGTTGCAAACATACATACATACATACATACATACATACATACATACATACAAAAATGCAAAGATTTCCTCTTTATAATATTATTAGTATAGATTAGTATCAGAAAATAATGGAGAAAACTATGAACATGGATAAGTCCGAAATAGCTTCAGCAAAAACGTATTGTTACGAACGAACGACGAAAACAACAACTAATATTGTTGACAAACGCCATTTGCAAATTTTCCAACCAAATTGTTGCCACTGTACAAAAAGTATTCTACTTCTCAATTTATTACTATGTAATTATTTTATGAAATAAAATGCGGAAAACTAAGCGGAAATAGTCATAGAAAATTTATAAAGTCATTGTCGGTTGTAAATAAAAATGTAACTTGAATTTTTAAAAGGTACTATATTAGCTTTCAGCTGCTAATAAAAAATGTCAATAATATTAATATTCATTTATGCGCTTGTCGCTTATGATATCGATCTTGACCTTATATTAAAACGTTTATCTTATTATGAGCTATACAGGCTGCTTTTTAATTGGTTTATATTGTTAATTTTGTATAGGTACACAAAATTTAACAACTTTCCCCTAAGTTACTTCTTACTTTAGCCTTTACAACCGCTTCTTCTGACAACATGGTGCTCGGTTTGTATATGTCAAAATAGTAACAAAAAAATTACTGAATAATAAAAAGACAAAAAAACGACGGGTTGCACTCTGAGAGTGCCGGCAGAAGTGAAAACTTGAATATTAACGTTGTGCATTTTTGATATTTTGGAATGGTTAGGGAATAATTTTGCACGAATTGCTTTAATTATCAGTATAAAAGTACTCTCATTTATGTGGTAGAATACAATATTTATTTATTGGGCTATCGTACACAAACATGACAATTTATATTACATTAAAAAGTTATATTAAGTTATATTAAAAATTTATATTACGCCGCGCCAGCTGTCTACTCTCCATCCGTCTTACGAATTTTCGATCAGGTCACGTGTCCTGACGGTCACGTGTCCTGACGCGAGTTTAACATTTTTTACCCATTCCAAAAAGTGCACAACGCCGCTAAAGAAGTTTTCACTTCAAAAACATTTAATATACGCCTAAAAACAGGTATGTAACTAGTGTGTAAACCGAAATATAATTATTATACTATACTAAGCTTTATATGTCTGACTGTTGAGAAAAAAAAATATGTCAATCCATGAAAAACAAAGTTTTTACATTATCTTTTATTTGACTCTACCTTAAACGATTCGACTATTACTAGCGTTCAGAGACACAGAGGAACTCGAATACTTTTAATGAGTGTGCTCAAACAATGAAGACATTAAGACAGAACTATTTAAAACTTGCATTAATTAGACACAAAGACGTTTGGGGGCGAATTCACGAATATATTAAACGCCGTTTTGTGTTCTTGTCGTCGATGCGTTTGTAGACCGCCCGCGGACATTCGTAAATATTGGTTAAAGTTATTTTTGAGGAAATTGTTTGATATTTTTATACAATTTCTACGTATTGACAACTTGTAAGAATAAAAGAAAAAATACTTTCAAACCAAATCAACCATTTTAAAGGTTTGAAAGGATGTTCTTATGAGTGCATTTTTGACAATGTATTTTTGACTGAAATTATTTTGAAAGAAACGCGATCATATTAATCTTCAAGTCTGTGTCTATCTATAACCAAATCTCTCGTTTATTGTTATCGTGAAAAAAACTTTAAGTCAAATACAAATTTTGTTTGCACTTTTATTACGACATACTTTGTCAATAAATAAAATATGAAATTGATATAATCAATATAAGTTACACTTGATACAAAAGTAACTAAAAAATACTTATATAGTTACTGTTTTCAAATTGCAAATTAACTTAACTATCATAATAAACTTTACTGGTAGCCTGAGGCATAAACCCATCCGCCGGTTGCTTAAAAAATCGCACCTAATTGAGCGTTATCTAAAGATGCATTTAACGGGTCCGTGAGCGAGCCGAGCGACTTACCGACTGCCGCGTAAGCGGACACCGAGCGAGCGCTGATTTTTTTTATTATTATTTATCCATCCACCTCGTAAACAGCTCGCTGTGAACGAAGGGTTAAGTTTCACGCTTTATTGTTCAAAGACTATAAAAGTCAGCCGCAAAATTTGGGCTACGACTGTACTTTAAACTGAAGTAGGTTTAGAAATATAAGATACTAGCTGTGCCCTGCGGTTTCACCCGCGTTAATTAGCGACTGTTCGAATGAAACCCAAAAAATCTTTCTACTCATATCACCATTAATTTTGTTACTATCACTTACATGACGTTAGACAGAGACAAACAAGACCAAAGCAACGTAAATATGAATACAATTTGACATTCATATATTATAATGATGTTTCTGTAAGTTCACACCATTTCTCAAGAGTTGGATTCCATATCTCACTCGGAACAGCTTACACGTCGGAACTCTATTTACTTACCTGATGAATGAATTATCGAGGAAGTGGTACACAGAATAGAAGAGTGCAGAAGGGCTGTTTTATACACGTTATTATTGTACCTACATCGTCAGTCATCAGCCCTTAAACGTGTCAAAGTCTATAATATTTCTACATGGACATTAGCACACGAGTAAATATAGGTAATAAGGTAAAAGCGCCACCGCAGACATGCTACTTTTAGCATCGGCGATCGGCGATTTTGCGACTGTATCGATGCTGAATCACGTTTTGGCGACTCTCTGCGTTCGATCGCAGCAAAATCGTGAGATTCTTATCGATGCAGCATCGCGATTTCGCGACTTCATGCGTTCGGTTCGGACGCGGTATCGTAATCGCGCGTTTTAGCGACTGCTTCGATGCTGGATCGGCATTCAATGCAAATCGATGCGACCGGGCATCCGACTGTGTGCGGAGTGTAACGATCAGAAGCTGTTCCGCTTCCAAAAAGCGACCGAATCGCCGCGTTTAGATGTGCGATGTGGAATGTGTGGTCGCTGCATTAAGCTTCTAAAAAGCGACTGAATTGCCGATCGCCGATGCTAAAAGTAGCATGTCTGCGGTGGCTATTACTCTTAGTTGACGTATTTTGAGTGAGCTAAGCTAAGAAGAGCTGAGCCTAGCTATAAACTGACCACTGATCGTTGAAATCACGTCATCGCTACATACGCTTGCGGACTGGTGACCTAGAGCTATGTTTCAGTAAAATTCGAAACATACTTAGCCCGGCCTAGGATTCGAATCCAGACCCTACGGACATCGTATATTAAACTAACGAAAAATACACCTGGATGCCAAATGCGAGTTTCATTTGCTATTCGATCACGTTAACGAAAGCGAGAATTTGTAAGGCAAAATGCTAACTCTTCTCGTATGTCGCCCGGAGGCGAAGCAGCCATACAAATTTTCGTTTTCGTAAACGTAATCGAATGAATACCGATAGTAAACAAAAGTCACACTAGGCACTCGCCGTACCGGCATTGCCTGCCTTAGGCAGCCGATACAACACCAATACTGCCAATACACAGATGATAAATATCTGCCAACAGTGTACATGCCAAAGACTCTAAACGATATTAATTTATTTATTGTTTTTATGTGGCAACATTGGACTAAGCCTTACAAACATTATTCAGATTATTAAAAGTAAACCTTAACACTATTGAAGTGAGGTTAATTTGGCTAATTAAAAGTAAGTACATATGACCTTCTGTACATATTGAGTTGTTTGTGCATAGTATTGTGGGGAACAGACCGTGCGTCCACGGCGAATTGGTAATGCGCACTGCGGGCGCGACTAGAACGCACCATGGATTTGGTTGTGTGGTACAAGTGATAAGCTTATCGTATATTTTTACCTTTACCTTTTGGCCGCTACAGAATAAATGAGTCGCCGTTCCTTGTACGCCTTTTAAGCATTCAAATCAGAGTGTTGAAAAAATCTACAAGCGGAATTTGAACCCGCACCCCATATCTTACATACCGAAAAAATTTCCACGAGCGGGATTCAAACCCCTACCCCATATCATACTGGGTCAGGTGCACTACCATCTATGCTATCGTGGCTCGGTCCACTATACTCTTACTATGTAAGCCAAAGCAGCCTTGTTCAATGTCGACAACTACATCGTTAACATCCGATCTTAATATATTTACAAATATGAAAGATCTGTTAAGAATTTAGGCAAGCTGTATTTATAATTATAGTTATACATAATTTTAAGCAAATTTTATTGCGAACAAATTACAATTTAAACTATTAAACTCTTCTTAAGTTATGATCTTAATAAAAAAACTTAAAAAGTTCTTGTAAAAATTACTAGTTCCAGAAAGACAAATACGAGAGTTAATTTCTTTGCTTGTAACATGGACCACGCCACAAGTCCATTAATGCATCTCATGCATCTGTTACGGTCTTATCCATAGATAATATTAGTGGAGGCGTGTTAGGGAAAAATATCTCAAAATTTCCTCATTTCACTCACAATGGGCTTCAATGAGAGGTTGAGTATATCTAAACTCTATGGTTCATATTTTTAATCGTTTATTTGTCAATGGAATGTCCATTATGGGGCATTCACTATAAGTGTGTATTGGTTTGTTATCTTGATTTAACTGGGTAAAAAGTATCTGTGTTTGTCTTAATAATCTGTAGTCATTATTATTATCATTGGCCTAATGTATCTATGAAAGGTTTAGGTGGCGTTTAGCAGAGAAAGATAGGCACTTGCTAGCAAGACTTAAAATACAATATGGTATGGTATATTACTTCATTTAAATAGGTAGTTCCTCAAATAGATAAGATTCATAATTAATCATTTACAATAAAAGGACTGCACTGCAATTGCATAATCTGGAAGGAAGAGGAATATCTGTCTTTTTACTTCTGGTGGTCGCTGATGGGTAGCATCTTCATCCAGTATTTTGTGGAGCCAGGATCCGATGCACTTTACATGAACAACATCACTTTCTTTGCGGTTTTATATACATAAGTTTTATGTTTTTTAATCATGCATCTCGCATGCGGCGCGCTCGGACCGATCGCGATCCATAGATTGTATCGTTTTTTGACAGGTGTCATAAGAAAAAAGGGTGGGAAGGATTTGTGTTTGGTTTCACAGTACATAACATAGATAGAAATTTAAGTTAAAATTGAGTAAGCTAATTAATATGATAAATTAATATGATAGGCGCAGCCACAATCAAAACGTTGGTTGCAATGCACTTAGTTACACAATGAAGTTTTTCCTAAAGTCAGATACTTATTTTTTTGTACTTTTTCTTTCTGCGCTAAATGCCAAGCAACAAGTTTTCCTCGCCAAAAGAATCCCTGCCAACACCGTAAAAGTCGAAATGAAACGAAACGTCTTAATTGAAGATAGAAATGCCTTCGTTATTCGCGGCATGCCAATATCCACCCGTGACTCCAACATGGTCTTTCCTTTAATAGCCCCGTTTTACGTATCTGTCATCGCATTGACTACAACTACTATAATGCACTCTAGTTATAGTAACCTTAGGGTTGGAAATCCTCTGTTAGATGATAGAGAGGCTACAGCCAGTCGTGAGTTCAAAATCTAATTAACACTCGGGTGTGTTGATAAATTGTGCCGATACTGTACCTACCTACTCTCGCCTGAGACCATTTATGAGATGCGCATTGAGTGAATCAGTCCTTTTATTAAGCACTATTTACCGTATCACGGGTTCGTCTGCGGTTCGTTCCGTCACCATAGAGAACAGTGTATTTGACGGGAGTAAAAATGTACCTATGTTATCTTTAGTGTCTGGCCACATAATAAATAGGCACAGAAGGGTGGCTTTGGTCGAAAGCGGTTTTAATTACCTACGCTCAGTCGTAGCTCGAGAGTCGCCGCCTACAGTGTAATTGGTAAGGTTTAAGAGTTTTAAAACATGAGCAAACAACGTCACTTCCACTCGTATTTATTGTCGTATATAAACAAATTAATACGCAACAGTTTTTAAATTTATTTATGATTATATTGTATTTTTATGCAAACCTGATAGTAGTAGGATAAAAAAAGTCACTACGCTTGGCTTTCATCTCACATGTATGGTAAAGGATTGTAAGGTCGAACTAAACACATTTTACTCAGAATCCTTATTATCTGGCTATCTCATCTTTAACTGTCGGCAATGTTACCAGTTGTTGTTACAATGGAACGGTGGTGGTAGCTAGCTAGGCGGACTTAAAACAAGTGTAAGTACACATGCCTTCACATCAGACTACTACAAACTGTCAAAATTCCTAAATAGACTTTGAACTTTATGTCTAAGGCATATGTACTTATTTTGATTAAAACCTTCTGTACACAGGTATCTTCTGTATTCCGTGGTTCTGTGTCTGTCAACGTAAAACAATACAGTAAGTGCCATCATGTCTAAACCTAATCTATATTAATATAATAAAGAGGAAACCTTTGTTTTTTTGTATGTATGTATGTTTGCAACGAATAAACTCAAAAACTACTGGACCTATTTAAAAAATTCTTGTACCATTAGAATGCTACATTAGCGCTAAGTAACATATGCTATATAAAAAAAATAGAATACGGTACGAAGTCCGCCGGGTCAGCTAGTAAATAATAAATATTAATTGTTTCATTATTTTAAGCATTCATATTTTTAATCTCTGTGACATTTAGTTAATTATTTTATTGAATTTAGATTGAGCGATTTTAATTTATTTTTTAATTTCTATTTTGATTTCAAATTTTGATTTTATTTTAATTTTTAATTTTGGTTTTTATTCTGATTTTTGATTTTATTTTGTTAATGTGATATTTGATTGTAATTTGTATGGTTGTAAGTTACCTGAATAAATGAATTATTATTAATATAAACCACATGAAAGGCAAACGATTAAACAAAAAATAATTTAGCTCTTCCAAAAAACAATTTCAAGTATTCAGTAAGAAAGAAAATAAATTGTTTCCAACTCAACATATTATTGTCATTAAAACCCTGAACCGCAAACGATATAACTTTTTATGCCACGTATTTCTTTCGCGAGTGTCGTCTGCAGCCCTACCAAGAGTTTGCAGTCACAGGACATCGACTTTCGAGTTCCACAAGTGACTTTCAAATAACGAAAAATTTTCACAATTAGAACGGACACATTTCTTATATTTTTGAACCATTTGAAATAAGAAGTACTAATAGTATAGTTTTTTATAAACTTTAACTCGTTTTTTTTCTTTTAAGAGACATGCATGTCTTTAAACGTATATAATTGCACTTTATACCTCTCTCTCTATCTCATCAGGTCATTTTATGTCCCCACTGTTGGGGCACGAGCCTTCCCTAGGAATGGATAGGGAGAACGGGCCATTAACCACCACGCGGGCCCAGTGCGGATTGGTGGTTGTTAACGACTGCTAATGCAGCCGGGACCAACGGCTTTACGTGCCTTTCGAAGTACTTTATACTTATATTTTCATTATGCTCTATGGAGCAAATAGTTCATGTTGCCGTTAAAACACATACGCCATTCTTCGCTACAGTGAACTGTCTACGTATTCCCATGGTAAGGCTACCGAGAATGCGCTTTAGCCGCCTTCGGTGTACCATTTCAGATTTATCACATCAATTTTATTGTGGCGTAGCATTACGTTCAGCGAAGTGCATTCGATAACAGTGTCGACTTGAAAGACGACTCTTATTGTTTTAAGCGAGTGCATTATATAGTATATGAAGTACTTTAGTAATGCAAACTGATGAGATAGACCTGATTACGAGTTGGTCGGTGTTAAGGAACTTATAGCGGAAAGAAATGGCGTTCATTTCAGCTCTTTTGTTAATGTTAATGTCTTTTCTTTCTATCTTTATATTTTGGAATGTCTGTACTGTAACTGTTCAATGAAGCTGGTTCCCTATATTCTATAGAGAACCGTCGTATAAAAATTTGACATAAGATCCATACAAATTATGTCAAATTTCTAACTCACCACCAGCCACCTTGCGAAGATCGTCGTTCCACCTAGTCTGAAGGCGTAAAGGATCCCGTATGCTATCCTAAAAACTCCTAAAACCCCTATTAAAGAATTAAAAATAGCAATTTTGTAAAAATCTTTTTTTTTTATTATTTTCTTAATTAACCAATTTAATATGATATTTTAATTACCAAGTAATCCGACCAGGGTATGAAGAATGTCATTGGTACACCGTATGTAACCACAAACGAGCCTTACAAACCACTGGTCACAGCAGGTGATAATAAATTGTGTACGAAGATCCGATGGAAGTATTATTAATTGTTCGATGAAATTCGTTTTACTTCGAACTGTTCGGCGTCGAACGTGTCTATGTATTAAAAAAAACTTTTCTTTTTTTTAAAATTCCTTTTATAGATTGAACAAAATCTTTATAGGTATTTTTTTAGCTTGCGTTTGCTTTATAAATGTAACTATTTTGATATACTTTTAACGAATGTTTTGGTATGGGAGGAAGCAATAAATATGGCAAAAAAAAACCTGATAAGAATTACGCAATGAATTATTATGGCAACAAACAGATGCCTAAAAATTAACATTAACAATAGACTTATTTAGGTTGAGCCGTAATAACGCGTCTTACAGTAATTACGAGGTTATTACCTCGAAAAAATTATTAGTTTTATTTATTATTTAATATCATTGAGTGTTAATAACACTTAACTTAAGATATAAATTTGATTTTAAAACATTCAAAGACATATTAAAGAGATCAAAATCGGAGAACTCTTTATTATATATGTTGGTGGAACGATGCAAATAATATATTATTTTATTTTATACATAGACATAAATACTACACGACAGATACCAAGATAAAAAAAATATTTGGAACTTATGTACTTATAGAAAAATGTTTCCGCAAATTGGTAAAATGTGTAACACATAATGATGTACTTATAAAATCTCACAAGACAAAATTTTACCGCTGAGCTACCAAGATACCGGTCCCGGTAGACCCGGGGTCTCGGTAAGAGCATTGGGCCGGCTATCCAAAGGTCGTGGGTTCCATTCCCGCTCGAGCTTCCTGGCCTGGGATTGGTTGATTTTTTCTAATAAAATTTTAACTTGTTACTAAATAGTGTTGTTGATGTAAATATGCATTATGCATGTAAAATTCAAAATAATAAAAACTTTCTTAGCTTTTTTGTCCAGTTCAACTCATGGTTGCCTGGAAAAAATTGCTTTTTAGCGATAAGGCCGCCATTTGTACTTTTTCTTGTACTGTCCTCTTTTTGTATTTTGTATGGTGTACAATAAAAGTGTATTTTTATTCATTCATTTCATTTCAACATTTATAAAATCTTACCTCTTAAAGCGTTAGCACCATAAAGGGGGTGGTCGTATGGAACAGGCCGGTATGCGGGGTGGAGGGCGGCGAGGTAGCTCAGCTCGCTGGTGGCACCAGCTGCGGCCGCTGCTGCTGCTGCTAACCTGAGGAAGAAGAAGCAGTTTAGGTACCATCATCACCAGCTCATTTTATGTCCTCACTGGGGCACGAGCCTTCCCTATGGATGAATAGGGAGAACGGGACATAAACCACCACGCGGGCCCAGACGCGATGGTTGTTAACGACTGCTAATGCAGCTGGGACCAAAGGCTTTACGTGCCTTCCGAAGCACGGAGGAGCTCGAGATGATACATTTTTGTTCAGTCATCCGATTACCGGCCTTTTCCCCCCCGCCCGATCCTCTAAATGACACTACACATTTACAGAATACACTAAACATGCACACTAGTTTAGGTCCAAGACACCGTACTCGTAAAACAAGGGTACGAAGAACCGGTTCACACGCGCTCTATACCAGGTACAGACATGTACCTGGGCGCTTCTCTCCTCCTCCACGGCCCGGTCTACCCGAACCGAGGTCCAAGCCTTTAGAGGCGCCCTCGAGTGGTTCCGCTCCCCGATCCGAACCCTTCGTAGAATCTAGTAGGGCACGGGGACGCGCACTGGTGCGCGATGCCGTTCCCTCTAGAAAACCTCCGAAGGTGATTCGTTTCACACGGCTTGAGGGACCCTTTACTTTCCTCGCCGCCCCCAAACAAGCCCGGTGAAGCTGAAAATGCTGTCTGAGGCAATCAGCAATCTCTCTCCAAAAAAAACCCGGCCTTTTGTCGAAAGTTGCTTAACTTCAGCACTCGCAGACCGGGCGCTTTAACCACTGCATCATCAAACTTCTTATCCTCGAAAGTCTTGCTTAACCAATACTAAGGAGTTTTTCTGTGCCAGCATTCTCCTTACATATAAGAAGGATTAAGGCTCTCCTCGTATTATAATCCTCTAAGACTCGAGGTCAGCCAATGAGATGGTGAGGGCCATGCTTGGAGTTGCTTTGCGGAATCGAGTGCAAATCGCCAGCAATGGGAGGCTGCTGCAAATGTTGTAGAGTTGTTTCCAAATCATGAAAAAGTATTATTTGCATCGCATTTATAAACTCACCAAAATACAAAGAACGTCTACTCAAAATCTACATCGATACAAAACCATTCGCACTTCAAATTACTGTTTTACATCGAAATGATTCAGTTTGCAGTACCATCCTGATACCGATCTGGTCAACATACGCGTCAAGCGAGCGAACCTGGACAATAACACTTCTCTAACCAGCGAGAACCATAAGCACAAAATAAACAGGACCCAGAAGGTAAGCTTTATACAGGTAAGCTGATTTCCACTGATGGGCATTTTCAGCTTCACCGGCCTTTTTTTGGGATGGCGAGAAACTTAAAGAGTTCCTCAAGCCGTGTGAAACGAAACACCTTCGGAAGTTTTCAAGAGAGAACAACGGCATTTTTTGTGTTTATTTGTAATGGAAAGTGTCCTGCTTATGATAGGGCATTTTCCAATATTTTTGACGTTGTAAGGGAGAAAAAAAATGGACACTTGCTGAGTTTCTTGCCGATTCTTCTTAGTAAAAGATCTCCCGCCCAGAGTAGACTTACGAACCGATTGCATAGTGACATTCACAAGAGCTACTTGTAGCCTGAACTGAATAAAAAAAGATTTTGAATATTGAATTTTTTGAATTTTTTAATCACGCACGCACTAGTGCATGTCCCTGTGCCCTACTAGATTCTCCGAGGAGTTCGGATCGGATAGGGGCCGCTCGAGCATCGCACACAAAGACGGATCTCGGAACAACTCGGAACAGTCCGAGTGCGGCTGTCGCGAGATTCCGTGGCCGTGTGCGTAGCTCAAGCGCGTTTGTATAAAGCTTGCTTTCTGCAATCTCCTTATTTTGTGACAAAGGCATCCTTTTTTCTGTCCTATTCGAGGTATTCCAGTCGGAGCGGACATCTCGGTGCGAACCTCAAGGCCTAGCGGTGGGGTTCCGCACGCCATAAAAACCGCCCGACTCCGACCGCATTCTGTGACGTAATGTGTCTGGACGTTCTCGAGCAAAAAGTCTATTAACAGCTGGAGACTTCTGCGAGATTGTTAGGCCTGTGCAAACACATTGACGTCGTAACACTAAGCCATTGGATTAAGCCTACATTTTAAAAATGTTACAGAATTTGCGAACGAGCTTGATAACGTCCTATCTGATGGGAAACGGCCACCGCAGCCTTTAGACGCTTGCAATGACAACAGTAACCGATACTTCAGTTTTAATGTCTTTATTTCATTGAATGTAGTAGCTCTACAAATCGGTACACAGACAAGCAAAACAATTCTTAGTGGCAGAAATAGGTATTAGGGTGTTTCTAGGCATAATTCTAACACCAAGCAGTAACTTTTGATAAAAATGACACACGAGTAGTGTCATAGTCGCACTATGCTAGTAGCAGCTTAGAGTCTGAGCCCCAATCAAAGTAATTACTGGTTCTAACAACTCACAAACAAATAGACACGGCAACGCGAACAATTGCAATTTCCCACGTCCGCTAAGCTATCGCGCACAAAACAAAAGCGAAGCGCTTAGTGCGGCGCAGAACGTAAACAAAACACGAGCGCACGCAATAAGAGCAGTAATAAAATTATTATACAAATCAAGTTCATAATAATGCGGCCAGAAAATTGTCGGGTGGGCCAAGCAGGATAAAGAAATTATCCAAGTTACCGGCCACGGACGATTGCGCCCCTGTACCCGAACAAAGACGTAGCATTGAGAGGAGCGAGCCAAAAAGAAAAAAAAGACCGTGGAGCGGCACACAAAATAAATAAAATAAGTGCAAGAACACTCGCGCGCCTGCGCCCCGCGTGACGTCTTCATGTTCTTCTGTCTTTTTCGCACAAGGAATGACGTCCTTTGGACGCGCAGGTGCGACAAGGACGGACGCAAAGAGATTTCACTCGGAATAGGAAGAAAGTTTTAGAGTTTGTTGCTGGATGGAGCGGGTATAGAAGAATTCGCGTGCGATAGCTTTATGTTGGACTAAATAAATACATTTGTAGCACATAAAAGGTTTTTTTTTTAATGTCACGTTAAAACAATAAAATCAAAAATATAAAAACACTCCTGGAAGCTACTGCATACAGCTATATAGTTTTAGCTACTTCCGAGTAAGACCGCCGCCGGGCTAAGACCCAGAAGTGCCAGGTTCATTTCCCAGCAGTACACTTATCGTGCTCGGTTTAATTAGGGTCGGTCGGGTTTTGGTAGTAGAGTTAGTTCTAAAGCAGGTTTGTTACCACCATCTTATCTAAGACTTTCGCCATAACAATATTGTTATCAATATTGTTTATTCCATCAGTTAGAGGTATAAGAATGCTAGTTCAGAATTCTGAATAAAGGCCGCTATCCACTTCGGCCTTATCATCACTTTATCAGGCAACAAGGCCAAGCGCTTGTCGCGAAAACAAAAGACTATCAGTTGAAATAAAACGCACACGAATATTCGAAGAATGAAGTTTTGACAGGCCTTATGCGTAAGACATTATTTACACGCGCCCCGAGATGAAACAAAAAGATGCTCATGTCTGTTTGGGTGCGCGCGCGCAGTGCTCGGGGCGAACACGTGCGTCTTATTGTTTGCCAAATAATTGCAACATAGAGACATTAATGCAAATAAAAGTTGCCAATATGTACGTACTCCATACAAATTGTTTTTGAACAGTGGTCTCAAATTAATAAACTGTTTCATCCTAACAATTATAATAAACGTGTAAATGTGTTTGTTAGTATGTTTGTTCTTCCTTCAAGTCAAAATTAAGCAAGGGATAGACGTGATATTTTACACAGGAATAGTTGGGAAGCTCGAGATTGATATAGACATCTTTTTTATCCTGGTTAAATACAATATAAATTTCGGTGACGTATAAAATTTCACACGGAATCTAGTATTCGATAAATAACAATAAAAAATATGTTTATGTCTCAGGAACAGCCTTTGTCATACTTGGGGTTACTTAAGGCTTAATTATTATAATTATATTTATAGTTATCGAAATTTTATTTATATTTTAAAATAATATTTTGTCTCTTTCCATTGAGAACAACACGTTGTTTAAAATTGTTTATGCATTTAATTGATTTAAAACATACCTACCCAATTACATCGTTCGCCGCAAACCGAACTGAAAATTGACAGTAAACTGACAGTTAGGTACCTACCGCCATTTTGAAATATTAATTTACCATTCTCGACCATGTGAACGACTCAATCATTGCATCATGAATGTTTCATAGAGCCGGTTGGCGAACACGAGGCATCCCGGAGGACTCATGCCGCGGTCTTTTAGTTTTTTTGCTTTACGTCCAATTAGTCGTTATTGCCTGCGACATACTTCGGCTGGCGTTTATAGAAACTAGACAACTTGTATGTGCGGTGCGGCTGAACTGTTTAAAGTTAGGAATTGTTACAGCTTTTTGTTGTTTTTTTTAGATGTTAGGGAATGTTTTAGCATATCTTTCCCAAAACATTGAAAAAAGATCCAAATTGTATCCAATCTAGATACTAATGCAGGATTACTAAGACATAATTATTAACTTTAATTTGTTATGCAAATATTTCTATTGTGACATCACATCAAAATAAACAAGTCACAGCCCTAGTGATTTAGTAACCTCTGTGTACTTACATTTTAGATCACTACTGCTTGTTTATGCGCTCCTGACGCGCATGACTTAACTTATATCTACAAATATTTAATACCAATAGCATGACAAATAAATGTTCATAATTATGTCTTAGTAACAACACATACAAGATCTAAATCGGATACGCTTTGAGGCAATCAGCAATCTCTCCCCCAAAAAAAAAAGAGTCACAAAACGACCTACTACTGTGCGAATATATACTGGGGTATTATGGGTCAGCCCTCACACTCGGTGACCAATTCTGGGCTTCTCGGAAGGACGTCTGAGACTCTGAGTACCGGATGCGTCACTTTTGGAAGAGAAAAAAAACACGATTGATATGTCAATCAATGTTAACATATGCAAAGTGTTTTCAACATTTAATAAGAAGATACAACGTATTTATGATATAATAATACATAAAGTTTACCGTCATCCTCGTACATATAAAATACTATGGAGTATTTAGCCCAGAAGCCTGTACGACGTCCTACAAGTCCGGTCACCTTAGAAGGGCTATTCAAAGTCCTACAGGTCCAACAAGGAGCGAAAGCTATATAACAATAAATTAAAATTGAAAGTGCCGAACTACTTGAATGTTTCCGATAAAATGCAGGTAAATCACATTAATATTATAAATGCGAAAGTTTGTGTGTATGTGTATATTTGTTGCTTCTTCACACTGCAACGGATGGATGGATTTAGATAAAATTAGGCATACAGATAATTTATAACCTGGATTAACACATAGGATAGTTTTTATCCTGATATTCTCACAGGAATGAAACTTATAATTTACTACTTAGGTCTTGATTTGATGTTGGGAATATAACCTATTTGGTAGTTTTTTATACTTTTTTATTGAGATTTTGACAGACTTTTGAAACTGTCAAAGCGGTACGAAGTCCGCCGGGTCCACTAGTCTAAGAATAAGAAGATACTAAGAAAATTATACTCGTCTATTATTATCAGAATAACGTCCCGGTAAGCGGATAACCAGAGCTTCAAAGTAAGCTCATTTTCATGGCATGAAAAATTGATTTTATTACACACAAGTGTATATAATAAATATCCAAAATATATATATAAGGTATTGAAGTACACATGACAATGACAATGTATAAGGGCTATGCTGTCGTGTCGAAAAAAAACTGTACATCAAGAAAACTTTACTAAGAAAAGACACCGCAGGGGCTATTTTGAGAAACTATTTTTTAAAGGATATTTGCCATTGGCCGTATGAAGCTTTTACACAATTGTTTTTTGTTGCATTCTTTTACAGTGATGTAAAGTAATTCAAATCGATGTCGATACGGCGATAAAGCTTCTGCTATTGATCTTGGTAAACTCTGAAATAGTCTCTATTTCTCCATAAGTGTACATAATATAATCCAAATAGACATTACAGTTATAGATATTTTCATTTACTATTAAGAAGATTATGAGACAGCATTAAATTCGAAAAACTTCTGAGTGCTGAGTGTGAATTATGCAACATTCAATCTCGTTTGCAAAAATAAGAATTTGTATGGCATAATATTTGACATAATTTGGTCATACAAATTCTCGTTATCGTCAACGTGACCAAATGTTGTGAAGAACTGGCGCTCAGTACTTTGTTACCAAGGAACTAAAGCTCAACTAACGCGCAGACCATAATCTATTTTTAGAATCGAAAATAATAATAAAATTAAATTAATAAAGCTAAATTTGCGAATACATTATACCGTAAGTACAGTAAGAAGTGGAATTAAAATTTCATCACACCGATTCTCGTTGTAATAAATTGTGGCTTAAAATTATTCTCTTTCGTTTGCATTTTAAAAATATCTTTGTTCGTTCACAATAAATCTGTCTTCAATTTAATGCACCCGGATTAAGTTTTCTGCATTTCTGTAGCAAATCATGATGAATTGATCAAGTTTTGAATGAAAGAAATATTGAAGGAGCTTGCTAACAATTTTGAAAATTTAACGAAGAAAAGTTGCTCATTTAAATCTTTTTATAAATCTGCATAGGTGCTCTTGCCATCTTACATGCATGAATAATCTTGTCGTCTAACAATTTGAACACAAGCATACTAGAAAAATACCTAATAATATTTGTATGCCTAATAGGCTGATCACAAATGTACTTATCATTATAATTTTTTTAAGACCTTGTAAAACCTATGATGTACAAGTAAACATGTCATTTCATTTCATTTAATTTTATTTCGTTTCAACATTGTGGCTGACAGACTTGGATAAGATGGTGATAGTTAGTAAAGCAACCTTACTTAGAACATGATTCTTACATGATCAGCACCGCAGTAGTCATACATACCTACCCAGTTGTCAAGTTTTTTTTGGAGAGGTTGCTGATAGCCTTAAACGGCATTTTCAGCTTCCCCGGGCTTTTTGGGGGCGGCGAGAAACTTAAAGGGTTCCTCAAGCCGTGTGAAACGAATCACCTTCGGAGATTTTCTAGAGGGAACGGCATCACACACTAGTGCGTGTCCCCTTGCCCTACTAGATTCTCCGAGGGGTTCGAATCGGATCGGCCAGTTGTCAAGTGGTATAACCATTATCGTTAATGATACTGAGTCAGGTGACGAGCATGCGGCCTACCCAATGCAAAGCTGTCTCTGAAGCCCATGGGCACTTCAACACTAAGCAAAGATAAGTTACACGCGCTGTCAAAAGTGGAGCTTCAGCTCTTATACTTATTTGTTCTGTATGTCACTAGGTCCAGGGCACTTTAAACTGGAACACAGGTGCAAAACAATGCTGCTTAGCGGCAGAAATTGATACTTGGATAGTCGTCATCTTGTCGGGAACATTTTGGATCGAATCCTACAGCCAGGATATATTAAAAAACCATTTGCGTCCAGCCTCTGTCAAAGCTACAAGCCAGTTTGCACGTAAACTCCTTTTACTCGTAAAGTTGGACAAAGCTACCGAACAATAAACTGCGACAGGTCCTAACGGCCAACGAGGTTAGTGTGACCATGATTAGCCATAGTTTGAGTAGCAGTGTTTTATTTTTATTTCTATTCTTAGTTTTAGTTAAGTTTAGTTTTAGCCTGGGCATCGTCGGAAGACCAGCGTCGTAGCATTACTAAAGTGCTATGACACATGCTGAGAAGATGCCCTTTCAGTATCATATACCATGTATCTTAAATTATGAATGTTTTACTTGTATAAATGTTATTTAATGATACTGAATAAATGTTTTTCTATTAATTTTTATTCTATACTATTTTGGGAACTTCGACATCATCAACAGTTATAAACGTCCCATTGCAGGCCTTAGGCTTTTCCACGTGAACAATAGCACATGAGAGCTTTCAATTCTGAAGATATTTAATTTTAGGTATTTTGAGAGAAGTTTTAAATAAACAGAACTTAAAAAGGATAATGAGTATCTATTTTTGGTACATGGAGTACCTAATAAAAAGATTTGTATTTAAACTTGAACGTACCTACATAATGTATTTTTACAAATATAAATAAAATACATTTTGACGTATACATGAATTTCTCGTTTAGGCGCATAATGCCTAATTCGCAAAATGCCTACCAAGTCTCGAAAGGACTACTTCGCAAAATGACTACTTAGCTAAAGGACTACTTCGCGTAATGCCTAATTCGCTAAAGGACCAATTCGCAGAATGGCTACTTAGCCAAAGGACTATTTCGCGAAAAGACTACTTCGCGAATGGACTACTTCGCAAAATGGCCAATATTTACCATATAGGAAATAAAAGAAAAAAAGGAAAAGGAAAATAAATGATTACATCAAATATAACTAACAGACCGTTATAATAGGTAGCTAATTTATGAGATATTTTTGTTATTCATATAATACAGAACCCAAAATTATGTATTTTTATGGTTAAAATAAAATACCTGGTTTTCTTCTCTAATAAAAACAGTAACACATTATATTTTTGAGTAGACTTACGTTGGTTGACTCATTACTCATTAAAGTACCGCCCCATCTAGTTGATTGACTCGTTACTAAATTATGAGTTTACTTATTATGAAGTTATGAAGACCAACGAGCAGAATAAAGGAAACTAAAATAGCTTATTATTTTCTTTCCTTATCTATTTTTAACTAGGTAAACTAGGTAATATAATTAAATTATCTAGAATGTGAAGCGTTCGCCACATTCGACCTTTTTTATTTCCGCGTAATGAGATCTTTTTCATTACATAATTTAAAAAAATATTAATAATTGTATAATGTATTCTTCCATAAAGTTGATTATACTTTTGTAAGTTTGTAAACGATTTTTTAATTTCCTTACATAATTGTATCGTGTGATTCGATTTTTTTTAAACAAAAAAACGTAGTTTTGGATTCTGTTCAAGAATAAAAAATATCAATAAATATTACCAAAGAATATGAATATTTGGTAAATATTGGCCATTTTGCGAAGTAGTCCTTTTGCGAAGTAATCTTTTCGCGAATTAGTCCTTTGGCTAAGTAGCCATTCTGCGAATTGGTCCTTTAGCGAATAAGGCATTACGCGAAGTAGTCCTTTAGCTGAGTAGTCATTTTGCGAAGTAGTCCTTTTGAGACTTGGTAGGCATTTTGCGAATTAGGCATTATGCGACTAAACGGAATTTCTTTGTATGGAGTCCCTTTTACATTTAATACCTAATATTTGTAGTGGATGCTTTCAACTTAAATATTTAAATAAGTACCTAATAAAATTTCAAAACCAAATGCAAACAAGCGATAGTTAATATAATATAATATTAGTAGTTTGTAACTGTAAACATATTTAAAAGGATTGCGTGGTCCTTCTACCTTATTAAGATGCAATGCGAAATTCCTCAATGTCACCACCTCATGGCCACCCTACCAAACCAGTTGTTTCTCTTTACTGCATTATTCAGCAGGGATAGATTGACATGTCTCTGTGTAGATCTTCGCTAGAGATCAGCGTGGATGGATTCCAACAGATCTATCGCCATGTATTGTTTGTTAAAGGCGAAGGGAAGTGTGAAGTGCAGTGTTTGCGCTAATAATTTAACTTTAACAACAAATTTTACAATTTATTACTTTTATATAAATATGTTTTATATTATACCGTTGCTTTTGTTTATAACTGCCATTGTTTTCTAAACTTATGCGAACAAAACACATCGAAATGAATCATTTTTCGCGAAAAAATTAAACGCAGATAGTTTCATAAAAATATTACCAGGTATTCTTCGTTGGAAACCTCGATATTTGACCAAAACGCCCCGGTTTATCAAGATAGTAAGGTAAGTATGACGTGTCTTAGAAGATCAGCTTGAAGGCATGCTTGTTTTCTAAAAGGTCTAATTAAAAAAAAATCTTTTTTAAAATCTTCAACATCTATTAAGTCATTAACACCCCATATTTTCCAAACAGTTAGTAGATAAGGATCGAGCGATGAACGCCCGGCCACAAAACAAGGAGATTGCAGAAGGTAAGCTTTCATACAAACGATCGAGCAACGAACACAGACAACCTCTGTGAGAGGAATGGAATGGTCATGGAATCTCACAACAGCTGCGCTCGGATTGTTGCGAACTTGACGAGATTCTGTGTCCGTAAGATGAGAGATGAGATCTAGGCACAAACTAAAGGAGACTGCAGAGTGTAACACATCACACGACCAGCTCATTATATGTCCCCACTGCAGGAGCACGAGCCTTCCCTATGGATGGATAGGGAGAACTGTCCATAAACTACCACGCGGGCGCAGTGTGGATTGGTGGTTGTTAACGACTGCTAATGCAGCCGGGATCAACGGCTTTACGTGCCTTGGAAGAGCTCGAGATGATAAACTTTTGATCACCCATAACCGGCCTTTGCGAAAGTTGTATAACCTTAGCAATCGCAGACCGGGCGCGTAAACCTTTGCGCTATTGAACTCCTCAAGTAAGGTAGAATGTAAGCTTCATACAAACATGATACGAACTAATGTCTATGAGAACTAGATGTGCGTTGCTCGAGCTCGCTTTTATAAAAGCTTACCTTCTGTAGTCTTCTTGTTTTGTGGATGAACGCCCGGCTACGAATGATTATTATAAATCAAAATGGCCGACGCGTCCGCACAGAATGCTAACGCGCTAATTAACGACGAGAACGTCCTTCAAGATAATCGAGCTAATTGGGACGCGTCAAACACAATTGCATTGTGTACAGTGAACCACATGTCAGCTATGAAAGTACTGGTATAAGCTGCCCTCTGCTTAGGTACCTATAGAAAATAATAGAATAGAAATTTGTTTATTGTGATTCACAGAAAATATGAAAATATAAATAATGATGTCTTTACAATATGATACGATACAAAAAATATTTTTTCACTGTATTTTGTAAAAATATTTATAAAAAAAATAGTAAAATATTGTTATACAACAATAAAGAAGGAAAAAAACAATATAAGATTAAGGCTTGTAAAACTATGCAGTTACTATTATAGATCTTTGCCGATTTAACGTATTTGTTTGTGTTAGGAAAAATTAACTAAGGTTCTGTTGCAAAATGATAATTTATGAAATAATAACTTTATGAGATGAGAGATAGATGTAAGGTTTTTAAAACAATTTTATATAGAATGATGATTTGTTAAATGACATAGTTGCATAGTTACTTGCTTTATAAAACTATGCTTAATAACTGTCAAACTTTCGTAAGTAAAAAAAAATTAATGGTGGAAAAACACATGAAACGTTCTATTTTATAATAGGTCGCTGCGAAAGATCTTTGACCAAATCTTATCGAAATTGCTTGTGTACAAATAGGTCAAATGTGTTATCATATCAGAATGACATGCTATTAGGAAATTAATCACGTTACGATATACTATTGTGCATATTGGATGTATATTCGAAAAATCGAAGCGACGAAAGCTCCGAAGATCTCTTCGACGGTAGCTACCAAATAAAAATACGGTAGTATACCAAATTGGTTCCCGCTCAGGATATGTCCTGATGTTAACCACGACGCTGGTCTTCCGCGGATGCCATAGTTAAATAAAAAATAATATTAAGAAAAAAAAAACGTATTTGTTTTGTGGCGCCATGACACTGTTTATATTTAATAAATACAGCTTTTATATATTTTTAAAACATCATCATCATCATCTCAGCTAAAAGACGTCCACTGCTGGACATATGCCTCCCCTAAAGATCTCCACAACGACCGGTTTTCCATCCAGCGGCTTCCCGCGACGTTCACCAGATCGTCGGTCCACCTTGTTGGAGGCCTGCCCACACTGCGCTTTCCGGTACGCGGTCGCCACTCAAGGACTGTTCCGCCCCAGCGACCATCAGTCCTACGAGCAATGTACCTTGTAATACATATTCTCGTTCAATGCCTAAATGCCCGTTTTAACCGAGCTTAGAATCCTAAACCATGGTAGATAATGGTGCCGTCACCTAACTCAGCTAACGTGGCCTAGAGGTTCCCTGCAATTTAGGTGACCGCTAACAGGCATTCATCATGCTGAACATAGGCCTCTCCAAGTGTACGCTACTGAACACGATCCGCGGCTACTCTCATCCAGCCACTTGACAAGCTTAAATGGACTGAAAAAGGACACTATAATTAGCTCTCTCCATCCGACTAGTTGTCTGGAAGAGATCGCTCTATAAGCGATAAGACCGCCCAATTGTTACTTTTCTTTTGTTTGTATGTTTTTTAATGGTTATGATGTTGCAATAAAAGTATTATTATCTTTTTATCTATCAATAATTTTAACGTCAACATTATGTAACCTAATGAATTTACGACATCAACAAATCAACATGCATTAGTTAGTTCGACTTTCGGAATAAGCCCGCAGGACTAGAAATCGGTAATATTATAGTGCGTTGCCATATATCTATGTTCGACGACCACACACGTTGTGTTATAAACACTCAATTAATGCAAATTAATTAGAAAGGTCACAGTGATAAGATCTATCTCGAAATCGAATTTTGTCTGTGTTAATTTAATTTCAAATCGACCAAATTTGTAGTAGAAAAAAACTGCTTATCTAACTGTAGGACCTCACTTATCCGGACAGGCAAAAAATCGCCCCTTGACGGATTACCAAGGTCCCCGGATTGTTGTCTACAAAATTTGGTTAAAGTAAAATATGTATAAAGAAATAAATGAAAGACTAGTGTATGTGTTTAGTTATTAATTTTAATTATAGAAACATACACTAGTTAATATGTAGTAAAAAAGGAGTTTACGTTGATGTGAAAAATCTGTAATACTCTTCTGCTTGAGATTTTGGTACTTCATATCGATGTGAAATGGTTTCCCCTTGCCCCGCGAATACATCCGCTACCCGCATTGTCTGCGTCCGGATTACCGTGATCACCGAACTAGTGGGGGTCCGGATTAGCGAGGCTCCACTTGTATTTATAATGTTATATAAAAAACATTTTGAAAAGAAAATATCTTGTGTTGTTCATCATCATCATCATCAGCTCATTTATGTCCCCACTGCTGGGGCACGAGCCTTTCCTATGGATGGATAGGGAGAACGGGCCATGAACCACCACGCGGGCCCAGTGCGGATTGGTGGTTGTTAACGACAACGGCTTAACGTGCCTTCCGAAGCACGGAGGGGCTCGAGATGATAAATTTTTGGTCACCGATCCGATGACCGGCCTTTGCGAAAGTTGCTTAACCTCAGCACTCGCAGACCGGACGCGTTAACCACTGCGCCATCAAGCTCCTTGTAATGTTATATTATGTAAATTGATCACATATAATTTTGCTTTGTTGCTCTGCACTACTTGTCATTTTCCGCTCAGTTTTTTTTTGTTGTTTGTTTTCTGTGTTTGTGAGCAATAAAGTGTGTTATTGATCTATCTAATATAACTTGAGATAATTATTCATAATGACTAGTGGTCAAATTTGACTGCAATTCACAAAATACACATATTCATAAATAGGTACATTATGGTATACAACGTGTAAAAATATTTTAATTCAGCTTCAGTGCAGCGATTTGCACTTTAAAAAAAAGTAACAATTTACTATAGCGTTGTGTTATCAAATTTGTAGTATTTATTTGTAAATTTGTAATATGCATAGCTATCGGTTGCAATAACCGTTGGATAGATGGCACTCTGCCGCTAAAAGCAGTCAAAAATCAAAAAGCAGTGGAAACATTATAAATATTTAATTTGTTATGCAATTTCAATTAAACATTTCTATTGTGACGACAAATCAAAATAAGCAAGTCACACCCCTAGTGGTTTAGCAACCTCTGTGTACTTACATTATTTACATGACAAATTAAAGTTAATAATTATGTCTTACTAACAACACATACAAAATCTTGATCGGATACACTTGGATCCTTTTATTTTGACCACACCTTTCTGTTTCACGTTGTATAAATTGCTTAAACAATCTATGCCTAGTCCATCCATACAACAGAACCACATAAAATCAGCCACCCATGCATACATCACCATATTGAAACAACAGGAAACATAACCATAAAAAGTATACTAGTACAAAATTTACGACCCTAACCTACTAACGTCTAATTATGAGCACTATTATTTGTAGCGAGCCGTCAACTAATAAAACTCATTTTTTTTAAGTGGTTTAATTTATGTCTCAATTCACATTTGAAGTTTTATAATGTCACTAGAAGTTTGAATGGTCATAAACATCTTGAGACATTGTTACAATGCCATGTTGTGTAGAGCGTCTTGGTCCAAAATTTGTAGCAAAGATAATGTGTCACTTTCCTGAGTAAGTAGAAGATAATTATGGATAGAATATAATTATAGTTTTATAAATATTTTTTCCGCAAAGTTTATTGCAATCAAATTACAATTTGAAAAGTGTTAAAAAGAAACTCAACGAGCGATTTCGAACCCGCCGCACCCACATACCTTGTCAGGTGCACTACCAGGTAGGCTACTCTTGACACAAACTCAATTTCAATACAATTCCAATGCGATTAATATGTATCGATATTGGGATAAGTTTCGTAATTTCGGAACGCCCCATCTCGATAATAATTTGTTCACTCAATTTTCACGCAATTTAATTCCAATGTAGCGCTATTATCGCTTTTAAGAGCCATTTGAATTTTTTAGATTTGTGATTGGAAATTGATTAATGCATATGTGTTTCAAGAGTAACCCACCAGCTACGCTATCATAACAAGATACTTTATACGACAGCATAGTTTGGTATATAGTTACAATTTTTTTTCATCACTTTTTGGGA